>OU383777.1:1060326-1130326 GCA_910950805.1 Acrocephalus scirpaceus scirpaceus
GTGACCCCTGTGTGACCCCCGTGTGACACCTGTGTGGCACCTGGGGACAGGGACACCTGTGTGACCTCTGTGTGACACCCGTGTGGCACCCGTGTCACTTGTGTGACCCCTGTGTGGCACCGGGGGGCAGGGACACCTGTGTGTCCCCTGTGTGACACCTGTCCCCTCCCTGTGTGACCAGTGCCTGTCACCTGTGTGGCACCTTTGTGGCACCTGGGGACAGGGACACCTCTGTGTCACCTGTGTGACACCTGTGTGGCACCTGGGGACAGGGACACCTGTGTGACCCCTGTGTGACCCCTGTGTGGCACCGGGGGGCAGGGACACCTGTGTGTCCCCTGTGTGACACCTGTCCCCTCCCTGTGTGACCAGTGCCTGTCACCTGTGTGACACCTGTGTGGCTCCTGGGGACAGGGACACCTGTGTGACCCCTGTGTGACCCCTCTGTGTCACCCGTGTGACCCCTGTGTGTCACCTGTGTGTCACCTGTGTGTCACCTGTGTGACACTTGAGGACAGGGACACCTCTGTGGCACCTGTGTGACCCCTGCCTGTCCCCTGTGTGGCACCTGGGGATGGGGACAGGGACACCTGTGTGACCCCTGTGTGTCCCCTGTGTGACACCTGTGTGTCCCCTGTGTGACCTGTGCCTGTCCCCGCCTGTCACCTGTGTGTCCCCTGTGTGACCCCTGTGTGACACCTGAGGACAGGGACACGAGTGTGGCACCTGTGTGACACTTGTGTGACCCGTGCCTGTCCCCTGTGTGTCCTGTCTGTCCCCTCTGTCCCCCTGTCCCCTTGTGTGTCCCCTCTGTCCCCCCTGTCCCCCCTGTCCCCCTGTGTGTCCCCTCTGTCCTCTCTGTCCCCCTGTGTGTCCCCCTGTCCCCTGTGTGACCCGCTGTCCCTGCGCTGTCCCAGCGCCAGGGCTGGCTCTGGGCTGACGGGTCCCCGCGTCACTACTGGGCCTGGGACGGGGACGATGGCCCCAAGGGACATCCCTGCATCGCCCTGGAGGACTCGGCAGGTGAGGGGACACCGCGACAGCCTGGGGACAGTGGCCTGGGGACAATGGCCTGGGGACAAGGGCCTGGGGACAATGACCTGGGGACACTGGGGGACTCGGCAGGTGAGGGGACACCGCGACAGCCTGGGGACAATGACCTGGGGACAAGGGCCTGGGGACAGTGGCCTGGGGACAATGACCTGGGGACAAGGGCCTGGGGACAGTGGGGGACTCGGCAGGTGAGGGGACACCGGGACAGGCTGGGGACAATGGCCTGGGGACAGTGGGGGACTCGGCAGGTGAGGGGGACACCGCCACAGCCTGGGGACAGTGGCCTGGGGACAGCCCTGTGCCACACGGGGGGACTTGGTTGGGGAGGGGACACAACGGTGGGGGGGACAGGGAGGGGACAGGGGGCCGGGGGGGGCAGGAGGGGACAGGGAGGGACAGAGGGGGACAGGGAGGGATAAGGGAGGGACAGAGAAAGATGGGGGGACAGGGAGAGACAGGGAGGGACAAGTGAAGGACAGGGAGGGGACAGGAGGGGACAGGGAGGGGACAGGGAAGGGTCAGGGAGGGGACAAGGGGGGACAGGGACTGTCAGGGAGGGGCAGAGAGGGACAAGAGGGGTCAGGGAGGGACAGGGAGGGGACAAGCAGGGACGGGGGGGACAGGGAGGGACAGAGGGGGACAAGGCGGGATGGGGGGGTCAGGGGGGGACAGGGAGGGACAAGGAGGGACAAGGGGGGACAGGGGGGACAGGGAGGGGACAAGGAGGTGACAGAGAGGGACAAGGAGGGCCAGGAAAAGCCAGGGGAGGGACAGGGAGGGACGGGGGAGGGACGGAGGGGACAAAGGAGGGACAGGGGAGGTCAGGAGGTGTCCGGGAGGGACCGGGGATGTCCGGGGGGCT
Organism: Acrocephalus scirpaceus scirpaceus; assembly: GCA_910950805.1. NCBI lineage: Eukaryota > Metazoa > Chordata > Aves > Passeriformes > Sylviidae > Acrocephalus > Acrocephalus scirpaceus. Next base: position 1,062,242 of record OU383777.1, read on the forward strand.
CTGGGGCTGTCAGTGTCCCCCGTGTCCCCGGTGTCCCCCCTATCCCAGCTGTGGCCGTGTCCCCGCAGGGTTCATGGCCTGGGAGGGCGAGGCCTGCGGGGAGCGCAAACCCTTCATCTGCAAATTCCCGGCCTAGGGGGGCCCCCTGCGCCCCCCCCGGCTGTGGGGTCTGACCCCCCAAACCCTGACCCTGCCCCCGAACCCCAAATCCCTGTCCCAGACCCCAAACCCTGCCCTCGAACCCCAAATCCCCATCCCGAACCCCAATCCCTGCTCCTTACCCTGCCCCTTCTGTGCTACAACCCCAAAATCCCACCTCCTGACCCCAAAACCCAAATCCCCATCCCAGACCCCAAACTCTGCTCCAAATCCTACCCCTGCTGTGGTGCCCCCCCAAATCCCACCTCCTGCCCCCCCAATTCCACCTCCTGACCCCCAAATCCCAAATCCCCACTGCAAACCCCAATCCTTGCTCCCAAACCCATCCCTTGCTCCCCACAAATCCCACCTCCGGACCTCAAAACCCCACAGCCCTGCCCCACACTCTGTCCCCCAATCCTGTGTCCTGCCCCCCCAAAACCCCAGCCCCCCCAATCCCACCTCCCGCCCCCCAACCTCCGAACCGCCACCCCAATCCCAAATCCTGCCCCCCAACCCCAAATCCTGCCCCAAATCCCCAAATCCTGCCCCCCAACCCCAAATCCTGCCCCAAAACCCCAAATCCTGCCCCAAAACCCCAAAACCTGTCCCCCAACCCCAAATCCTGCCCCTTCAGCCTCCTCCCCCAAACGCAGGACCCCAAATCCCTGCCCTGCACCCCAATTCCCATCCCCGGACCCCCCAATAAAGTGACGGAAGCACCGGGACCCCCCCGTGTCCCTTGGCTGTGTCTGCGCCCCACGGGTGACACCGAGAGGGGACGGGGACCCCCAGAGCCGCGGGGGGATGGAAGGGGGCACGAGCAGAGGTGTCCCCGGGACAGGGGTGTCCCCAAGGGATGGGGTGTCCCCAGGACAGGGGTGTCCCCAAGGGAGGGGGTGTCCCCAAAGGATGGGGTGTCCCCAAGAGGTGTCCCCAGGACAGAGGGGTGTCTCCAGGACAGGGGTGTCCCCAAGAGAAGGGATGACCTCAAGGGATGGGGTGTCCTCAGGATGAGGTGTCCTAAGAGAAGGGGTGACCCCAAGAGAAGAAATGACCCCAAGGGATGGGATGTCCCCTACAGGTGTCCCCAAGAGGTGTCCCCAAGGGATGTGGTGTCCCCAAGGGATGGCGTGTCCCCAGGACAGAGGTGTCCCCAAGGGATGGGGTGTCCCCAAGAGGTGTCCCCAAGAGAAGGGTTGACCCCAAGGGATGGGGTGTCCCCAAGAAAGAGGTGTCCCCAAGAGGCGCCCCCAAGAGGAAGGGTGTCCCCAAGGGATGGGGTGTCCCCAGGACAAAGGTGTCCCCAAGGGATGGGGTGTCCTCAAGACAGAGGTGTCCCCAAGAGATGTCCCCGGGGCAGAGGTGTCCCCAAGGGATGAGGTGACCCCAAGGGATGGGGTGTCCCCAGGACAGAGGTGTCCTAAGAGAAGGGGTAATACCAAGGGATGGGGTGTCTCCAAGAGAAAGGGTGACCCCAAGGGATGGGGGTGTCCCCAAGAGAAGGGGTGACCCCAAGAGAAGAAATGACCCCAAGGGATGGCGTGTCCCCAGGTCAGAGGTGTCCCCAGGATAGAGGAGTCCTAAGAGAAGGGATGTCCCCAAGGGATGGGGTGTCCTCAAGACAGAGGTGTCCTCAAGGGATGGGATGTCCCCAAGAGGTGTCCCCAGGTCAGAGGTGTCCCCAAGAGAAGAAATGACCCCAAGGGATGGGATGTCCCCAGGACAGAGGTGTCCTAAGAGATAGGATGTCCCCAAGGGGTGGGGTGTCCTCAGGACAAAGGTGTCCCCAAGAGATGTCCCCAGGACAGAGGTGTCCCCCAGACAAGGGGTGTCCCCAAGGCAGCCCCCGGGGGTCTCAGCCAGTTTTTGTGTTCCTGTGTCCCGCCGCGTCCTCGTGTCCCCCTGTCCCCCTGTGTCCCCGTGCCCCCCAATACTCTCATGTCCCCACCTCCCCACGAGCCCCTTTTATGTCCCCCATGACCCCACATGCCCCTGTCACCCCCATGACCCTCTCCCTGTGTCCCCGTGTCCCCCATATGTCCCCATGTCCCCCACTGTCCTTGTGTCCCCATGTCCCCTCCTGTCCCTCTGTGTCCCTCCTGTCCTCTCCATGGGGTCTGCGGGGGTCAGACATGGGGTACGGGGGCGGTCAGATATGGGGTTCTGGGGGTCAGATATGGGGTACGGGGGCGGTCAGATATGGGGTTCTGGGGGTCAGATATGGGGTCCGGGGGGGGTCAGATATGGGGTACGAGGGGGTCAGATATGGGGTACGGGGGGGGTCAGATATGGGGTACGGGGGCGGTCAGATATGGGGTACGGGGGCGGTCAGATATGGGGTTCTGGGGGTCAGATATGGGGTACGGGGGGGTCAGATATGGGGTTCTGGGGGTCAGATATGGGGTACGGGGGGGGTCAGATATGGGGTACGGGGGGGGTCAGATATGGGGTTCTGGGGGTCAGATATGGGGTACGAGGGGGGTCAGATATGGGGTACGGGGGGGTCAGATATGGGGTTCTGGGGGTCAGATATGGGGTACGGGGGGGGTCAGATATGGGGTACGGGGGGGGTCAGATATGGGGTACGGGGGGTCAGATATGGGGTGCTGGGGGTGCCTCTGTGGGGTGCCAGGGTGTGTCTGTCGGTTGTATTTTTGGGATGTATCCATGGGGCAAATCCATGGGGCACATTTTTGGGATGTATCCATTGGGATGTATCCCTGGGCTGCGTTTTATCCATGGAGTGCTGGGGCTGTAGTTATGGGGTGTATTTTTGGGATATATCCATAAGGTGTATTTTTGGGGTGTATCCATGGGGTGCATTTTTGGGATGTATCCATTGGGATGTATCCATTGGGATGCTGGGGGTAAATCCATGGGGTGCATTTCTGGGATGTATCCATGGGATGCCAGGGATGTATCCATGGGGTATATTTTTGGGGTATATCCATGGGGGCTGTTTTATCCATGGGATATCCGGGGTCAATCCATGGGGTTTATTTTATCCATGGGGTGCTGGGAGGTATCCATGGGGTGCATTTTTGGGATGTATCCATGGGTTGTGTTTTTGGGGTGTATCCATTGGGTGCATTTTTGGGACGTACTTTTGGGATATGTTTTTGGGATGTATCCATGGGGTGCTGGGGGTCAATCCATGGGGTGTGTTTTATCCATCGGGTGTATTTATGGGGTGCTGGGGTGTATCCATTGGGATCTATCCATGGGGTTTATTTTATCCATGGGGTGCTGGGGCTGTAGTTATAGGGTGCATTTTTGGGATGTATCCATTGGGATGTATCCATAGGTTGTATTTTTGGGATGTATCCATTGGGGTGCCGGGGATGTATCCATAGGTTGTATTTTTAGGGTGTATCCATGGGCTGTGTTTTATCCATGGCGTGCTGGGGCTGTAGTTATGGGGTGCATTTTTGGGATGTGTCCATGTGGATGTATCCATGGGGTGTGTTTTATTTATGGGCTGTGTTTTATCCATGGGGTGCCGGGGCTGTATCCATGGGGTGCATTTTTGGGATGTATTTTTGGGATGTATCCATAGGTTGTATTTTTGGGATGTATCCATGGGGCAAATCCATGGGGCGCATTTTTGGGATGTATTTTTGGGGTGTATCTATGGGATGCTGGGGGTCAATCCATGGGGTGCCAGGCTGTATCCATGGGGTGCATTTTTGGGATGTATCCATGGGGTGCCGGGGCTGTATCCATGGGGTGTATTTTTGGGGTGTATCCATTGGGATGTGTTTTATCCATGGGGTGCTGTATCCATGGGGTTCCCAGCATTCCCTCCCCGGCGCTGTCACCGTTGCCACCCCGGGGCGCTCCAAACCCATGGAACCCCTCGGCCATTGTGACACCACGGCCCCCACGCCGCCACTACCGCCGCCACCCGCAGCCCCGCCGTGTCACTTTGTCACCAGGGCGCCGCCGCCACCACCACCGCACGCCGGCGCCGCTGCTGCCACCCCGTCCAGCCCGGGCTGGGGACACCCACAGGGCCAGCAGCACCCCCCATGTCCCAGGACAGCTGGGTGGGCCCCTGGAGACCGCACCGGCCGCGAGTGCCGGTCCAGATCCGCTTCCTCACGCCCGGGCCCAAGTACGAGATCCCCGGCAGCATGGGTGAGTGCGGGCAGCGGGGACACCGAGTGCCACCGGAGCGCCACTAGAGTGCCACCGAGTGAGTGTCACCGAGCCCCCCGGCTGTCCCCAGGCTACAAGCAGCGCGACCCGTCCAGCCGCCGCGCCCCCGCCTACAGCTTCGGGCTGAAGCTGGGCAGCCCCGAGGAGCCGCGCTCGCCCGGCCCGCAGTACCTGGTGCCCCCCGGTTACACCGCGCGGGGCCGCGACCGCGTCCCCGGCTTCACCATGGGCGGCCGCCCCCGCGAGCGGCCGGCCAGCAACACACCTGGGCCAGGTGAGTGAGGGGCGGGGCTCGGGGTGGTGGTGGTGGTGGGATCCCTCCCCACCCCGGAGGTGATGGCGGCTGGGCTGACCCCCCCACCCCGCTCGCCCCCTCGCAGCGCACTACGCCCCGGAGCGGGCGGCCAGGGTCACCCTGCCCTCGGTCCCCTCCTGCTCCATGGGGACCCGCAGGCGCACCGAGAAACAGCGGCAGACGCCAGGTGAGAGAGGGGGCGGGACCCCCGGGGTGGGACCCCCGAGAGCCCCGGGACGGGACCCCAAACATCCCACTCGGGCTGGGACCCCATTATCCCACCCAGGATGGGACCCCATTATCCCACCCGGGGTGGGACCCCATTATCCCATCTGGACTGGGACCCCATCATCCCACCTGGGATGAGACCCCATTATCTCATCCGGGCTGGGACCCCCATTATCCCACCTGGGATGGAAACCTCATCATCCCACCGGGGATAGGACCCCATCATCCCACCTGGGATGAGACCCCATTATCTAACCTGGGATAGGACTTCATTATCCCACCCGGGCTGGGACCCCCATTATCCCACCCAGGCTGGGATTCCCATTATCTTACCCAGGCTGGGACCCCCATTATCCCACCCAGGCTGGGATTCCCATTATCTTACTCAGGCTGGGACCCCCATTATCCCACCTGGACTGGGAACCCCATTATCCCACCCGGGCTGGGACCCCCATTATCCCACCCGGGGTGGAACCCCATTATCCTACCTGGGCTGGGACCCCATTATCCCACCTGGGATGGAATCCCATTCCCCCATTATCCTACCTGGGCTGGGACCCTCATTATCCCACCCGGGGTGGAACCCCATTATCCCACCCGGGCTGGGACCCCCATTATCCCACCCGGGGTGGAACCCCATTAGCCCATCCAGGATGGGACCCCCATTATCCCACCCAGGATGGGACCCCGTTATCCCACCTGGACTGGGACCTCCATTATCCCACCCGGGCTGGGACCCCCATTATCCCACCTGGGCTGGGACCCCCATTATCCCACCTGAACTGGGAACCCCAACATCCCACCCGGGCTGGGACCCCATTATCCCACCTGGGCTGGGACCCCCGTTATCCCACCTGGGATGGAACCCCCATTATCCCACCCAGGATGGGACCCCATTATCTCATCTGGGATGGGACCCCATTATCCTACCTGGGCTGGGACCCCATTATCCCATCTGGACTGGGACCCCCATTATCCCACCTGAACTGGGAACCTCAACATCCCACCCAGGCTGGGACCCCCAATATCTCACCCGGGCTGGGATCCCAATTATCCCACCCGAGCCTGGACCCCCCAATCTCCTCCAGGGCTGGGCTGGGCCCCCCCATCTCACCCCTGGACCAGGACCCCCATCACCCCCTGAGCTGAGCCCCCCCATTTCCTCCTCGGGCTGGGATCCCCCATCCCCCTGGGCCAGGCCGGGCTCCCCAACATCCCTGGTTGTGCTGACCCCCCCAGCACCCCGGGGTGAGCCCCCCCACCCTCCCCACGGGACGGGGATGCCCCGGTGCCCCCCCTGAGCCGTGTCCCCCCCCAGGCCCTGCCAGCTACCAGCTGCCGGCCATGATGGGCCCCCGGCAGGTGATCAAGGCCTCGGCCCCCGAGTACAGCTTCACAGGGAGGGGGCCCAGCATCTTCGAGGACAAGAGAAGGGTGGGCACGGGGGCAGGGGGGCTGGGGGGCTGGGATCTGGAGTATCGGGGGGCTGGGAGGTTGGGGAGCCAAGGTATGGGGTGCCAAGGGTCCAGGGGGTTGGGGTGCCAAGGGTGTGGGGGCCAGGGATGCAGGGTGCAGGGTGCCAAGGATGTGGGGTGTCAGGGTTGTGGGGGGCCAACGTATGGGGTGCCAGGGGTCTGGGGGGTTGGGGTATCAGGGGTGTGGGGTGCCAGGATCTGTAGGTTGGGGTGCCAAGGGTTTGGGGTGTCGGGGGTCCAGGGGGCTGGGGTGCCAAGGTATTGGGTACCAGGGGTCTGGGGTTTGGGATATCAGGGGTGTGGGGTGCCAGAGGTTGGGGTGCCAAGGGTTGTGGGGTGTCAGGGGTCTGTGGGGTTGGGGTGCCAAGAGTGTGGGGGCCAGGGATGCAGGGTGTGGGGTGCCAAGGGTGTGGGGTGTGGGGTGCCAAGGGTGTGGGGTGTGGGGTGCCAAGGGTGTGGGGTTCCAGGGGTCTGGGGTGTGGGGTGCCAAGGGTGTGGGGTGCCAGGATCTGTGGGTTGGGGTGCCAAGGGAGTGGGGTGTTACAGGTCTGGAAGGTTGGGGTGCCAAGGGTGTGGGGTGCCAGGGTCTGTGGGTTGGGGTGCCAAGGGTGTGGGGTGTCAGGGGTCTGTGGGTTGGGGTGCCAAGGGTGTGGGGTGTCAGGGGTCTGTGGGTTGGGGTGCCAAGGGAGTGGGGTGTTACAGGTCTGGAAGGTTGGGGTGCCAAGGGTGTGGGGTACCAGGGGTCCAGGGGGTTGGGGTGCCAAGGGTGTGGGGTACCAGGGGTCTCAGGGGGGTGTAGGGTGCCAAGGGTGTGGGGTGCCAGGGGTCTCAGGGGGGTGTAGGGTGCCAAGGGTGTGGGGTGCCAGGGGTCTGGGGTGTGGGGTGCCAAAGTCAGGGGTGCAGGGGGTCCGGGTGCAGCTTGTGGGGTCCCGGCACCCAGGGGCTCACGTCAGCCGCCGCTCTCCCCGCAGACCCCCGGACCCAACAATTACAGCACCGTGGACACCAACGTGTACATGGCGCGGGCGCCCCGCTGCACCATGGCCGGGCGGAGCCGCCCCTCCGCCGTCTCCGACACCCCCGGCCCCGGCGACTACAACCCCAAGGAGGTGAGCGGGGACGGGGACAGGGACAGGGAGAGGGCCGGGGGACAGGGACAGGGATGGGGACAGGGACCCGCAGCCCCTCACCTTCCCACCACCTCTGTCCAGCAGCAGAGCCAGAAACAAGGACAGACCTTTGGAATTCGCTACTCGGAAGCTGTGGTCCCCATGATGGACTCGCACATGGAGGGGACACGTGGGTGACACCGCCAGCCTGTGACAAACATGAACTGCAGCAGCAGAGCTGGCTCGCTCTCCTTCTGTCCCGCTGCGTCGTACGGGGGGTGGGGGGTCCCCTAAATCTGCCCTTTGACCATCCCATCCCATCATCCCATGGATCCCATCCCATCCCATGGATCTTATTCCATCCCATGGATCCCATGCCATCCCATGGATCCCATCCCATCCTATCCTGTGTGATACCATCCCATGGATTCCATCCCGTCCCATGGATCTTATTCCATCCCATGGATCCCATGCCATGGATCTCATCCCATTATCCCATTATCCCATCCCATCCCATGGATCCCATTATCCCATCCCATTATCCCATCCCATCATCTCATCCCATCTCATCCCATCCCATCCCATTATCCCATCCCATCATCCCATGGATCCCATCTCATCCCATCCCATCCCATTATCCCATCCCATTATCCCATCCCATCCCATCCCATCCCATCCCATCCCATCCCACTCCACCCAGGACTTCGGGGCGTGGGGGGCTCTGGGGACACAGCACAGGGAGGGGACACAGCACAGGGAGGGGACACGCGTCATCGCCACACCTTGGGGACACCCCCCACTCTGTAGGGTGGCTCGACGGGGCAGGACACAGAGTTGGGGACAGTGTGGGATTTGGGGAGCAGGACACAGGGTTGGGGACAGAATGTGAGGTGTGGGGTGTGGTGTCACCCCCCGTGCCACCCCCCGTGTCACCCCCCGTGTCACCTCCCGCCGCGGCCTCTCCCGTGCCCCGCTCGTTGCCCCGGGCTCAGAGTCCGCCCGGGGGCAGCGGGCACCGGGCACGGGGCCAGGCCGGGCACGGCCGCGGGCAGGTCCCGGCAGCTCCGGGGGAGGCGAGGCCGTGCGGGAACGGGCGGGGCCGTGCGGGAACCGGGCGGGGCCGTGCGGGCTCGGGGTGGCGGCGCTGAGCAACCGGGGCGCGGCTGGGGTGACACCGGTGCCACCTCGGGGTGTCACCGCTGCCGTGCCGGCTGGCACAGATCGCGGTGCCAGCTGTCCCCAATCGCGGTGCCAGCTGTCCCGGGACAGGGATGGACGCCCCGAGCCCTCTCCGGGCCCTGACCCGGGACAGGGAGAGCCTGGAGGACGCCGAGATCCGGAGCTCCGTGCGCGGGGTCACCGAGGGCACCGCGCAGCAGGGACAGATCGGTGCGGCGGGGAGGGACGCGGGGACACCGCGGGGACACCGCGGGGACACCGCGGGGACACCCTGGGGACGCGGGCAGAGCTGTGGCCAGGGGAGTGGCACCGGGGTCCCACAGTGGGAGGGACAGCGAGGGAAAGGCCGGGATGTGCCAGGGGGTCCTGGGCAGGGGACACGGCCGGGGACAACCCTGGCAGGACAAGAGAGGGACTCCAGGAGGTGGCAGGGGGTCATGAGCAGGGGACACAGCTGGGGGTGAGGGGGTGACACCAGGAGGTGGCGGGGGGTGTGGCTGGGTGGGGGTCCTGGGGAGGGCACTGAGGTGGCCCCGCGTGTCCCCAGGTGCCAGGCTGGTGGCATCTGAGGCAACAGGTCAGGTTAGGGACAGGGGAGGTGACATTGCCGGCCGCTGTCACGCCAGGTGCCATGCTGGTGGCATCTGGCTCTGGGGCACAGGTCAGGCTGGGGACAGGGGAGGTGACATTGTCAGCCGCTGTCATGGGGTGTCAATGGGGTGTCCATGGGGTGTCCACGGGGTGTGGGGTCCCCATCTGGGGACAGTGGGACTGTGTAGGTCACCATGGCCAGGACCCACCTGGGGACACCAAGGCCATGGGGTCACCATGGCCAGATCCACCTGGGGGCACTGTGGCTGTGGGGTCACCATGGCCAGGACCCATCTGGGGACACCGTGCCTATGTGAGTAACCCTGGCCAAGATCCATCTGGGGACACTGGGACTGTGTGGGTCATGGCCAGGCCCATGTGGGGACATCGAGGCTGTGGGGTGACCCTGGCCAGGATCAATCTGGGAACATCGGGGCCATGGGGTGGCTCTGGCCAGGACCCATCTGGGGACACTGAGGCCATGGGGTGACACTGGCCAGCACCCATCAGGGGACACTGAAGCTCTGGGGTGACCCTGGCCAGGACCCATCTGGGGACATTGAGGCCATGGGGTCACCCTGGCCAGAACCCACCTGGGGACACTGAGGCCATGGGGTAACCATGACCAGGGCCCATCAGGGGACACTGAGGCTGTGGGGTCACCTTGGCCAGGACCCATCTGGGGACACCGGGGCTATGTTGGTGACCCTGGCCAAGATCCGTCTGGGGACACTGGGACTGTGTGGGTCATGGCCAGACCCATGTGGGGACATCGAGGCTGTGGGGTCACCTTGGCCAAGACCCATCTGGGGACACTGGGACTGTGTAGGTCACCCTGGCCAGGACCCACCTGAGGACATTGAGGCTGTGGGGCCACCCTGGCTGGGGCCATCTGGGGACACTGGGACCATGGGGTGACCCTGGCCAGGACCCATCAGGGGACACTGGGACTGTGTCGGTCACTCTGGCCAGGACCCATCTAGGGACACCAGGGCTGTGTCGGTCACCATGGCCAGAACCCATCAGGGGACACACGTTTGGATGGGGACGTTGATGCTGAAGGTGCCGGTGACAAACCCAAGGAAAACCCAGGAGGAGGAACTGGGAAATCCCTCCTGAGGTTGTCCCCGTCCTTTTCCCTTCCCAGTGGGTTGGTGGCAGTGACAGGGACAGCTCGTGGTGGGGTTTGGGAGGGGACAGCGCCACGAGGCCGAGCTGGGGGACATTTCGGAATCCCGACGGACCCAAGGGAGCAGCAGGGACGGGAAATGGGACAACAAAACATTGGAAACTCCAGAGATGGCAGCTTTAATCAGGAACGCGTCCCCCGTGCCCCGCCGGGGACAGGAACCTCTTCCCTGCACATGGAAACGTCCGGAAGGAACGACGGAGGAGAGCCGGGAGGAGGAGAGCAGGGCGGGAGAAGGAACACGGACGTGAGGTGGCTGGATGGGTCAAAAAGAGACAACACTGATGTCACACCCGGCCATCAGTCCCCTCCGGAGGTGGCCTCGGTCACTTCCTCCGCCCGATCTGCGCCATCAGGTGGGCGTTGGCCGCCGCCTTGGCCCTCAAGTTCTTGGCCTTGGCGATGTTGAAGAGGATGTTCATGATGTTGGTGGGGACATCGAGGGACAGCGTCACCTTGGTGCGCCGGTCGCTCTTGGCCCGGTTCTGCGAGGTCTTGCCCTTCACCTGCGCCTGGTATTTGTAGTGGCCGTCCCCCGGGAATGTCCTTTTCCCCAGCTCTTCCTCCGCCGCGTCCTCCTCGTCTTCCTCGCTGGCCTCCTCCAGGGACGGCGGCTCGGAGCGGCCGCCGCGCTTGTCCAGGACGGCGTTCTCCTCCGGGTGGAGCTTCCGCGCTTCCGACAGGGCGGCGTTGAGGCAGCTGAAGATGGAGGCGGCGTTGGAGAAGCTCAGGGCCCGGCCGGTCCCGGCGGCTCCCAGCAGGATGAGGAGGAGCAGCAGCCTGGGGTGGGACATGGCGGTGGCCTGGTGGGGACAGTGAGGGACGTCAGCTTCCCGTGGTGCCTGGGGAGGTCCGGCCTCTCCGCGTCCCTGCCCGATCCCGAAATTCCCCTGGAGTCTTGGAGTCACCTCCCAGGTGGGTCTAAAGGTTGGGATGGGTGGGAAGGAACCTTGGGATGCAACCCCCAGACCTTGGGTTTGGGGTGCTGGTGGGAGGTCCAAGGAGCTTCGCTTCCATGGAGCTTCCATGGAGAGGAGGATTTGGCCTTTCCTTCATGGAGTTTCCATGGAGTGGGAGGTCCAAGGAGCTCCATGGAGCTTCCATGGAGAGGAAGATTTGGCCTTTCCTTCATGGAGTTTCCATGGAGTGGGAGGTCCAAGGAGCTCCGTGGAGCTTCCATGGAGTTTCCATGGAGGGGAGCACTTGGCCTTTCCTTCATGGAATTTCCATGGAGTGGGAGGTCCAAGGAGCTCCGTGGAGCTTCCATGGAACTTCCATGGAGAGGAGGACTTGGCCTTTCCTTCATGGAATTTCCATGGAGTGAGAGGTCCAAGGAGCTCCATGGAGCTTCCATGGAGAGGAAGATTTGGCCTTTCCTTCATGGAATTTCCATGGAGCTTCCACAGAGCTTCCATGGAGAGGAGGAGCTTTGGCGTTTCCTTCATGGAGCTTCCATGGGGTTTCCATGGAGCTTCCATGGAGAGGAGAACTTGGCCTTTCCTTCATGGGGTTTCCATGGAGCTTCCATGGAGAGGAAGATTTGGCCTTTCCTTCATGGAATTTCCATGGAGCTTCCACAGAGCTTCCATGGAGAGGAGGATTTGGGTTTTCCTTCATGGAATTTCCATGGAGCTTCTGTGGACAAGAGGATTTGGCCTTTGTTTCCATGGAGCCTCCATGGAACTTCCATGGACAGGAGAACTTGGCCTTTCCTTCATGGAGCTTCCACAGAGCTTCCATGGAGAGGAGGATTTGGTTTTTCCTTTATGGAACTTCCATGGAGTGGAGGATTTGACCTTTCCTTCATGGAACCTCCATGAACCTTCCATGGGTGAGAGGATTTGGCCTTTGCTTCCATGGAGCTTCCATGGAGAGGAGGATTTGGTTTTTCCTTCATGGAACTTCCATGGAGCTTCCATGGAGCTTCCATGGAGAGGAGGATTTGGCCTTTGCTTCCATGGAGTTTCCATGGAGCGGAGCACTTGGCCTTTCCTTCATGGAATTTCCATGGAGTGGGAGGTCCAAGGAGCTCCGTGGAGCTTCCATGGAACTTCCATGGAGAGGAGGACTTGGTCTTTCCTTCATGGAATTTCCATGGAGCTTCCACAGAGCTTCCATGGAGAGGAGGAGCTTTGGCGTTTCCTTCATGGAATTTCCATGGAGTGGGAGGTCCAAGGAGCTCTGTCGAGCTTCCATGGAACTTCCATGGAGCGGAGCACTTGGCCTTTCCTTCATGGAATTTCCATGGAGTGGGAGGTCCAAGGAGCTCCATGGAGCTTCCATGGAGAGGAAGATTTGGCCTTTCCTTCATGGAGTTTCCATGGAGCTTCCACAGAGCTTCCATGGAGAGGAGGATTTGGGTTTTCCTTCATGGAATTTCCATGGAGCTTCTGTGGACAAGAGGATTTGGCCTTTGTTTCCATGGAGCCTCCATGGAACTTCCATGGACAGGAGAACTTGGCCTTTCCTTCATGGAGCTTCCACAGAGCTTCCATGGAGAGGATGATTTGGTTTTTCCTTTATGGAACTTCCATGGAGTGGAGGATTTGACCTTTCCTTCATGGAACCTCCATGGAACTTCCATGGGTGAGAGGATTTGGCCTTTGCTTCCATGGAGCTTCCATGGAGAGGAGGATTTGGCCTTTGCTTCCATGGAGTTTCCATGGAGGGGAGCACTTGGCCTTTCCTTCATGGAATTTCCATGGAGTGGGAGGTCCAAGGAGCTCCGTCGAGCTTCCATGGAGAGGAAGATTTGGGTTTTCCTTCATGGAATTTCCATGGAGCTTCCACAGAGCTTCCATGGAGAGGAGGAGCTTTGGCGTTTCCTTCATGGAGCTTCCATGGGGTTTCCATGGAGCTTCCATGGAGAGGAGAACTTGGCCTTTCCTTCATGGAGTTTCCATGGAACTTCCATGGAGAGGAGGACTTGGCCTTTCCTTCATGGAGTTTCCATGGAGCTTCCACAGAGCTTCCATGGAGAGGAGGATTTGGGTTTTCCTTCATGGAATTTCCATGGAGCTTCTGTGGACAAGAGGATTTGGCCTTTGTTTCCATGGAGCCTCCATGGAACTTCCATGGACAGGAGAACTTGGCCTTTCCTTCATGGAGCTTCCACAGAGCTTCTGTGGAGAGGATGATTTGGTTTTTCCTTTATGGAACTTCCATGGAGTGGAGGATTTGACCTTTCCTTCATGGAATCTCCATGGAACTTCCATGGGTGAGAGGATTTGGCCTTTGCTTCCATGGAGCTTCCATGGAGAGGAGGATTTGGTTTTTCCTTCATGGAACTTCCATGGAGCTTCCATGAATGAGAGGATTTGGCCTTTGCTTCCATGGAGTTTCCATGGAGGGGAGCACTTGGCCTTTCCTTCATGGAATTTCCATGGAGTGGGAGGTCCAAGGAGCTCCGTCGAGCTTCCATGGAGAGGAAGATTTGGCCTTTCCTTCATGGAATTTCCATGGAGCTTCCACAGAGCTTCCATGGAGAGGAGGATTTGGGTTTTCCTTCATGGAATTTCCATGGAACTTCCATGGACAAGAGGATCTGGCCTTTCCTTCATGGAACTTCTACGGAACTTCCATGGAGTGGAGGACTGGCATTCCCCAGAAAACCCTGGAATGCTGCTGGCATTCCCCAAAAAACCTGGAATCCTGCTGGCATTCCCAAAAAACCCTGGAATCCTGCTGGCATTTCCCCCCAAAAAACTGGAATCCTGCTGGTATTTCCCCCAAAAAACCTGGAATTCTGATGGCATTCCCCAAAAAACCTGGAATGCTGCTGGTATTCCCCAAAAAACTCTGGAATCCTGCTGGGATTTTCCAAAAACCCTGGAATCCTGCTGGCTTTCCCCAGAAAACCCTGGAATCCTGCTAGTATCCCCCAAAAACCTGGAATCCTGCTGGCATTTCCCCCCAAAAAACTGGAATCCTGCTGGGATTTCCCCAAAAAAACCTGGAATCCTGCTGGCATTCCCTAAAAATAACCTGGAATCCTGCTGGCTTTTTCCAAAAAAACTTGAATCCTGCTGGCATTCCCAAAAAACCCCTGGAATCCTGCTGGCATTTCCCCCAAAAAACCTGGAATCCTGCTGTCTTTTTCCGAAAAACCTGGCATCCTTCTGGCATTCCCCAAAAAACCCTGGAATCCTGCTGGCATTCCCAAAAAACCTGAAATATTGCTGGTATTCCCAAAAAAACCCTGGCATCCAGCTGGCATTCCCAAAAAACCCTGGAATCCTGCTGGCATTCCCAAAAAAACCCTGGAATCCTGCTGGCATTTCCCCAAAAAAACCTGGAATTCTGATGACATTCCCAAAAAACCCTGGAATATTGCTGGTATTCCCAAAAAACCTGGCATCCAGCTGGCATTCCCAAAAAACCCTGGAATCCTGCTGGCATTTCCCCCCAAAAAACCTGGAATGCTGCTGGTATTTCCCCCAAAAAACCTGGAATTCTGCTGGCATTCCCAAAAAACCTGGAATGCTGCTGGTATTCCCCAAAAAAACCTGGAATCCTGCTGGCATTCCCAAAAAACCCTGGAATCCTGCTGGCATTCCCCAAAAAACCTGGAATCCTGCTGGGATTCCCAGAAAACCTGGAATCCTGCTAGCATTCCCTAAAAATAACCTGGAATCCTGCTGGCTTTTTCCAAAAAAACCTTGAATCCTGCTGGCATTCCCAAAATATCTGGAATCCTGCTGGCATTCCCCAAAAAAACCCTGGAATCCTTCTAGCATTCCCAAAAATCCCTGGAATCCTGCTGGAATTTCCCAAAAAAACTTGGAATCTTACTGAGATTCCCAAAAAACCCTGGAATTCTGCTGGCATTCCCAAAAAACCCTGGAATTCTCCTGCCATTCCCAATCCTCTGGCGCCATCTTGTGGCCAGCGGCTCTCACGACAATTCCCGGTTGGGGCTGGAATTCCATCCCTGATTTTGGGATTTCCGGGATCTGTCACCGGCTGAGCCACCGGCCCTGAAATTGCCTTTCCCTGGTCGGGAAAAGGGGGAAATTTGGGAATTTTTATCCCTAAATTCTTCTTTTTGCCATTCCTTGGAATGGGAATTTTGGGCAGGTTCATCCCTTTAACTTTTCCCTTTTCCATCCCTTGGAGTGGGAATTTTGGGAAGCTCTTTTCCCTTAAATTTTCCCTTTTCTCTCCCTCAGAGTGGGAATTTTGAGCAGTTTTATTCCCTCAATTCTTCCCTTTGTTATCCCTTGGAATGGGAATTTTGGGCAGGTTTATTCCCTGAATTTTACCCTTTATTATTCATGGAGGGAGAAATTTGGGAAGTTTCATCCTCTAAATTCTGTCCTTTGTTATCCCTTGGAATGGGAATTTTGGACACCTTGACTCCTTTTAGGTCTGATCCTTGAAGGGGGAATTTTGGGAATTTTCATCCTCTAAATTCTTCCTTTTTCCATCCCTTGGAATGGGAATTTTGGGCAGGTTCATCCCTTTAACTTTTCCCTTTCCCATCCCTTGGAGTGGGAATTTTGGGAAGCTCTTTCCCCTTAAATTTTCCCTTTTCACTCCCTCAGAGTGGGAATTTTGGACTGATTGATTCCCTCAATTCTTCCCTTTGTTATCCCTTGGAGTGGGAATTTTGGGCAGGTTTATTCCCTGAATTTTACCCTTTATTATCCATGGAGGGAGAAATTTGGGAATTTTCATCCTCTAAATTCTGCCCTTTGTTATCCCTTGGGACGGGAATTTTGGACACCTTGACTCCTTTTAGGTCTGGTCCTTGGAGGGGGAATTTTGGGAATGTTTATCCCTTTATTTCTTCCTTTTTCCATCCCTTGGAATGGGAATTTTGGGCAGGTTCATCCCTTTAACTTTTCCCTTTTCCATCCCTTGGAGTGGGAATTTTGGGAAGTTCTTTCCCCTTAAATTTTCCCTTTTCTCTCCCTCAGAGTGGGAATTTTGAGCAGCTTTATTCCCTCAATTCTTCCCTTTGTTATTCCTTGGAATGGGAATTTTGGACACCTTGACTCCTTTGAGGTCTGATCCTTGGAGGGGGAATTTTGGGAATTTTCATCCCCTAAATTCTGCCTTTTTCCATCCCTTGGAGTGGGAATTTTGGGAAGTTCTTTCCCCTTAAATTTTCCCTTTTCTCTCCCTCAGAGTGGGAATTTTGAGCAGTTTTATTCCCTCAATTCTTCCCTTTGTTATCCCTTGGAGTGGGAATTTTGGGCAGGTTTATTCCCTGAATTTTACCCTTTATTATCCATGGAGGGGGAATTTTGGGAAGTTTCATCCTCTAAATTCTGCCCTTTGTTATCCCTTGGAATGGGAATTTTGGACACCTTGACTCCTTTTAGGTCTGATCCTTAAAGGGGGAATTTTGGGAATTTTCATCCCCTAAATTCTTCCTTTTTCCATCCCTTGGAATGGGAATTTTGGGCAGGTTCATCCCTTTAACTTTTTCCTTTTCCATCCCTTGGAGTGGGAATTTTGGGAAGTTTTTTCCCCTTAAATTTTCCCTTTTCTCTCCCTCAGAGTGGGAATTTTGAGCAGCTTTATTCCCTCAATTCTTCCCTTTGTTATTCCTTGGAGTGGGAATTTTGGGCAGCTTTATTCCCTGAATTTTACCCTTTGTTATCCATGGAGGGAGAAATTTGGGAATTTTCATCCTCTAAATTCTGCCCTTTGTCATCCCTTGGAGTGGGAATTTTGGGAAACTTCATCCCTTTAACTTTTCCCTTTTCCATCCCTTGGAGTGGGAATTTTGGGAAGCTCTTTCCCCTTAAATTTTCCCTTTTCTCTCCCTCAGAGTGGGAATTTTGGGCAGTTTTATTCCCTCAATTCTTCCCTTTGTTATTCCTTGGAGTGGGAATTTTGGGCAGGTTTATTCCCTGAATTTTACCCTTTATTATCCATGGAGGGGCAGATTTGGGAATTTTCATCCTCTAAATTCTGCCCTTTGTTATCCCTTGGAATGGGAATTTTGGACACCTTGACTCCTTTTAGGTCTGATCCTTGGAGTGGGAATTTTGGGAATTTTTATCCCTAAATTCTGCCTTTTTCCATCCCTTGGAGTGGGAATTTTGGGCAGGTTCATCCCTTTAACTTTTCCTTTTTCCATCCCTTGGAATGGGAATTTTGGGAAACTCTTTCCCCTTAAATTTTCCCTTTTCTCTCCCTCAGAGTGGGAATTTTGAGCAGTTTTATTCCCTCAATTCTTCCCTTTGTTATTCCTTGGAGTGGGAATTTTGGGCAGGTTTATTCCCTGAATTTTACCCTTTATTATCCATGGAGGGAGAAATTTGGGAATTTTCATCCTCTAAATTCTGCCCTTTGTTATCCCTTGGAATGGGAATTTTGGGAATGTTTATCCCTTTAATTCTTCCTTTTGTTATCCCTTGGAATGGGAATTTTGGACACCTTGACTCCTTTTAGGTCTGATCCTTGGAATGAGAATTTTGGGAATTTTCATCCTCTAAATTCTTCCTTTTTCCATCCCTTGGAATGGGAATTTTGGGCAGGTTCATCCCTTTAACTTTTCCCTTTTCCATCCCTTGGAGTGGGAATTTTGGGAAGCTCTTTCCCTTAAATTTTCCCTTTTCTCTCCCTCACAGTGGGAATTTTGAGCAGCTTTATTCCCTCAATTCTTCCCTTTGTTATTCCTTGGAGTGGGAATTTTGGGAATTTTTATCCCTAAATTCTGCCTTTTTCCATCCCTTGGAGTGGGAATTTTGGGAAACTTCATCCCTTTAACTTTTCCCTTTTCCATCCCTTGGAATGGGAATTTTGGGAAGTTTTTTCCCCTTAAATTTTCCCTTTGCTGTTCCTCGGAGCAGGAATTTTGGGAATGTTTATCCCTTTATTTCTTCCTTTTCCCATCCCTTGGAATGGGAATTCTGGGAAACTTCCTCCCTTTGACTCTCCCTCTTTGCTATCCATGGAAAAAGGGGAAACATTTGGGATGTTCCTTCCCTGAACTTTTCCCTTTTCCCACCTTCCCAAGAGGAAATTTTTTCTCCATCCCCCCTCAGGACCCCAGGGAGCCGCTCCATTCCCGATTTTTTGCCTCCTCTTCCCAAAATTCCATCCCAAAAATCCATCCCCGCCTCCGGAGTGAGGAGGAGGAGGAGGAAGGACGGAAATCCCTTCCCGGGCCCCAAAATTCCACATGGGATCGTTTTGGGATCGTTTTGGGATCATGTTGGGATCGTTTTGGGATCGTTTTGGGATCGTTTTGGGATCATTTAGGGATAATTATTTTGGGATCATTTTGGGATCATTTAGGGATCGTTTTGGGATCATTTTGGGATCATTTGGGGATCGTTTTGGGATCATTTTGGGATCATCATTTTGGGATCATTTTGGGATCGTTTTGGGATCATTATTTTGGGATCATTATTTTGGGATCATTATTTTGGGATCACTTAGGGATCACTTAGGGATAATTTTGGGATCATTATTTTGGGATCATTTTGGGATCATTTTGGGATCATTTTGGGATCGTTTTGGGATCGTTTTGGGATCATTTTGGGATCATTATTTTGGGATCATTATTTTGGGATCATTTTGGGATCATTTTGGGATCATTTTGGGATCATTTTGGGATAATTTTGGGATCGTTTTGGGATAATTTTGGGATCATTTTGGGATCATTTTGGGATCATTATTTTGGGATCATTTTGGGATCATTTTGGGATCGTTTTGGGATTATTTTGGGATCATTTTTGGAACATTTTGGGATCATTTTTGGAACATTTTGGGATCATTTTGGGATCATTATTTTGGGATCGTTTTGGGATCATTTTGGGATCATTTTGGGATCATTATTTTGGGATCGTTTTGGGATCATTATTTTGGGATCATTTGGGGATCATTTGGGGATCATTTTGGGATAATTTTGGGATCGTTTTGGGATCATTTTGGGATCGTTTGGGGATCATTATTTGGGGATCATCATTTTGGGATCGTTTTGGGATCGTTTGGGGATCGTTTTGGGATCGTTATTTTGGGATCATTTTGGGATCATTTTGGGATCATTATTTTGGGATCATTTGGGGATCATTTAGGGATCATTTTGGGATAATTTTGGGATCGTTTTGGGATCATCATTTAGGGATCATTAGGGATCATTATTTTGGGATAATTTTGGGATCATTTTGGGATAATTTTGGGATCATTTTGGGATCATTTTGGGATCATTATTTTGGGATCATTTTGGGATCATTTAGGGATCATTGTGGGATCATTGTGGGATCGTTTTGGGATCATTTAGGGATCATTTAGGGATCATTTAGGGATAATTTTGGGATCGTTTTGGGATCATTATTTTGGGATCATTATTTTGGGATAATAATTTTGGGATCATTATTTTGGGATCATTTTGGGATAGTTTTGGGGTCATTTTGGGATCGTTTTGGGATCATTTTGGGATCATCATTTTGGGATAATTTTGGGATAATTTTGGGATAATTTTGGGATGATTTAGGGATCATTTTGGGATAGTTTTGGGGTCATTTTGGGATCGTTTTGGGATCATTATTTTGGGATCATTATTTTGGGATCATTTTGGGAACATTTTGGGAACATTTTGGGATCATTATTTTGGGATCATTTTGGGATCATTTTGGGAACATTTTGGGATCGTTTTGGGATCGTTTTGGGATCATTTTGGGATCATTTAGGGATAATTATTTTGGGGTCATTTTGGGATCATTTTGGGATCATTTTGGGATCGTTTTGGGAACATTTTGGGATCATTTTGGGATCATTTTGGGATCATTATTTTGGGATAATTTTGGGATAATTTTGGGATCATTTTGGGATCATTATTTTGGGATCATTATTTTGGGATCATTTTGGGATCATTTTGGACCCCAAATCCCACATTCGGCCATTTAAACATCCCAGAATTTCATTTTTTTTGGGATCTTTGGGGGATTTTTTCCCTGAGATTCCCAAGGACTCAGCAGGAAAATTTCTCCCACCCCCCCCCCCAAAAAAAATCCCATTTTTTTTCCCAGCTCCACCCTCAACAAATTCCCGGAGTTTTTGCAGGATTTGATGCTCGGACTGGGAATTTTTTTGGGATTTTTGGGATTTTTGGGATTTTCCCACCACTAAGGGACGCTGTTTGATTCCCAAATCCTGGCTGGGCGAACGGGAAATCCCAAAAACCCCTCCCAGAACCGCTGGAAAAATCCTCGGGATTTTCCTGCCTCGCTTGGAATCTCGGAGCGGCGCCTCCCCCTCCTTTTCCCGGGATTTTTTGTTTTCTTTTCCAGCTTTTCCCGCTTCGCAAAACTCCGGGAATCTCGAGGGGAAAACGCGGCTGGAGCCGCCCACGCCCATCCCGGCTCCGGGGCTGAAAGGAGCAGAAAAAAAGGGAAAAAAAACCCAAGGAAAAGCGGAATTTTTTTGGGATTTGGGTTTTTTTTTTTTTTTTGGCCCAAGGTTCCAGGAAGTTTTTTTATGGAGCAGGGAAAAAAAAATTGGAATTGGGATTTTCTACTTGCTGAAAAAAAGGGAAAAAAGGGGAAAAAGGGAAAAAAGGAAAAAAAAGGGGGGGAAAAAAAGCAGGAAAAGGAGGAAAAAAAAAAGGAGGAAAAGGAGGGAAAAAGGGGGAAAAGGAGGAAAAAAGGAAAAAAAGGAGGAAAAAAAGCTGGAAAAGGAGAAAAAAAGGAGGAAAAAAGGAGGAAAAGGAGGAAAAAAAGCTGGAAAAGGAGGGAAAAAAGGAGGAAAAAAGAGGGAAAAGGAGGAAAGAAAGAAGGAAAAAAAGCAAGAAAAGGAGGAAAAAAAGAAAAAGGGAAAAAAAGCTGGAAAAGGAGGAAAAAAGGAGGAAAAGGAGGAAAAAAAGGAAAAAAGGGAAGAAAAAGCAGGAAAAGGAGGAAAAAAAAGCGGGAAAAGGAGGGAAAAACCTGGAAAAGGAGGAAAAAAAGGAGAAAAAGGAGAAAAAAAAAGAGGGAAAAGGAGGAGGAAAAGGAGGAAAAAAGGAAAAAAAGGAGGAAAAAAGCAGGAAAAGGAGGGAAAAAGTGGGAAAAGGAGGAAAAAAAGGAGGAAAAGGAGGGAAAAAACAGGAAAAGGAGAAAAAAAGGAAAAAAGGGAAAAAAAGGAGGAAAAGGAGGGAAAAAAGAGGGAAAAGGAGAAAAAAAGGAGGAAAAGGAGGAAAAGAAAGGAAAAGGAGGAAAAAAGAAGGAAAAAAGGAGGAAAAGGAGAAAAAAACAGGGAAAGGGGGAAAAAGGAGAAAAAAAGAAAAAAAGCTGGAAAAGGAGGAAAAAAAGGAGAAAAAAAGGAGGAAAAGGAGGAAAAGGAGGAAAAGGAAGAAAAGGAGGAAAAAGGGAAAAAAAGGAGGGAAAAAAGCAGGAAAAGGAGAAAAAAGAGGGAAAAGGAGGAAAAAACAAGAAAAGGAGGAAAAAAGGAGGAAAAGGAGAAAAAAAGCAGGAAAAGGAGGAAAAAAGGAGGAAAAGGAGGAAAAAAGAGGGAAAAGGAGGAAAAGTAGGAAAAAAAGGGAAAAAATCAAGAAAAGGAGGGAAAAAGCAGGAAAAGGAGGAAAAAAAAGAAAAAGGGGAAAAAAAACTGGAAAAGGAGGGAAAAAAGCAGGAAAGGGAGAAAAAAAGGAGGAAAAAAAGCAGGAAAAAAAGAAGGAAAAGGAGGAAAAAAAGGAGGAAAAATAGGAAAAAAATCAGGAAAAATAGGAAAAAAATCAGGAAAAGGAGAAAAAATCAGGAAAAGAAGGAAAAAAAGGAGGAAAAAAAAGCAGGAAAAGGAGGGAAAAAAAAATCAGGAAAAGGAGGAAAAAAATCCCCGGTGGATTGAGGGAAAAAATGGGAATTAAATGGGATTAAAATGGGAAAATTTAATCGGGAATTTCTGGGATAACCGGGAGCGTTTTCCAAGGATTTGATTGGATAAAAATAAATAAATAAAGAAAATTTCCCGCGGGATTTGGAAGGAGAAGAACGCCCGGATCCGGCTCTGGAAAATCGGGATTTGGAGCTTCCCGGGATTTTTTCCTCGATCCCAAAGTAAGTCCGGGATAAATAAAAAATGTGGGATAAAAATCAGCTTTTCCCTTTATTTTTTTTCGCCAAAAAATTCAGTTTTCCCTTTATTTTTTTCCCCTTGGAATCAACTTTTCCCTTTATTTTTTCTCCTTAAAAAATCACTTTTCCCTTTATTTTTTTTCCCTAAAAAAAATCAGTTTTTCCCTTTATTTTTTCCCCAAAAATTTCATTTTTCCCTTTATTTTTTCCCCCAAAAAAATCACTTTTCCCTTTATTTTATTCCCTAAAAAAAATCACTTTTCCCTTTATTTTTTTCCCCTTGGAATCAGCTTTTCCCTTTATTTTTTTTCCCTAAAAAATTCATCTTTTCCCTTTATTTTTTCCAAAAAAAATTAATTTTTCCCTTCATTTTTCTCCCCAAAAAATTCATTTTTCCCTTTATTTTTTTCCCTAAAAAAAATCAACTTTTCCCTTTATTTTTTCCCCTTGGAATCAACTTTTCCCTTTATTTTATTCCCCAAAAAAATCAGCTTTTCCCTTATTTTTTTTTCCTTGGAATCTCCTTTTCCCTTTATTTTATTCCCAAAAAAATCAGATTTTCCTTTATTTTGTTCCCCAAAAAAATCAACTTTTCCCTTTATTTTTCCCCCCAAAAAATCACCTTTTCCCTTTATTTTTTCCCATTAAAAAAATCAACTTTTCCCTTTATTTTTTCCAAAAAAAATTAATTTTTCCCTTTATTTTTTTCCCCAAAAAATTCATTTTTCCCTTTATTTTTTTCCCTAAAAAAAATTCATTTTTCCCTTTATTTTTTCCCTAAAAAAATCACTTTTCCCTTTATTTTTATTCCCAAAAAAATCAGGTTTTCCTTTATTTTATTCCCCCAAAAAATCAACTTTTCCCTTAATTTTTTCCCTAAAAAAATCAACTTTTCCCTTAATTTTTTCCCTAAAAAATTCAGTTTTCCCTTTATTTTTTCCCAAAAAATTCACTTTTCCCTTTATTTTTTCCCCCTTGGAATCAACTTTTCCCTTTATTTTATTCCCTAAAAAAATCACTTTTCCCTTTATTTTATTCCCAAAAAAAATCAGATTTTCCTTTATTTTATTCCCCAAAAAAATCAACTTTTCCCTTTATTTTTTCCCCAAAAAAATTCACTTTTCCCTTTATTTTTCCCCCTGGAATCAGCTTTTCCCTTTATTTTTTCCCAAAAAAATCAACTTTTCCCTTTATTTTTTTTCCCCTTGGAAT
Organism: Acrocephalus scirpaceus scirpaceus; assembly: GCA_910950805.1. NCBI lineage: Eukaryota > Metazoa > Chordata > Aves > Passeriformes > Sylviidae > Acrocephalus > Acrocephalus scirpaceus. The sequence continues at coordinate 1,085,827 of OU383777.1, forward strand.
CAACTTTTCCCTTTTTTTTCCCCCCAAAATCACTTTTCCCTTAATTTTTTCCCTAAAAAATCAACTTTTCCCTTATTTTATTCCCAAAAAAATCAACTTTTCCCTTTATTTTTCCCTTTGGAATCAACTTTTCCCTTTATTTTTTCCCTAAAAAAATCACTTTTCCCTTTATTTTTATTCCCAAAAAAATCAGATTTTCCTTTATTTTTTTCCCAAAAAAAATCACCTTTTCCCTTATTTTTTTTTCCCTTGGAATCAACTTTTCCCTTTACTTTTTTCCCCCCCCAAAAATCAGATTTTCCTTTATTTTTTCCCTAAAAAATTCAGTTTTTCCTTTATTTTTTTTTCCCTTGGAATCAGTTTTTCCTTTATTTTTTTCCCAAAAAAATCAACTTTTTCCTTTATTTTATTCCCAAAAAAATCAACTTTTCCCTTTATTTTTTCCCCTTGGAATCAACTTTTCCCTTTATTTTTTTTTCCCAAAAAATTCACTTTTCCCTTTATTTTTTTTCCCCCCCAAAAAAATCATTTTTCCCTTTATTTTTTCCCTAAAAAATTCACTTTTCCCTTTCCCTTTATTTTTCCCCCTTGGAATCAACTTTCCCTTTATTTTTTTTTCCCCCAAAAAATCAACTTTTCCCTTTATTTTATTCCCTAAAAAAATCAACTTTTCCCTTTATTTTTTTTCCTTAAAAAATTCAGTTTTCCCTTAATTTTTTTCCCAAAAAAATTCAACTTTTCCCTTTATTTTTTTCCCTAAAAAATTCATTTTTCCCTTTATTTTTTCCCCCAAAAAATCAACTTTTCCCTTTATTTTATTCCCAAAAAAATTCACTTTTCCCTTTATTTTTCCCCTTGGAATCAACTTTTCCCTTTATTTTTTTTCCCTAAAAAATTCAGTTTTTCCCTTTATTTTTTCCCCTTGGAATCAACTTTCCCTTTATTTTTTTTTCCCTAAAAAATTCATTTTTCCCTTTATTTTTTTCCCTAAAAAAAATCAACTTTTCCCTTTATTTTTTCCCTAAAAAAATCAGTTTTTCCCTTATTTTTTTTTCCCTTGGAATCAACTTTTCCCTTTATTTTATTCCCAAAAAAATCAACTTTTCCCTTTATTTTTTTCCCCTTGGAATCAACTTTTCCCTTTATTTTATCCCCAAAAAAATCAGTTTTCCCTTTATTTTTTCCCTTTGGAATCACCTTTTCCCTTTATTTTTTTCCCCAAAAAATTCAGTTTTCCCTTTATTTTTTCCCCCTTGGAATCAACTTTTTCCTTTATTTTTTTTCCAAAAAAAATCATTTTTCCCTTTATATTTTTTCCCTAAAAAAATCAACTTTTCCCTTTATTTTATTCCCCAAAAAAATCAACTTTTCCCTTTATTTTTTCCCCTTGGAATCAACTTTTCCCTTTATTTTTTTTCCCTAAAAAATTCAGTTTTCCCTTTATTTTATTCCCAAAAAAATCAACTTTTCCCTTATTTTTTTCCCATGAAAAAAACAGTTTTTCCCTATTTTTTTCCCCAAAAAATTCATTTTTCCCTTTATTTTTTCCCCCCAAAAAATCATTTTTCCCTTTATTTTTTCCCTTAAAAATCTGTTGTCCCTTTATTTTTTCCCCCTTGGAATCAACTTTTCCCTTTATTTTTTTTCCCCAAAAAATTCATTTTTCCCTTAATTTTTTCCCAAAAAAATCAGATTTTCCCTTTATTTTTTTCCCTTTGGAATCAGCTTTTCCCTTTATTTTATTCCCAAAAAAAAAATCAACTTTTCCCTTTATTTTTTCCCTAAAAAATTCATTTTTCCCTTTATTTTTTCCCCTTGGAATCAGCTTTTCCCTTTATTTTTTCCCCTAAAAAAAATCAGTTTTCCCTTATTTTATTCCCAAAAAATTCATTTTTCCCTTTATTATTTTTTCCCCCTTGGAATCACCTTTTCCCTTTATTTTTTTTTCCCCAAAAAAATCATTTTTCCCTTTTTTTTTTCCAAAAAATTTCACTTTTCCATTTATTTTATTCCCTAAAAAATTCAGTTTTCCCTTTATTTTTTCCCTAAAAAAATCATTTTTCCCTTTATTTTTTCCCCAAAAATTCAATTTTCCCTTTATTTTCCCCAAAAAAACCGAAATCCAAGCACTCACCTCCTCCTCCTGAAATCTCGGGATTGGAATTTTTATGGAATCACCGGCTGGAAAAAAAAAACCATCGGGAGCTTTCCCCAACTTCTCCTCCTTGATTTTTTTTTAATTTCTTTTTTATCCCAAAAAAATCGGGAATTTTTTTTTTTTCTTCCTTCTTTTCCCCTCCTTCCCCGACGTCTTTATAAAAAACTCCGGGATCACGGGGTCTCCCTCGTAATTCCAGAGGCTGAGCCAAAAACCGGGAATGATTCCATGAAAAACGAGCCGGAGACGTCACGGGGGAAAAGGGAAAAAAAAAATCGGGAAAAGGGAGGAGGAAAAGGGGGAGGGAAAAGACGTCGGATCCCAAAAAAAATCTGGGATGAGATTCCAGGTTGGCGTCAGTGCCGGGATTTTTTTTCCTCCGGGTTTTTTTTTAGGGAATTTTGCATTCCAAAGGGTTTTTTTTCCTGGTTTGAGGATGGATTTTATGGGGTTTTATTCCCATAATTTTATTTATTATTTATTCCCATTTATTTTATTTATTTGGGAGTGGGGATTTGGGAATGTTTTCCTTGTTTTTTCTCATTCTTTTGGATTTTTTTGTGTTCCTATCCAAGCAGGGGAACCCCTAAAAAATTTGGGAATTTTTTCCAGGATTTGTTAGGGTGGGATGAGGGGGAAAAGCTGAAATTCCCTAAAAATCCAGCGGGATTTACTGGGATTATCCCAAAGGATGATCCCAAAAGCTGCCAGGTGGGAAAAATTCCCAGTTTGGGTTCCCAGCCTGGAGAGGAAATTCCTGGAATCCCACAAGGTTTGGGAGCAGGAGAGGATTGGGACGGGGATTTGGGATTTGGGATTTGGGATCAAGGATGGGGATTTGGGATCAGGGATGGGGATTTGGGATCAGGAATGGGGGTTTGGGAATGGGGATTTGGGATTTGGGATCAGGAATGGGGATTTGGGAATGGGGATTTGGGATCAGGGATGGGGATTTGGGATTTGGGATCAAGGATGGGGATTTGGGAATGGAGATTTTGGGATCAGGGATGAGGATTTGGGAACAGGGATGGGGATTTGGGAATGGGGATTTGGGATCAGGGATGGGGATTTGGGATTTGGGAATGGAAATGGGGGTTTGGGATCAGGGATGGGGATTTGGGATTTGAGAATAAAAATGAGGATTTGGGAATGGGGATTTGGGATCAGGGATGGAAATTTGGGAACAAGGATGAGGATTTAGGAATGGGGTTGGAGATTTGGGAATGGGGATTTGGGATCAGGGATGAGGATTTGGGAACAGGAATAGGGGTGGAGATTTGGGACAGGGATGGGGATTTGGGAATCAGGGATGGGGATTTGGGATCAAGGATGAGGATTTGGGAATGGGGATTTGGGAATGAGGATTTGGGATCAGGGATGGGGATTTGGGAATAAGAATAAGGATTTGGGAATGGGGATTTGGGATTAGGGATGGAGATTTGGGATTTGGGAATGGGGATGGGGATTTGGGAATAAGAATGAGGATTTAGGAATGGGGATGGAGATTTGGGGATGGAGATTTTGGGATCAGGGATGAGGATTTGGGAACAGGGATGGGGATTTGGGAATGGAGATTTGGGATCAGGGGTGGGGATTTGGGAATAAGAATGAGGATTTGGGAATGGGGATGGAGATTTGGGAATGGGGATGGGGATTTGGGAATAAAAATGAGGATTTGGGAATGGGGATGGAGATTTGGGATCAGGGATGAGGGTTTGGGAATGGGGATTTGGGAACAGGGATGGAGGTTTGGGAACAAGGATGGGGATTTGGGAATGGGGATGGAGATTTGGGATTTGGGGATGGGGATGGGAGTTTGGGAATGAGGATTTGGGAATGGGGATTTGGGATCAGGGATGGGGATTTGGGATTTGGGAAGGGGGATGGGGATTTGGGAATAAAAATGAGGATTTGGGAATGGGGATGGAAATTTGGGAATGGAGATTTTGGGATCAGGGATGAGGATTTGGGAACAGGAATAGGGGTGGAGATTGGGGCATAGGGATGGGATTTGGGAATAAAAATGAGGATTTGGGAACGGGGATGGAGATTTAGGGATGGATCCAAGATTAAATCCATGAATTCCATTCCTCCCCCTGTCACAATCCACAATTCCCAATCCTGGCCCTGCCCAATTCCAGCCGGGAGCACCTCCAGGGATTTTCCGGGAGCACCTCCAGGGATTTTCCAGGAGCACCTCCAGGGATTTTCTGGAAGCACCTCCAGGAATTTTCCAGGAGCACCTCCAGAGATTTTCCGGGAGCACCTCCAGGGATTTTCCCGGGAGCACCTCCAGGGATTTTCCGGGAGCACCTCCAGGGATTTTTCCGGGTTTCTTTTCCATCTTTTCCCGGTTTTTCCCGCTCCCATCTCCCGGCACATCCTGAGGGTTCCGGATGAGACTCGAGGCCGTTTCAGGGCTGCCTCGTTATCCAATTATCCCAATTATCCCAGTTATCCCAATTATCCCATCCAGCCTCTTCCCGGCCCTTTTCCTCTCTCGGGGTTGCTTAGGAACGGCCGCCGGCACCGCAGGGAGAGCTCGGCATTTCCTGCCTGGATTCACCGGGAATTTCCTCATGGAAAAGGGTTGGGAGTGATCCTAAATCCATGGATTTGTGTCCCTGGATCACAAATCCTGACAGAATCCTAAATCCATGGATTTGTGTCCCAAATCCCGACAAAATCCTAAATCCATGGGCCCAACAAAATCCTAAATCCATGGATTGGCATCCCAAATCCCGACAGAATCCTAAATCCATGGATTTGTGTCCCTGGATCACAAATCCTGACAGAATCCTAAATCCACGGATTCACATCCCAAATCCCGACAGAATCCCGACAGAATCCCAAATCCACAGATTTGTGTCCTTGGGCCCAACAGAATCCCAACAAAATCCTAAATCCATGGATTTGCCACAAATCCCGACAGAATCCTAAATCCATGGATTGGCATCCCAAATCCCGATAGAATCCCAACAGAATCCTAAATCCATGGATTTGCATCCCTGGGCCCTACAGAATCCTAAATCCATGGATTCACATCCCAAATCCCGATAGAATCCCAACAGAATCCTAAATCCATGGATTCGCATCCCAAATCCCGATAGAATCCCAGCAGAATCCTAAATCCATGGATTTGCATGCCTGGATCACAAATCCCAACAAAATCCTGACAGAATCCAAATGGAATCCTAAATCCATGGATTCGCATCCCAAATCCCAACAGAATCCTAAATCCATGGATTTGCATCCCAAATCCCGACAGAATCCTAAATCCGTGGATTCCCATCCCTGGATCACCAATCCAAACAGAATCCTAAATCCCTGGGCCCAACAGAATCCTAAATCCATGGATTTGCATCCCTGGATCACAAATCCCGACAGAATCCTAAATCCACGGATTCACATCCCTGGGCTCAACAAAATCCCGACAGAATCCCAAACTCCAAACTCCAAATCCCAAACCCCAAACCCCAAATCCCAAATCCCAAATTCCAAACCCCAAATCCCAAATCCCAAATCCCAAACCCCAAATCCCAAACCCCAAATCCCAAATCCCAAACTTGTGAGGAGAATACTGGAATTTTGTGAGGGAATTCCTGGGATTTTGTGAGGAGAATTCTGGGATTTTGTGAGGAGAATCCTGGAATTTTTGGGGTGAATCCTGGGATTTTGTGAGGGAATTCCTGGGATTTTTGAACAGAATCCTGGGATTTTGTGAGGAGAATTCTGGGATTTTGTGGGTGAGGGAATTCCTGGGATTTTGTGAGGGAATTCCCTGGATTTTGTGGGTGAGGAAAATCCTGGGATTTTGTGAGGAGAATCCTGGAATTTTGTGGGTGAGGAGAATCCTGGGAATTTTGTGAGGGAATTCCTGGGATTTTTGAGAGAATTCCTGGGATTTTATGGGTGTGGAAAATCCTGGAATTTTGTGAGTGAGGAGAATCCTGGGAATTTTGAGGAGAATCCTGGGATTTTGGGAGGAAAACCCTGGAATTTTGTGAGGAGAATCCTGGAATTTTGTGAGGAGAATTTGGGAATTTTGTGAGGAGAATCCTGGAATTTTGTGAGGAGAATCCTGGGATTTTTGAGGAAAATCCTGGAATTTTGTGACGAAAATCCTGGAATTTTGTGAGGGAATTTTTTTGGTGGATTGGATCCCGATTTTTTTTTTCTTGGAGATTTTGGGATGGTTCCTTTTAAACTGCCCAGGGAATTCCCAGGTGGTGGAGAAAAGTGGGAATTCCTAAAGGTCCCAGGGAATTCCTAAAGATTCCAGAGAATTCCCAAGTGGAGAAAAAGCTGGGAATTCCTGAAGGCCCCAGGGAATTCCTGAAGACCCTGAGAAATTCCCAAGCAGAGAATTGGGAATTCCTGAAGGCCTCAGGAAATTCCTAAAGATTCCAGGGAATTCCCAAGTGGAGGAGAAATTGGGAATTCCTAAAGGCTCCAGGGAATTCCTAAAGATTCCAGGGAATTCCCAAATGGAGAAAAAGCTGGGAATTCCTAAAGGCCCCAGGGAATTCCTAAAGACCCCAGGGAATTCCCAAATGGAAGAGAATTTGGGAATTCCAAAAGACCCCAGAGAATTCCTAAAGATTCCAGAGAATTCCCAAGTGGAGGAGAAATTGGGAATTCCTAAAGGCTCCAGGGAATTCCTAAAGATTCCAGGGAATTCCCAAGTGGAGGAGAAGTTGGGAATTCCAAAAGACCCCAGGGAATTCCTAAAGGCCTCAGGGAACTCGTGAAGATTCCAGGGAATTCCTAAAGGTCCCAGGGAATTCCCAAATGGAGAATTTGGGAATTCCTGAAGGCTCCAGGGAATTCAGGGCCAGACCAAAAGCGCTGGGGCTCCACCTCCCCCCCGATCCAGCTGGAAAATTCGACATTCCCGCCTTTCCCCGCCCTTCCCAAGGTTTTCCCGGAATTCCACGGCACCGAGACGTTTTTATTTTACAAAAATAAAACTCGGGAATTCGTTTGGCTCTGGAATTCTGCCCTTCCCATCCTCCTTTTCCTGCACATCCAGAGGTTTCCCTCTCCTCATCCCGTCATGTCCGTAATTCCAACTTTTTTATTTTTTTCCTGGAATATCTTCCTGCTTTTCTTGTCCATCCCGGAGGTGTCGGAGTCGCTCCCGATCCCGATGGATTGGGATGAAGGATTTGGAGTTTCTCATCTCCCCGTGCCTGATTTGGGAAAAATCAGGGAAAAAAGAATTGGGAAAATTTGGGAAAAAAGAGGGAAAAGGAAAAAAAATGGGAATGTTAAAAATTGGAATTCCCAAACTCGCCGTCCCTGACTGGGATTGTCCCATCCCAAATATCCCAAATATCCCAAATATCCCAAATATCCCAAATATCCCAAATATCCCAAATATTCAAATTATCCCAAATATCCAAATTATCCCAATCCTGGCTGGGAAAAATGGGCACATGGAAGGTTCGGGAATTTTTCCTTGGATTGGGATTCATCCCATTCCCGCTGGGAATTCCCACAAATCTTCGGCTGCTTAGTGGGGTTCCCAATGGATCCTGAATTCCTTGGAAAAAAAAAAAAAATTGGGCAGGAGGAGCTTCACTCATTTCCTGGAGCTGCTGAATTCCAAACTTTTGGAGTTATTCCCAAAATTATGGATCTGAGCTTTTAATTCCTCTCTCTTTTAAAAATTCCCAGGGCAGATGAACTTTGCCAGGGATTTTTTTTTTTTTATGGATTGTGGAGAATCCATGGATTTTTAAATTTTTTTTTTTGTTTTTCCAGAAGTCTCCAGGCAGAGGGAATTCTGAGCCAGGAATTTTTTTCCTTGGAATGCTGGGATCAGTCCCAGCTCCTGCTCTGCTTGGAGCAGGATTTGAATTCCCAAATTTCCATGGAGATGAGGGGAAAATCGGATCCCAAATTCCTGGATCCGTCCATGGAAGCTGAGCTGAACTTCCAGGAGTTTTTCCCGCTGAATTCCTGGATGAGGGGAGCTCCCAATCCTGGTTTGTTAATCCAGACCTAAACCAGTCCGGATTAAACTCCAGGCTGGGCTTGGAGATGCCGGATTGGGCTTGGATGGAACATTCCGGAGCTTGGATGGAACAAATCCCCAAATTCCCACCAATTCCCGCTCCTTGGAAAGCCCAAAAAACCGGGAAAACCCAAAATTTCAGGATCTGGTGTCTCCAGGTGGATCCACGCCCATCCCACCCCAGGGAGACATCCGGGAACTCCTGGGAACGGGAAGAAAATCCCGGAATTTCCCAGTGGAAAACCTTCAGGAAATGGGAATGAGCAAATCCTGGCTGGGTTTTCCCAAAATTCCACAGGGATTGTATCCCAATGGGAAAACATTCCCAAAATTCCACAGGGATTGGATCCCAGTGGGAAAACATTCCCAAAATTCCACAGGGATTGGATCCCAATAGGGAAAACAGCCAAAATTCCACAGGGATTGGATCCCAGTGGGAAAACATTCCCAAAATTCCGCAGGGATTGGATCCCAGTGGGAAAACATTCCCAAAATTCCGCAGGGATTGGATCCCAGTGGGAAAACATTCCCAAAATTCCACAGGGATTGGATCCCTATGGGAAAACAGCCAAAATTCCACAGGGATTGGATCCCAATGGGAAAACAGCCAAAATTCCACAGGGACTGGATCCCAGTGGGAAAACATTCCCAAAATTCCCCAGGGATTGGATCCCAGTGGGAAAACATTCCCAAAATTCCACAGGGATTGGATCCCAATGGGAAAACATTCCCAAAATTCCACAGGGATTGGATCCCAGTGGGAAAACATTCCCAAAATTCCGCAGGGATTGGATCCCAATGGGAAAACATTCCACAATTCCATTGGATCCCGATGGGAAAACACCCAAAATTCCACAGGGATTGGATCCTGATGGGAAAACATTCCACAATTCCATTGGATCCCGATGGGAAAACAGCCAAAATTCCACAGGGATTGGATCCCAGTGGGAAAACACCCCCACATTCCACAGGGATTGGATCCCAGTGGGAAAACATTCCCAAAATTCCCCAGGGATTGGATCCCAAAGGGAAAACAGCCAAAATTCCCCAGGGATTGGATCCCAGTGGGAAAACACCCAAAATTCCCCAGGGATTGGATCCCAAAGGGAAAACACCCCCACATTCCCATGGATTGGATCCCGATGGGAAAACACCCAAAATTCTGCAGGGATTGGATCCCAATGGGAAAACAGCCAGAATTCCACAGGGATTGGATCCCAGTGGGAAAACATTCCCAAAATTCCACAGAGATTGGATCCCAATGGGAAAACATTCCCAAAGTTCCCCAGGGATTGGATCCCAGTGGGAAAACATTCCCAAAATTCCACAGGGATTGGATCCCGGTGGGAAAACACCCCCACATTCCCCAGGGATTGGATCCCAATGGGAAAACATTCCACAATTCCATTGGATCCCAATGGGAAAACACCCCCACATTCCCTATGGGTTGGATTCCCTTTGGGAAGCATCCCACACCCACCCAGGGGTTGGATCCCAGACTGGACAAAGGGGGGAATCCAAGTGGATTCCCAGAGTGGATAAATGGGGATATCCAGGAGTGGATTCCCACTGCGGATAGGGGAGGGAATCCAGCCCTGGATTCCCAGAGTGGATAAGGGAGGACATCCAGCACTGGATTCCCAGAGTGGAAAAATGGGGATATCCAGGAGTGGATTCCCACAGTGGACAAAGGAGGGAATCCGAGTGGATTCCCACAGTGGAAAAATGGGGATATCCAGGAATGGATTCCCAGAGTGGACAGAGGAGGGAATCCAGTGCTGTATTCCCAGAGGGGACAAATGGGGATATCCAGGAGTGAATTCCCATATTGGACAAAGGAGGGAATCTGAGTGGATTCCCATATTGGACAAAAGGGACATCCAGCTCTGGATTCCCATACTGGAAAAATGGGGATATCCAGGAGTGGATTCCCACTGTGGATAGGGGAGGGAATCCAGCTCTGGATTCCCAGAGTGGAAAAATGGGGATATCCAGGAGTGAATTCCCATATTGGACAAAGGAGGGAACCCAGCACTGGATTCCCAGAGTGGATAAGGGAGGACATCCAGCACTGGATTCCCACAGTGGACAAAGCAGAGAATCCGGCTCTGGATTCCTGGAGTGGAAAAATGGGGATATCCAGGATTGAATTCCCATATTGGACAAAGGAGGGAATCCCATACTGGATTCCCAGAGTGGATAAGGGAGGACATCCAGCACTGGATTCCCAGAGTGGAAAAATGGGGATATCCAGGAGTGGATTCCCACTGTGGATAGGGGAGAGAATCCAGCACTGGATTCCCGGAGTGGAAAAATGGGGATATCCAGGAGTGGATTCCCATATTGGATAGTGGAGGGAATCCAGTGCTGTATTCCCAGAAGGGACAAAGGGGACATCCCATACTGGATTCCCACAGTGGAAAAATGGGATATCCAGGACTGGATTCACACAGTGGATAGAGGAGAGAATCCAGTGCTGTATTCCCAGAGTGGACAGAGGGGGACATCCAGCCCTGGATTCCCAGAGTGGAAAAATGGGGATATCCAGGGTTGGATTCCCATATTGGACAAAGGAGAGAATCCAAGTGGATTCCCACAGTGGAAAAATGGGGATATCCAGGAGAGGATTCCAATATTGGACAAAGGAGAGAATCCAGCACTGGATTCCCAGAGTGGAAAAATGGGGATATCCAGGAGTGGATTCCCAGAGTGGACAGAGGGGGACATCCAATACTGGATTCCCATATTGGACAAAGGAGAGAATCCGAGTGGATTCCCAGAGGGGACAAAGGGGGACATCCAATACTGGATTCCCACAGTGGAAAAATGGGGATATCCGGGACTGGATTCCCACAGTGGATAGGGGAGGGAATCCAAGTGGATTCCCAGAGTGGATAAGGGAGGACATCCAGCACTGGATTCCCAGACTGGAAAAATGGGGATATCCAGGAGTGAATTCCCATACTGGAAAAAGGAGGGAATCTGAGTGGATTCCCATATTGGACAAGGGAAGGCATCCAGCACTGGATTCCCAGAGTGGAAAAATGGGGATATCCAGGAGTGGATTCCCAGAGTGGAAAAATGGGGATATCCAGGAGTGGATTCCCATATTGGACAAAGGAGTGAATCCCATACTGGATTCCCAGAGTGGACAAAGGGGACATCCAGCTCTGGATTCCCAGAGTGGACAAAGGGGACATCCAGCCCTGGATTCCCAGAGTGGACAAAGGGGACATCCAGCCCCGGATTCCCAGCGTGGGATGAGCTCCGTGTCGCTCCATCATCCATCCCTGCGATTCCCTGACCTTTCCAAAGGGATGGTGAAACCCTGGATATTTTCACGGGAATGTTTGCACTCAGGGAATTCCAGGAGTGTTTTCCTGGATCCAAACCCCCTCCGGTTCCTTCACCATGGGGCAGACCCAGCTGCTTTAAGCCAAGCCTAAACTCAGTTTTAACCTCGTGGAGCTCCTTCAGTTCCACATCCCTGGATCCCGAGGCCGAGCAGCCCTTCCCAACAGGAAGTGACTTCCCTAAATCCCACTTCATTCCCAGATTTTCACCTGGCAATTTTCCGTCGGTTTCTTCCCGCTGAGAGATTCCCAACGTCTGCTGTGCCTGAGCTGGGGAGGGAGGGAAGAAAATAAAAACCACCAAGGAAATCACACGGAAGGAGGGCGTGCAAACAAATTATCCCTCATTTCAACAAAGATCCTCGGAGCCTTTCCGCGCCTAACGAGTTTTCCTAACAAATGTCACGGAGCAACCGGCGGCAATAAAAATCCCTTTAATGGTGTTAAACAACTCGGTGGGAAAGGTTGGGCGTCCGTCAGGAGAAAAAAAAAAAAAAAAATTGGAAGCGTTCCCGGTTGTTTGCCGGGAGATAAATGTCAGCCCGGAGTTGGGGAGAGCCTCGGGGAAAAAAAAAAAAAAAGCCGGGAGCGATTGGAATCTGGCGGCGATAACGCTCCGGCGGCAGAATCCCGTTAACGTTTGGAGCCGAGGGGATTTATGAGGCTTTTAATGGGATTGTTGGCTGCTGCTGCCGTGATTTGATAACGGCTGGAATGTCCTCATCCATCTGATCCCGAGTGCTGCCGGGGTATAAATCCAGTTTAGATCCGGATGGGAGATTTTGACGTCGGGAGAGCGCCCGGAGCGGGGCGGGAGGGGAGGGCGAATGGTTGGGGTTTGATTCCAGGCTTGGCTGGGGTTTGATTCCAGGCTTGGTTGGGGTTTGATTCCAGGCTTGGTTGGGGTTTGATTCCAGGCTTGGTTGGGGTTTGATTCCAGGCTTGGTTGGGGTTTGATTCCAGGCTTGGTTGGGGTTTGATTCCAGGCTTGGTTGGGGTTTGATTCCAGGCTTGGTTGGGGTTTGATTCCAGGTTTGGTTGGGGTTTGATTCCAGGTTTGGTTGGGGTTTGATTCCAGGCTTGGTTGGGGATTTTGGGATGTGTTCGTTCCTTGCGTGGGGCCATCATTGATGGGTTTGATTTAAAACCCTTCCCAAAGCTCTGAAAGCTCTTCCCAAATCTCTCCAGCCTGGGGAATCAGGGAATCATGGAATGAGCTTGGAATTGGGTGATCCTTAAGGTCCCTTTCATCCCAAACTATTCCCTGTCCAGAACTGGAAAGAGTCCTGTAAAAATCCAGGAATTCAAATCTCTGTTGAATTCCCTGCCTTGGATTTGGATGATTTTTAAGATCCTTTCCACCCCAAATCATTCCAAGTCCAGAATTGGAAAGAGTCTTTAAAAACCCTGGAATCCAAATCTCTGTTGAATTCCCTGCCTTGGATTTGGATGATTTTTAAGGTTCCTTTTCCATCCCAAACCATTCCATGTCCCAAATTGGAAGGGACCAATAAAGACCATTGAGTCCAACTTTTTGTTGGAATCCCTGCTTGGATCTGGATGATTTTTAAGGTCCCTTTTCATCCCAAATCATTCCATGTCCCAAACTGGAAAGAGCCCTGTAAAAACCCTGGAATCCAAATCTCTGTCAAATTCCCTGCCTTGGATCTGGATGATTTTTAAGGTCCTTTTCCATCCCAAACCATTCCCTGTCCAGAATTGAAAAGAGTCCTGTAAAAACCCTGGAACCCAAATCTCTGTTGAATTCCCTGCCTGGATCTGGATGATTTTTAAGGTTCCTTTCCACCCCAAACCATTCCCTGTCCAGAATTGGAAAGAGTCCTGAAAAAATCCAGGAATCCAAATCTCTGTCGAATTCCCTGCCTTGGATTTGGATGATTTTTAAGGTCCTTTTCCATCTCAAACCATTCCATATCCCAGTTTGGAAAGATTCCTGAAAAAACCCTGGAATCCAAATCTCTGTCGAATTCCCTGCCTTGGATTTGGATGATTTTTAAGATCCTTTCCACCCCAAATCATTCCAAGTCCAGAATTGGAAAGAGTCCTGAAAAAACCCTGGAATCCAAATCTCTGTTGAATTCCCTGCCTTGGATTTGGATGATTTTTAAGGTTCCCTTCCATCCCAAACCATTCCATGTCCCAAATTGGAAGGGACCAATAAAAACCATCAAGTCCAACTTTTTCTCGGAATCCCTGCTTGGATCTGGATGATTTTTAAGGTTCCTTTTCCATCCCAAACCATTCCCTGTCCAGAACTGGAAAGAGCCCTGTAAAAATCCAGGAATCCAAATCTCTGTCGGACTCCCTGCCTTGGATCTGGATGATTTTTAAGGTTCCTTTTTCCATCCCAAATCATTCCCTATCCCAGATTGGAAGGGACCAATAAAAACCATCAAGTCCAACTTTTTGTTGGAATCCCTGCTTGGATCTGGATGATTTTTAAGGTCCCTTTTCCATCCCAAACAATTCCCTGTCCAGAACTGGAAAGAGCCCTGTAAAAATCCAGGAATCCAAATCTCTGTTGGACTCCTTGGCCTGGATTTGGATGATTTTTAAGGCTCCTTTCCACCCCAAACCATTCCATGTCCCAAACTGGAAAGATTCATGAAAAACCCTGGAATCCAAATCTCTGTCGAATTCCCTGCCTTGGATCTGGATGATTTTTAAGGCCCTTTCCATCCCAAATCATTCCATGTCCAGAATTGGAAAGAGTCTGTAAAAATCCTGGAATCCAAATCTCTGTCGAATTCCCTGCCTGGATTTGGATGATTTTTAAGGCTCCTTTTCCATCCCAAACCATTCCATGTCCCAAACTGGAAAGATTCCTGAAAAAACCCTGGAATCCAAATCTCTGTCGAATTCCCTGCCTTGGATTTGGATGATTTTTAAGGTCCTTTTCCATCCCAAACCATTCCATGTCCAGAATTGGAAAGGACCAATAAAAACCATCAAGTCCAACTTTTTCTTGGAATCCCTGCTTGGATCTGGATGATTTTTAAGGCCCCTTTCATCCCAAACAATTCCCTGTCCAGAACTGGAAAGAGTCCTGTAAAAACCCTGGAATCCAAATCTCTGTTGGACTCCTTGGCCTGGATTTGGATGATTTTTAAGGTCCCTTCTCCATCCCAAACCATTCCATGTCCCAAATTGGAAGGGACCAATAAAACCCATCAAGTCCAACTTATTCTTGGAATCCCTGCTTGGATCTGGATGATTTTTAAGATCCCCTACAATCCCAAACAATTCCATGTCCCAAGCTGGAAAGAGGCCTGTAAAAATCCAGGAATCCAAATCTCTGTTTGACTCCTTGGCCTGGATTTGGATGATTTTTAAGGTCCCTTTTCCATCCCAAACCATTCCATGTCCAGAATTGGAAAGAGTCCTGAAAAAATCCGGGAATTCGAATCTCTGTCGAGTTTTGGGGTGTAAAGGTGACAGCGTTGGGGTGCCCTGCTCAGTGCAATGGGATTTTTAATTTATTTGGGACTGTTTCTCTGGCTGTGTCATCCATTGTGCCCAACCTTCCTCCTCCTCATCCTCCTCTTCCTCCTCCTCCTCTTCTCTTCCTCATTCTCATCTTCTCTTCCTCATCCTCCTCATCCCCTTCGTCCTCCTCATCCTCCTCATCCTCTTCCTCCTCTTCCTTCTCTTCCTCCTCCTCCTCCTCCTCTTCCTCTTTCTCCTCCTTCTCCTCATCCTTCTCCTCTTCCTCCTCCTCATCCTCCTCCTCCTCTTCATCTTCCTCCTCTTCCTTCTCTTCCTCCTCATCCTCCTCCTCCTCTTTCTCCTCCTCCTCCTCCTCGTCCTCCTCCTCTTCCTCCTCTTCCTCCTCCTCATCCTCCTCCTCCTCTTCATCTTCCTCCTCTTCCTCCTCCTCCTCCTTGTCCTCCTCCTCATCACCCTCTTCCTCCTCCTCTTCCTTCTCTTCCTCATCCTCATCTTCCTCCTCTTCCTCCTCCTCTTCCTCCTCATCTTCCTTCTCGTCCTCTTCTTCCTCCTCCTCCTCCTTTTCCTCCTCTTCCTCCTTTTCCTCCTCGTGCTCATCCTCTTCCTCCTCCTCCTCTTCCTTCTCTTCTTCCTCCTCCTCCTCCTCCTCCTCTTCTTCCTCCTCCTCCTCCTCCTCCTCCTCCTCCTCCCTCTCCTCTTCCTCCCCCTCCTCCTCCTCATCCTCTTCCCCCTCCTCATCTTCTTCCTTCTCTTCCTCTTCCTCCTCCTCCTCCTCTTTCTCCTGCTCCTCCTTCTCCTCTTCCTCATCCTCTTCCTCCTCCTCATCCTCCTCCTCCTCCTCCTCCTCCTCGTCACAAAATCTGAGCATTTTCATTTGCTGAATTCCAAGAAATGATCCCGAGCTCTCCCTCCTTTTAAATCCTGAAGTTTGGATTTTGAATCCTGCCTCAAATTACTCCCTAATCCCTCGAATTCCCCTTGCCCTGTTTTCCCTCTGTCCCAAAAATCCAGATGGAATTCCAAGTGGGAGCAGGTCTGGATCTCCCAGGGCTTTTCCCTCTTGGAAAACACCAACAGGAACGGATCTGGTTGTTTTTCCGTGACTTTTCAGCTGTGGTTCTCCCCTTTATTAAAATGTTTATGGACAGAAATAGTTCTGGGATGAGTGTTTGGTCTCAGAGATGCCATGGATTGGATCCCAGTGGGAAAACATTCCCAAAATTCCACAGGGATTGGATCCCAGTGGGAAAACATTCCCAAAATTCCACAGGGATTGGATCCCAGTGGGAAAACACCCCCAAAATTCCACAGGGATTGGATCCCAGTGGGAAAACACCCCCAAAATTCCGCAGGGATTGGATCCCAGTGGGAAAACATTCCCAAAATTCCACAGGGATTGGATCCCTATGGGAAAACAGCCAAAATTCCGCAGGGATTTCTGCCTGGCTGGAAGTTTTACTGGAAATTTCCAAGGATGTGGTGGGGAAAAACGGGATAAAACCAGCCTGGAAATGGCTCCCTCCTCCCAGCCTTTGGAAAAGAACCTTCTGGAAATTTGGGATCACCACTGATCCCATGAATATTCCAGTTTTCCTCAGCTCGTGTCATCTCCAAGAGCTTTGGGAATCCCATCCCTGCCTCATTCCCGCCCAATTCCAGGGATGAGGATTCACCACGCGGTTCATGGAATGTTCCGGAACATTCCAGGGTTGGGAAGATGGGAAGGAACTGAACTCACCTGCCAGGAGCTGAGGTGGGTCCAGGAATGGCCCCACCGGGGTCTCCGACGTGGTCTGGCCGTGAGTTGTGCCAAGATTTTCTTCCCAATTCCCGCCGTATTCCCGAGGCCGGGAACGCCCTTGGAGCCGCCTGCGGATTTCAGCCGCCCCCGGACCTGAGGATTGAGGGGACTGAGGATGAATCCAACACTTTGAGGAGTTCTCCAAACTCCATGGACCGCTGGATTTGAGGATTCCGTGAGTCCTGGGGATGCTGGAGCAATCCCGGAATTTTGTGGGCAGGGATTGGGATTTCTGTGGGTTCAGCTTTAAAAAACTGGGAGTCAGGAAGGGATTTGAGGGTGGGAACAGGAAACTTCCAGGTGTCCCTCTGGAAGATCCATCCCCCTCAAACCAGGATCCAAAACCTGTTGGTGATCCAACATTTTTTGTGCTGAATCCCAGGAAAAACCCACATTTATCCCTAAAAACAACTTTTCATTTTCAGGTCGGTTTGGGGCAAGGAGAATTCCCAGCCTTACCCTTTTCCATGGATATCCTTCCCAACTCACCTCCACAACCTGCAGGCAGAACAGACAGGGAGGAGTTTGGTTGCTACTTTTATTTTCAAGGAAATAATTATTAATAAATTATAAAAATAATTATTTTTATGGATTATTTTTTCTCCCAATTTTCAAGGATCCCAAATCTTTCCTAACAACTCCAGCGGGGGTAAACCTAAAAATTTTCCTTATCCATAGGGAAAACCCAGGGAATGGGGCAGGAAGATTCTGCTGGATCCCAAATAAATGGATTTTTGGAGGGAAAAGAAAGCAAGATTCCGAAATTTTTCAGTGTTGGGATTCTGGGATTAAAAAAACCCCCAAATTTGTGGGTTTTTTTTTTTGTGGTGCCCAAAACGTGGAGAGGAAAATTCTGTGTTCCAAGGAATGCTACAAAAAAATGGGAATTAAAAGGGAATTAAAAGGGAATTAAAAGGGAATTAAAAGGGAATTAAACTTCCCTCAGTGCCCCAACCATGAGGAAATTGGGGAAAAATTTCCTGACAAAACCAAACGGGAAGAAGGGAGAGAGGAGGGGGTTAAGGGATAAAAATGAGGAGTTCCAAGAGGTCAGGAATCCGAAGGGCTTGGAATTCCACGCCGCTGGAGAGGGGCCCCAGCTCCAGCAGCCGCTAATGGGTGACATTTGGAGTCGTGCTGGAACACAGGAGGCTCCAATTTAGCTGCTGGCAGGGTCAGAGCGGGGCCAGACTCACCACAAATCCCTCTCATTTCGCTCCTGAGCATTTCCTTCACCTCTTCCTCCTGTGCCGAGAGTGGGAAAAGGGGATTTAGGGATGAATTCCCATCCTGGCAGCATCTCCATGCTTGTCCCACCCAGGTGGAGCCGCCTCGTTTGGGGTGTGATGAGAGCAGAGGTTTGGGGAGCTCAGTTCAGGATTTGGGGCTCATTCCCTTTGGAAATTCCTGGTTTTCCTGCAGCCAGGAGGAATTCCTGACCATGAGGAATGGGCTGGCTTTCCAAGGATTGTCCCCACCTTCCTAGAATTGTCCCACCAAGGTGGAGCCGCCTCATTTGGGATTGGAGATCAGAGATTTGGTGTCAGGGGGAGCTGGGTTCAGGATTTGTGGCTCATTCCAGCTGGAAATTCCTGGTTTTCCTGCAGCCAGGAGGAATTCCTGGCCACGAGGAATGGGCTGGCTTTCCAAGGATTGTCCCCACCCTGCTGGAATTGTCCCACCTCGTTTTGGATGCAAAAAGATTGGAGATTTGGTGTCAGGGGGAGCTGGGTTCAGGATTTGGGGCTCATTCCCTCTGGAAATTCCTGGTTTTCCTGCAGCCAGGAGGAATTCCTGACCACGAGGAATGGGATGGCTTTCCAAGGAGTGTCCCCACCCTCCTGGAATTGTCCCACCAGGGTGGAGCCGCCTCGTTTTGGGTGTGATGAGAGCAGAGGTTTGGGGAGCTCAGTTCAGGATTTGGGGCTCATTCCCTCTGGAAATTCCTGGTTTTCCTGCAGCCACGAGGAATTCCTGGCCACGAGGAATGGGATCCCATTTGATCACACCTCAAACCTGGGCTGGCTTTCCGAGGATTGTCCCCACCCTCCTGGAATTGTCCCACTGAGGTGGAGCCGCCTTGTTTGGGGTGTGATGAGAGCAGAGGTTTGGGGAGCTCAGTTCAGGATTTGTGGCTCATTCCCTTTGGAAATTCCTGGTTTTCCTGCAGCCACAAGGAATGGGATCCCAACCCATGCCACACCTCAAACCTGGGCTGGCTTTCCAAGGATTGTCCCCACCTTCCTGGAATTGTCCCACCGAGGTGGAGCCGCTTCATTTGGGATTGGAGATCAGAGATTTGGTTTCAGGGGGAGCTCAGTTCAGGATTTGTGGTTCATTCCAGCTGGAAATTCCTGGTTTTCCTGCAGCCAGGAGGAATTCCTGGCCATGAGGAATGGGATCCCAACCCATGCCACACCTCAAACCTGGGCTGGCTTTCCCAGGAGTGTCCCCACCTTCCTGGAATTGTCCCACCGAGGTGGAGACGCCTCATTTGGGGTGCGATGAGATTGGAGATTTGGGGAGCTCAGTTCAGGATTTGGGGCTCATTCCCTCTGGAAATTCCTGGTTTTCCTGCAGCCAGGAGGAATTCCTGACCACAAGAAATGGGCTGGCTTTCCAAGGATTGTCCCCACCCTCCTGGAATTGTCCCACCAGGGTGGAGCCGCCTCGTTTGGGGTGTGATGAGATCGGAGATTTGGGAGCTCAGTTCAGGATTTGTGGCTCATTCCCTCTGGAAATTCCTGGTTTTCCTGCAGCCAGGAGGAATTCCTGGCCACAAGGAATGGGATCCCACCCATGCCACATCTCAAACCTGAGCTGGCTTTCCAAGGATTGTCCCCACCCTGCTGGAATTGTCCCACTGAGGTGGAGCCGCCTCGTTTGGGGTGTGATGAGATCGGAGATTTGGGGAGCTCAGTTCAGGATTTGTGGTTCATTCCCTTTGGAAATTCCTGGTTTTCCTGCAGCCAGGAGGAATTCCTGACCACGAGGAATGGGCTGGCTTTCCAAGGAATGTCCCCACCCTGCTGGACTTGTCCCATCAGGGTGGAGCCGCCTCATTTGGGATTGGAGATCAGAGATTTGGTGTCAGGGGGAGCTGGGTTCAGGATTTGTGGCTCATTCCCTTTGGAAATTCCTGGTTTTCCTGCAGCCACGAGGAATTCCTGGCCACGAGGAATGGGATCCCACCCCATGTCACACCTCAATTCTGGGCTGGCTTTCCAAGGAGTGTCCCCACACTCCTGGAATTGTCCCACCCAGGTGGAGCCGCCTCGTTTGGGGTGCAACAAAATTGGAGATTTGG
Source organism: Acrocephalus scirpaceus scirpaceus (assembly GCA_910950805.1). Taxonomy (NCBI): domain Eukaryota; kingdom Metazoa; phylum Chordata; class Aves; order Passeriformes; family Sylviidae; genus Acrocephalus; species Acrocephalus scirpaceus. The sequence continues at coordinate 1,105,933 of OU383777.1, forward strand.
GAGCTCAGTTCAGGATTTGTGGCTCATTCCCTCTAGAAATTCCTGGTTTTCCTGCAGCCAGGAGGAATTCCTGACCACGAGGAATGGGCTGGCTTTCCAAGGAGTGTCCCCACCCTCCTGGAATTGTCCCACCAAGATGGGGCCGCCTCGTTTGGGGTGTGATGAGATCGGAGATTTGGGGAGCTCAATTCAGGATTTGTCGTTCATTCCCTTTGGAAATTCCTGGTTTTCCTGCAGCCAGGAGGAATTCCTGGCCATGAGGATCCCAATCCATGTCACACCTCAATTCTGGGCTGGCTTTCCAAGGAGTGTCCCCACCCTGCTGGAATTGTCCCACCTCGTTTTGGATGCAAAAAGATTGGAGATTTGGTGTCAGGGGGAGCTGGGTTCAGGATTTGTGGCTCATTCCCTCTGGAAATTCCTGGTTTTCCTGCAGCCACGAGGAATTCCTGGCCACGAGGAATGAGATCCCAACCCATGTCACACCTCAAACCTGGGCTGGCTTTCCAAGGAATGTCCCCACCCTCCTGGAATTGTCCCACTGAGGTGGAGCCGCCTCGTTTGGGGTGTGATGAGAGCAGAGGTTTGGGGAGCTCAGTTCAGGATTTGTGGCTCATTCCCTTTGGAAATTCCTGGTTTTCCTGCAGCCAGGAGGAATTCCTGGCCACGAGGAATGGGATCCCAACCCATGTCACATCTCAAACCTGAGCTGGCTTTCCAAGGAATGTCCCCACCCTCCTGGAATTGTCCCACCAAGGTGGAGCCGCCTCATTTGGGGTGTGATGACAGCAGAGATTTGGGGAGCTCAGTTCAGGATTTGGGGCTCATTCCCTTTGGAAATTCCTGGTTTTCCTGCAGCCACGAGGAATTCCTGACCACAAGGAATGGGATCCCACCCCATGTCACACCTCAATTCTGGGCTGGCTTTCCAAGGAGTGTCCCCACCCTGCTGGAATTGTCCCACTGAGGTGGAGCCACCTCATTTTGGGTGCAACAGGATTGGAGATTTGGTTTCAGGGGGAGCTGGGTTCAGGATTTGTGGCTCATTCCCTCTGGAAATTCTTGGTTTTCCTGCAGCCACGAGGAATTCCTGGCCACAAGGAATGGGATCCCACCCATGTCACACCTCAAACCTGGGCTGGCTTTCCAAGGAGTGTCCCCACCCTGCTGGAATTGTCCCACCAAGATGGAACCACCTCGTTTGGGGTGCAACAGGATTGGAGATTTGGGGAGCTCAGTTCAGGATTTGTGGCTCATTCCATCTGGAAATTCCTGGTTTTCCTGCAGCCAGGAGGAATTCCTGGCCATGAGGAATGGGATCCCAACCCATGTCACACCTCAGACCTGGGCTGGCTTTCCAAGGATTGTCCCCACCCTGCTGGAATTGTCCCACCCAGGTGGGGCCGCCTTGTTTGGGGTGTGATGAGAGCAGAGGTTTGGGGAGCTCAGTTCAGGATTTGTGGCTCATTCCCTCTGGAAATTCCTGGTTTTCCTGCAGCCAGGAGGAATTCCTGACCACGAGGAATGGGCTGGCTTTCCAAGGAGTGTCCCCACCCTCCTGGAATTGTCCCACCAGGGTGGAACCACCTCGTTTGGGGTGTGATGAGAGCAGAGATTTGGGAGCTCAGTTCAGGATTTGTGGCTCATTCCCTCTAGAAATTCCTGGTTTTCCTGCAGCCAGGAGGAATTCCTGGCCACGAGGAACGAGATCCCACCCCATGTCACACCTCAAACCTGGGCTGGCTTTCCAAGGATTGTCCCCACCTTCCTGGAATTGTCCCACCAGGGTGGAGCCGCCTCATTTGGGATTGGAGATCAGAGATTTGGTGTCAGGGGGAGCTGGGTTCAGGATTTGTGGCTCATTCCCTTTGGAAATTCCTGGTTTTCCTGCAGCCAGGAGGAATTCCTGGCCACGAGGAATGGGCTGGCTTTCCAAGGATTGTCCCCACCCTGCTGGAATTGTCCCACCAGGGTGGAACCACCTCGTTTGGGGTGTGATGAGAGCAGAGATTTGGGAGCTCAGTTCAGGATTTGTGGCTCATTCCCTCTAGAAATTCCTGGTTTTCCTGCAGCCAGGAGGAATTCCTGGCCACGAGGAACGAGATCCCACCCCATGTCACACCTCAAACCTGGGCTGGCTTTCCAAGGATTGTCCCCACCTTCCTGGAATTGTCCCACCAGGGTGGAGCCGCCTCATTTGGGATTGGAGATCAGAGATTTGGTGTCAGGGGGAGCTGGGTTCAGGATTTGTGGCTCATTCCCTTTGGAAATTCCTGGTTTTCCTGCAGCCAGGAGGAATTCCTGGCCACGAGGAATGGGCTGGCTTTCCAAGGATTGTCCCCACCCTGCTGGAATTGTCCCACCTCGTTTTGGATGCAAAAAGATTGGAGATTTGGTGTCAGGGGGAGCTGGGTTCAGGATATGGGGCTCATTCCCTCTGGAAATTCCTGGTTTTCCTGCAGCCAGGAGGAATTCCTGACCATGAGGAATGGGCTGGCTTTCCGAGGAGTGTCCCCACCCTCCTGGAATTGTCCCACCAAGGTGGAGCCGCCTCGTTTTGGGTACAATGAGATCGGAGATTTGGGGAGCTCAGTTCAGGATTTGTGGTTCATTCCCTCTGGAAATTCCTGGTTTTCCTGCAGCCACGAGGAATTCCTGGCCACGAGGAATGGGATCCCAATCCATGTCACACCTCAAACCTGGGCTGACTTCCCAAGGATTGTCCCCACCCTGCTGGAATTGTCCCACCAGGGTGGAGCCACCTCATTTTGGGTGCAACAGGATTGGAGATTTGGTGTCAGGGGGAGCTCGGTTCAGGATTTGTGGCTCATTCCCTTTGGAAATTCCTGGTTTTCCTGCAGCCAGGAGGAATTCCTGGCCATGAGGAATGGGATCCCACCCCATGTCACACCTCAAACCCGGGCTGGCTTTCCAAGGAGTGTCCCCACCCTCCTGGAATTGTCCCACCCAGGTGGGGCCGCCTCGTTTGGGGTGTGATGAGATCGGAGATTTGGGGAGCTCAGTTCAGGATTTGTGCTTCATTCCCTTTGGAAATTCCTGGTTTTCCTGCAGCCAGGAGGAATTCCTGGCCACAAGGAATGGGATCCCACCCATGTCACACCTCAAACCTGGGCTGGCTTTCCGAGGATTGTCCCCACCCTGCTGGAATTGTCCCACCCAGGTGGGGCCGCCTCGTTTGGGGTGCAACAAAATTGGAGATTTGGGGAGCTCAGTTCAGGATTTGGGGCTCATTCCCTTTGGAAATTCCTGGTTTTCCTGCAGCCAGGAGGAATTCCTGGCCACGAGGAATGGGATCCCAACCCATGTCACACCTCAAACCTGGGCTGGCTTTCCAAGGAGTGTCCCCATCCTGCTGGAATTGTCCCACCCAGGTGGGGCCACCTCGTTTGGGGTGCAACAAGATCAGAGATTTGGGAGCTCAGTTCAGGATTTGTGGCTCATCCCATCTGGAAATTCCTGGTTTTCCTGCAGCCACAAGGAATGGGATCCCAACCCATGTCACACCTCAGACCTGGGGTGGCTTTCCAAGGATTCTCCCCACCCTCCTGGAATCGTCCCCAAATCCACGATCTCCCTGATTTCCCCGAGCTTCCCACGGAGCCACCTGCATCCAGATTATCCTCCGGGATTGCCCCTTGGGAATGAGCTCTGGAACCACCTCGGATGATCTGGAGCTGCTTTCTCTGCCTCTTTCCCAGCCCAGGGCGTTCCCCATGGAATGAGACCTCCAATCTCATGGATTTGGAATCCCTGGGACAGCCAATGGCCGCTGATCCCACTGGGAATCTTCCCTGTGGGATGGTCGATGTCCTGCTGAACTTCCTGGGCTCATCACCCTCTAATCCTTCCTGGGATTCCAAATTTTGGGGCGTTTCCCATGGAAGGAGCTGGAATTTTCAGCAGCCCAAATTTAGGAGAGCCTTTCCCACAAAATTCCCCTTTCTAAAATCAATCCTGCTTGGAAAATTAATTCCCACACCACGGAAAAATGGGAATATTCCCTTTAAGTGGCACAAAATCCGGGATGAAGGGGAGTGGAGGGAGCTGCAACGGGAATTTTGTCCTGATCCATGTGGATCCTCCTTCCTCAGGATTTACAAGCCCAGGGCAGCAGCTTTTCCCTAAAAACTTGGAAAACGGAGCCCATTTCCCTCTCCCGCTTTTCCTTTGGGTTGGATCAACCCTGGAGCACCGATCCAGGAGTTGGGAAAGATTGGGAGGAAGGGAAAAAATCTTTAGGCTTGGCTTTGTAGAGCCCAGCTCAACAAAGCGACACCGACATCCAAATTTCCCGGATATTCCCGGAAAAAATCCATTCCTGAGCATTTTCCCCTTCCTCCTCTCAACCTCTCAGGGTTGGCCGATTTTCCTCAATTTTTCCCCTTCATGGGAAAGGATTTTGGGAGGAAAAAAAATCACTCACGGAAAGTCCCGGATCTCCCTTGGCTCCTTTCTGCCCGGCTGGACCGTTTTCCCCCTGTTAAAAACACGATTTTATCATCACCAAAGCTCCGGAGATTTTCCATGGAATTCTCCGGGAATGAGAATTCCTTCGGGATTCCAGCTGGGAAAACAGAGGGGTGGAAAACCTCACGTTTTTCCCTATAAATTTTATGGATATCTACGAGACGCTCCTCCATGTTATCCAGCAAATCCCAGATTTTCAGGATTTTTCCATCCCCAACAATTTGGATTTTAACACTTTAAAGTCAGGTTTGTTTTCCAGCTGGAAATGCGTGGAGAGGGTCTGGCCTGCTCAGAATCTTTGGGAATCAGCTCAAGGAAAATTCCTTTTAATGATCCCTGCCACACTTCCAGCATCTTTATTCAGTGAATCCTTAAAAACTTCCTTGTTTTTAAGGAAAATTTCGATTTCCAGAGGTGTTTTCCAGCTTCCATAAGGTAAATTAGCAGAGGGAAAAAATCAAATCTATTTGGAGGAAAAAGAGAAAATTTTGGGAATTGTTTTAAAGTGGATTTTGTGATAAAGGAGTTGATTAAAGAGATTTGGTTCCATAAAAATAAAATTATTGGGAATTGCTGGATGGGGGTTGAATTCCTTGTTTTTTTCTGCTCTGTTGTTGCCTTAAATCCCATTTTTTTTTTTGGGAATTCCATGGGATCAGACATTTTTTGTTTTGCTTTGTGTTCTGATCAACATCTCCTATTGTAGATACTGATATTATAATTTTTAATGATTTAATTAATTCAAACATTATTCCAAACTGGAGCTGCAATTCCAGCAGCCGGGAATAAAAAAAATCCAGGAGATTCTGAGCTTTCCCAACAAGGGTTAAAAAAACCACCCCGAGAAATTTTCCACTCAGAACCTGCTGGAAACTGGATTTGTGGATTAAGGGGAGTTAAAAACATTAAAGGACAAGGAGCACAAGAAGGATGATCCCAATCAAAGCCGGGAGGATCATTTTTCTCAATCCATGCCCAATTCCAGAGCCAGGAAAAAAAAAATCACATTATCCACAGGCAGCACACGGAGTTAAAGCTGCAGCTCCTGATCCTAAAAATCCCTTGGGATTTGTAGGGTGCAGGGAATGACCCCAAAAAGGTTGGGATTGGGATTGGAATTCTCTGCCGAGCGTTAATTGCTCGTTAATTGCCCTGCCCTGATTATTGGCTCATCCCTGATCTTTTTGTTTGATGTTTTTCCCAAAGGAATCTTTGGGAACAGAAACTTGGGCAGAAAATTCCAGGCAGGAATTTGGGCAGCGCTGCCCGTGTCCCATTGGAATTTGGGATTCCAATGTCTCTGCTCTTGAAAACTTGGAGAGCTGAGAAATGAAACCTGGAAGATCCAAGGCTCATCCAACCCCAGTTTGGAATTTTGGGAATGGCTGAGGAACCCCACTGGGTCATTCCCATTCTCCTTTTGGCTCTTCCATCCCCGATTTGGAATTTTGGGAATGGCTGAGGAACCCCACTGGGTCATTCCCATTCCACTTTTGGCCCATCCATTCCCAGTTTGGAATTTTGGGAATGGCTGAGGAACCCCACTGGGACTTTCCCATTCTCCTTTTGGCCCATCCAACCCAAATCTGGAATTTTGGGAATGGCTGAGGAACCCCACTGGGTCATTCCCACACTGACCACTTCTGTTTTGGCTCATCCAACCCCAGTCTGGAATTTTGGGAATGGCTGAGGAACCCCACTGGATCATTCCCATTCTCCTTTTGGCCCATCCAACCCCAGTTTGGAATTTTGGGAATGGCTGAGGAACCCCTCTGGAACTTTCCCATTCTCCTTTTGGCCCTTCCATCCTTGATCTGGAATTTTGGGAAGGGCTGAGGAACCTCTCTGGTTCTTTCCCATTCTCCTTTTGACCCATCCATCCCTGATTTGAAATTTTGGGAATGGCTGAGGAACCCCACTGGGTCATTCCCATTCTCCTTTTGGCCCATCCAACCTGGATTTGGAATTTTGGGAATGGCTGAAGAACCCCTCTGGGTCATTCCCATTCTCCTTTTGGCCCATCCAACCCAAATCTGGAATTTTGGGAATGGCTGAGGAACCCCACTGGGTCATTCCCATTCCACTCTTGTCCCATCCATTCCCAGTTTGGAATTTTGGGAATGGCTGAGGAACCCCACTGGGTCATTCCCATTCCACTCTTGTCCCATCCATCCCTGATCTGGAATTTTGGGAATGGCTGAGGAACCCCACTGGAACATTCCCATTCTCCTTTTGGCCCATCCAATCCCAGTTTGGAATTTTGGGAATGGCTGAGGAACCCCTCTGGATCATTCCCATTCTCCTTTTGGCCCTTCCAACCTCGATTTGGAATTTTGGGAAGGGCTGAGGAACCGCACTGGGTCATTCCCATTCTCCTTTTGGCCCATCCAACCCCAGTTTGGAATTTTGGGAATGGCTGAGGAACCCCACTGGATCATTCCCATTCTCCTTTTGGCCCATCCATCCTTGATCTGGAATTTTGGGAATGGCTGAGGAACCCCTCTGGATCATTCCCGTTCTCCTTTTGGCCCATCCATTCCTGATTTGGAATTTTGGGAAGGGCTGAGGAACCTCACTGGGACTTTCCCATTCTCCTTTTGGCCCATCCATCCTCGATTTGGGAATTTTGGGAATGGCTGAGGAACCCCACTGGGTCATTCCCACACTGACCACTTCTCCTTTTGGCCCATCCACACCAAATTTGGAATTTTGGGAAGGGCTGAGGAACCCCACTGGGACATTCCCATTCTCCTTTTGGCCCATCCATCCCTGATCTGGAATTTTGGGAATGGCTGAGGAACCCCACTGGGTCATTCCCATTCTCCTTTTGTCCCATCCATGCCCAGTTTGGAATTTTGGGAATGGCTGAGGAACCCCACTGGGTCTTTCCCATTCTCCTTTTGTCCCATCCATTCCTGATTTGGAATTTTGGGAATGGCTGAGGAACTCCATTGGATCATTCCCATTCTCCTTTTGGCCCATCCAACCCTGATTTGGAATTTTGGGAATGGCTGAGGAACCCCATTGAATCTTTCCCATTCTCCTTTTGGCCCTTCCAACCCCAATTTGGAATTTTGGGAATGGCTGAGGAACCCCACTGGGTCATTCCCATTCTCCTTTCGGCCCATCCAATCCCAGTTTGGAATTTTGGGAATTGCTGAGGAACCCCACTGGGACTTTCCCATTCTCCTTTTGGCCCATCCAATCCCGATTTGGAATTTTGGGAATGGCTGAGGATCCCCTCTGGATCATTCCCATTTTCCTTTTGACCCATCCATGCCCAGTTTGGAATTTTGGGAATTGCTGAGGAACCCCACTGAGTCTTTCCCATATTCCTTTTGGCCCACCCATTCCTGATTGGGAATTTTGGGAATGGCTGAGGAACCCCTCTGGGTCATTCCCATTCTCCTTTTGGCCCATCCATCCCTGATTTGGGAATTTTGGGAATGGCTGAGGAACCCCACTGGATCATTCCCATTCTCCTTTTGGCCCATCCAACCCAAATCTGGAATTTTGGGAATGGCTGAGGAACCCCAGTGAATTTTTCCCATTCTCCCTTTGGCCCATCCATCCTTGATTTGGAATTTTGGGAATGGCTGAGGAACCCCACTAGGTCATTCCCATTCTCCTTTTGGCCCATCCAACCCCAGTTTGGAATTTTGGGAATGGCTGAGGAACCCCACTGGGACTTTCTCAATCTCCTTTTGTCCCATCCAACCCTGATTTGGGAATTTTGGGAATGGCTGAGGAACCCCACTGGGTCATTCCCATTCTCCTTTTGTCCCATCCATCCTTGATTTGGAATTTTGGGAATGGCTGAGGAACCCCTCTGGAACCTTCCCATTCTCCTTTTGGCCCATCCACACCAAATTTGGAATTTTGGGAATAACTGAGGAACCCCACTGGATCATTCCCATTCTCCTTTTGGCCCATCCATTCCCAGTTTGGAATTTTGGGAATGGCTGAGGAACCCCACTGGGTCTTTCCCATTCTCCTTTTGCCTCTTCCATCCCCGATTTGGAATTTTGGGAATGGCTGAGGAACCCCAGTGAATTTTTCCCATTCTCCCTTTGGCCCATCCAACCCCAGATTGGAATTTTGGGATGAGGAACCTCTCTGGGTCATTCCCATTCTCCTTTTGGCCCATCCATCCTTGATCTGGAATTTTGGGAATGGCTGAGGAACCCCACTGGGTCTTTCCCATTCCACTTTTGGTCCACCCAACCCCAGTTTGGAATTTTGGGAATGGCTGAGGAACCCCTCTGGAACCTTCCCATTCTCCTTTTGGCCCATCCACACCAAATTTGGAATTTTGGGAATAACTGAGGAACCCCACTGGGTCATTCCCATTCTCCTTTTGGCCCATCCATCCCCAGTTTGGAATTTTGGGAATGGCTGAGGAACCCCACTGGAACTTTCCCGTTCTCCTTTTGGCCCATCCAACCCCAATTTGGAATTTTGGGAATGGCTGAGGAACCCCACTGGGTCATTCCCATTCTCCTTTCGGCCCATCCAACCTGGATTTGGAATTTTGGGAATGGCTGAGGAACCCCACTGAGTCTTTCCCATTCTCCCTTTGTCCCATCCATGCCCAGTTTGGAATTTTGGGAATGGCTGAGGAACCCCACTGGGTCATTCCCATTCTCCTTTTGACCCATCCAAGCTTGATTTGGAATTTTGGGAATGGCTGAGGAACCCCACTGGAACATTCCCATTCTCCTTTTGGCTCTTCCATCCCCAATTTGGAATTTTGGGAATGGCTGAGGAACCCCACTGGGTCTTTCCCATTCTCCTTTTGGCCCATTCAACCCCGATTTGGAATTTTGGGATGAGGAACCCTATTGAATTTTTCCCATTCTCCTTTTGGCCCATCCAACCCCAATTTGGAATTTTGGGATGAGGAACCCCTCTGGACCATTCCCACACTGACCACTTCTGTTTTGGCTCATCCAACCCCAGTTTGGAATTTTGGGAATTGCTGAGGAACCCCTCTGGACCATCCCACACTGACCACTTCTCCTTTTGGCCCATCCACGCCCGGAGGTCCCTGGAGGCCGATTTGGGATCTCCCTCTTTTCCCTGGCGGACCCTGGAGAGGAAAAGGAGATTTCAGGCAGCACTTCCAGAGATTTCCCACATTTTTTTGGGATTTTTTTCCCCCTAAATCCCAACCTGGGCATCAGATCCCAGCTGGGACGGGATCAATTCTCCCAACCCCACCAACCATTCCAGGATTTTCTCCTTTAATTCCAGGAGAAGCTGAGGAGCAGCGTGGGTGGAAACGGCGGCGGCGTCTCAGCCTCTCTTTAATCAGTGTCCAAAAATAATAAAAAACAAGGAAAAAAAAAATTCCATTTATTATCCCAGACAGGCTTTTCTGGGCTGGATAACGACATCAAAAATTCCAGCCTTTTTAAATATCCATGAGGGAATCTTGTACTTTCGGCTCTCTCCTCCCTCCCCTGCCGTTCCTTTGATTTATTTTTCATGGCAAGGAGCAGCCCGGGGAGCAAGAGGAGGAAGAATAATTTTGTTTCCATGGGTTGGAGCGGGATTTAATCCATATTTTATTGTTCTGGAAGGAACTTTTCCCACCTTTTTCCTATCACCACCCTTCAAAATTCCTTTTAATGATTCCTGCCACGCTTCCAGCGTTTTTATTCAGTCACTCCTTAAAAAATTCCTTGTTTTTAAGGAAAATGTCGATTTCCAGAGGTTTTTTCCAGCTTCCATAAGGTAAATTAGCAGGGAAAAAAAATCCCAATCTCTTTGGGGGAAAAAAAGAAAATTTTGGGAATTGTTTTAAAGTGGATTTTGGGATAAAGGAGTTGATTAAAGAGATTTGGTTCCATAAAAATAAAATTATTGGGAATTGCTGGATGTGGGCTGAATTCCTTGTTCATCCTTTCTGTTCTTGCCTTAAATCCCAATTTTTTTTTGGGAATTCCATGGGATCAGACATTTTTTTGTTTTGCTTTGTGTTCTGATCAACATCTCCATTTCCAGATATTGATATTGTCATTTTTAATGATTTAATTAATTCAAACTTCATTTTTTACATGGAATTTGCCCCAATCCCGTCAATATTTGATCCTGATGTGGTGTAAAAGTTGTCAATGGATCAGGGAAAAAAAAAGTGGGAAAATTCTGCTGGAATGAGATGGAAAAGAGATTTTTTAGTGACCCATCTGTGTCAGAATTCCTGCAAAAATCTGTAGGATAAGGAGATCCAGGAGAGTGGATCTGATGAGATCCAGATTTTCCCAAAAAATCGGGAATTGTCCCAAATTCCATCCTCCAAAATCCAAATTATCGCTGTCATTGCCAGGAATTTTATGGATAAAATTTGGTTTTTCCTGATTTTATTTTATTTTATTTTATTTTATTTTATTTTATTTTATTTTATTTTATTTTATTTTATTTTATTTTGTATTTATTTTATTTTATTCATTTTTTATTTTATTTTATATTTTATTTTATTTTATTTCATTTCATTTTATTTATTTCATTTCATTTCATTTTTAATTTATTTTATTCTATTTTATTTTATTTTATTTTATTTTATTTCATTTCATTTCATTTATTTTATTTTATTTTATTTTATTTATTTTATTTCATTTTATTTTATTTCATTTTATTTTATTTTATTTATTTCATTTCATTTCATTTATTTCATTTCATTTCATATTTTATTTAATTTTATTTATTTTATTTATTTCATTTTATTTATTTCATTTCTTTTTATTTTATTTCATTTCATTTCATATTTTATTTAATTTTATTTTATTTATTTTATTTCATTTTATTTATTTCATTTCATTTCATTTCATATTTTATTTTATTATTTTATTTTATTTATTTCATTTTATTTCATTTCATTTCATTTTTAATTTAATTTAATTTAATTTAATTTCATTTCATTTCATTTATTTTATATTTTATTTTATTTTATTTTATTTCATTTCATTTAATTTCATTTTATTTTATTTTATTTTATCCTCACACCTTCCCGGTCACTTTTGTGCTCTTTAATCCAAACCTGAAACTCTCCCAACAAAACCACGGAGCGGAATTTTCATTTCCAGCTTTTTTTTCCCTTTGGAAACTTCTTCATTCCTTAAAAACTCGGAGGTCAGGGCGATCCTGCCGGAATTTACATCTCATCTCCCATTTTATTTTCTTTTTCCCTTTACATTTCCAAAGGTTCCCGGCGTGACCGGAATGCAAAAAAATCCATTAAAAAACGGGAGCTGAGAGGCAGCGGCTCCTGCCCAATCCCGGGATAATTAACGCGGGTCCTGGGATAATTAACGCGGGTCCTGGGATAATTAACGCGGGTCCTGGGATAATTAACGCGGGTCCTGGGATAATTAACGACTCCTTGTGCTGAGCACATGGAATTGTCTCTCCATGGAGAGGTCAAAGGTTCCCCCGAAGGGAAGGGAAGGAAAGGAAAGGAAAGGAAAGGAAAGGAAAGGAAAGGAAAGGAAAGGAAAGGAAAGGAAAGGAAAGGAAAGGAAAGGAAAGGAAAGGAAAGGAAAGGAAAGGAAAGGAAAGGAAAGGAAAGGAAAGGAAAGGAAAGGAAAGGAAAGGAAAGGAAAGGAAAGGGAAAGGGAAAGGGAAAGGGAAAGGGAAAGGAAAGGGAAAGGAAAGGGAAAGGAAAGGGAAAGGAAAGGAAAGGAAAGGAGGGAAGGGATGGAAAATCTCCCGGAGATGGAAAAGGCGGATGGAGATTCCACAGGGAAAGGGAAATGTGGGAGAGCTCGGGAGGCTGAGGGGGATGGGGGAGATGGGACCTGTGGGATTTGGGATTTGTGGGATTCTTGTGGGATTTGGGATCTGTGGGATTTGGGATTTGTGGGATTCTTGTGGGATTCGGGATTTGTGGGATTCAGGACCTGATGGGATTCCTGTGGGATTCAGGATCTGTGGGATTCAGGATCTGTGGGATTCGGGATTTGTGGGATTCGGGATCTGTGGGATTCGGGATTTGTGGGATTCGGGATCTGTGGGATTTGAGATCTGTGGGATTTGAGATCTGTGGGATTTGAGATCTGTGGGATTCAGGGCCTTTTTGGATTCCTGTGGGATTCGGAATCTGTAGGATTTGGGATCTGTGGGATTTGGGATCTGTGGGATTCGGGATTTGTGGGATTTGGGATTTGTGGGATTCTTGTGGGATTCAGGACCTGTGGGATTCAGGATCTGTGGGATTCGGGATTTGTGGGATTTGGGATTTGTGGGATTCTTGTGGGATTCAGGATCTGTGGGATTCAAGACCTATGGATTCAGGGCCTTTTTGGATTCCTGTGGGATTCAGAACCTGTGGGATTTGGGATATGTGGGATTCAGGACCTGTGGGATTTGGGATCTGTGGGATTTGGGATCTGTGGGATTCATGGCCTTTTTGGATTCCTGTGGGATTCGGAACCTGTAGGATTTGGGATCTGTGGGATTCAGGACCTGTGGGATTTGGGATCTTTGGAATTCCAGACCTGTGGGATTCAGGGCCTGTGGGATTCAAGGTCTGTGGGATTCCTGTGGGATTCAGGATCTGTGGGATTCAGGACCTTCTGGGATTCCTGTGGGATTCAGGACCTTTGGGATTCCGGACCTGTGGGATTGAGGACCTGTTGGGATTCAGGGCCTGGTGCGATTCAGGACCTGTTGGGATTTGGGATCTCTGGAATTCTGGACCTGTGGGATTTGGGACCTGTGGAATTCAGGACCTGATGGGATTCTTGTGGGATTCAGGGCCTGGTGGGATTCAGGACCTGTGGGATTTGGGATCTGTGGGATTCCAGACCTGTGGGATTCAGGGCCTGTGGGATTTTGGATCTTTGGAATTCCAGACCTGTGGGATTCAGGGCCTGTGGGATTCAGGACCTGTTGGGATTTGGGATCTTTGGAATTCTGGACCTGTGGGATTCAGGACCTGTGGGATTTGGGATCTGTGGGATTTGGAATCTTTGGAATTCTGGACCTGTGGGATTCAGGACCCGTGGGATTTGGGATCTGTGGTATTCAGGACCTGTGGGATTTGGGACCTGTGGGATTCAGGGCCTGCTGGGGTTCAGGACCCGTGGGATTTGGGATCTGTGGGATTCCAGCCCTGCCGCTCACCTGTGGGCCTGGCTCTCCCTGTGGCCCTCGGGGTCCTGCTGCTCCGGTCCCTCCAGGCTTCCCAGGAAATCCCATTTGTCCTTTGAGTCCTCCCAGTCCAGGAACTCCCTTGGCTCCCTGGGAACCACAGGGGATTGTAGGGATGGGGCCAAACCTCATCCCAACCCTTCCATGGCATTGGGAATTTGGGAACACATCCCACATTCCTTTGGGGTGGGAGCTTTGCTCTCCACCTTTCCTTATCCAGAAGGTGCTTGGTGATGTGGATTTTCCATCAGATTATTCCCAAGAATTCCTAAATTCCCAACTCTCCCAGCTCACCTAAACAGAATAATTTGTAAATCTGGGAAAAATGAGGGAAGAGGAAGATCCCAAACCTATAAATTTCCCATCCTCTTCACCACTGAGCTTTCTCCCAGAGCTGCTGGAACAGAAAATATTCCCAGGAAACCCAGCAGAAGGAAAAATCCAACACCCAGCAGCGGTGGAAAATGAATTTATGGGAGAGGAGAAGACCAGGAGAGGAAGGGAATGAGGAGAATTCCCTGGGAATGATTTCCTGGCCGCCAACCAGAGGCTTCAGGGAAGGAGGAACAGATCTCATCATTATTTTATCAATAAAATCCTTTTATCAATCTCATTATTTTATCCATAAAATCCTTTAAAATCCCAAATCTGCTGGAGACAGGAATGCAGGAAAGGCTGGAAAATCCAAGAGATTCGATGGAAGTTGCTGAGATTTTGTTTGGGGTTTTTTTTTTCCCTTAAAAATTCACTGTTTTAACAGAAATTCCCAATTTTTTCCCCCTATGGAAAAGAACAAATTTTGGGGTTTTTTTAGGAAAAAAGCAGGAAATTAAGGAATGCTGAGAAGGAAGATTGGTGGGGAGTGAATCCAGCTGGGAATTCCTCAAGGAGATGAGGACAGAATTTGGGATCAGCTTGGAGACCTCTCCCATTTCCCATGCCAAGGTGATCACAGCCTGATCCACTTTTCCTGGGGATTTACCTTGGAATAATTAATTAATTAATTAATAATTAATTAATTTAATTACCCTGGTGGTGGAATCAATGAATCCCAACCCCTCTGGATGAATTTTCCTCACTTTCAGCTGGTTCCTCCTGGGATTTTATCCATGGGCAGAGGTGAATTTAATGAGATTTCTCTCCTGCCCTTTCCCAGCCGCGTTCCCAACCCTAAAATTCCATAAAACTTGACATTTCCCCTCGGGAAAGGGCACCAGCCATGTGGAAAATGTTAAATCCTGATGGATGTGGGATTTATTCCTTGGAAATGGCAGCGTGGTCAGCACCAACCTTTTCTCCTTTCTCCCCAGGAATTCCCGAGGCGCCGTCGTTCCCTGAGGTTCCTGGTTCGCCCTGGAAGGAGCCAAAGTAAAATCCTGGCTAAGGTGGGTTTGGAAAAAGCTGGGATTTTTGGGAATTAATGGGTTTTTCCTTGGATTGGGGTTAATTACTGAGTGTCACCTCAGCCTGGGAACTGGTGGCATTCCAGGAGAGGGAAAATTCCCATTAAAATGGAAAAAGAGCATGTGGAACATCAGGATTGGGATGGATGGATTCCATTGAGGAGGTGAGTAAAGATCCCAATCCCAATATTCAGGAATCTTCACTCAATCCATGCCAATTTATGGGAATAGATCCAGGAAAACCCAATTTTTGCCCTTTATCCAAAAATCTTCAACCAATCCGTGCTGATTTATGGGAATAGAGCCAGGAAAACCCAATTTATTCCCTTTATCCAAGAATCTTCACCCAATCCATGCCAATTTATGGGAATAGATCCAAAAAAACCCAATTTATTCCCTTTATCCAAGAATCTTCACCCAATCCCTGCTGATTTATGGGAACAGATCCAGAAAAACCCAATTTTTGCCCTTTATCCAGGAATCTTCACCCAATCCGTGCTGATTTATGGGAACAGATCCAGAAAAACCCAATTTATTCCCTTTATTTAAAATTTTCACCCAATCTGTGCTGATTTATGGGAACAGATCCAAAAAAACCCAATTTATTCCCTTTATCCAAAAATCTTCACCCAATCCGTGCTGATTTATGGGAACAGATCCAGGAAAACCCAATTTATTCCCTTTATCCAGGAATCTTCACCCAATCCCTGCTGATTTATGGGAACAGATCCAGGAAAACCAAATTTATTCCCTTTATCCAAGAATCTTCACCCAATCCATGCTGATTTATGGGAACAGATCCAGGAAAACCAAATTTATGCTTTTATCCAGGAATCTTCACTCAATCCATGCTGATTTATGGGAACAGATCCAGGAAAACCCAATTTTTGCCCTTTATCCAAGAATCTTCACCCAATCCATGCTGATTTATGGGAACAGATCCAGGAAAACCAAATTTATTCCCTTTATCCAAAAATCTTCACCCACTCCGTGCTGATTTATGGGAACAGATCCAAAAAACCCAATTTATTCCCTTTATCCAAAAATTTTCACCCAATCCATGCTGATTTATGGGAACAGATCCAGGAAAACCAAATTTATTCCCTTTATCCAAGAATCTTCACCCAATCCGTGCTGATTTATGGGAATAGATGGAGAAAAACCCAATTTATTCCCTTTATCCAAAAATCTTCACCCAATCCGTGCTGATTTATGGGAATAGATCCAAAAAAACCCAATTTATTCCCTTTATCCAAGAATCTTCACCCAATCTGTGCTGATTTATGGGAATAGATCCAGGAAAACCCAATTTGTGCCTTTATCCAGGAATCTTCACCCAATCCGTGCTGATTTATGGGAACAGATCCAGGAAAACCAAATTTATTCCCTTTATCCAAAAATCTTCACCCAATCCATGCCAATTTCTGGGAACAGATCCAGGAAAACCCAATTTATGCCTTTTATCCAAAAATTTTCACCCAATCCCTGCTGATTTATGGGAACAGATCCAGGAAAACCCAATTTTTGCCCTTTATCCAAGAATCTTCACCCAATCCGTGCTGATTTATGGGAACAGATCCAAAAAAACCCAATTTATTCCCTTTATCCAGGAATCTTCACCCAATCCGTGCTGATTTATGGGAACAGAGCCAGGAAAACCCAATTTATGCCCCTTATCCAAAAATCTTCACCCAATCCATGCTGATTTATGGGAACAGATCCAAAAAAACCCAATTTTTGCCCTTTATCCAAGAATCTTCACCCAATCCATGCCAATTTATGGGAAAAGAGCCAGGAAAACCCAATTTATGCCTTTATCCAAGAATCTTCACCCAATCCGTGCTGATTTATGGGAATAGATCCATGAAAACCCAATTTATTCCCTTTATCCAAGAATCTTCACCCAATCCATGCTGATTTATGGGAACAAAGCCAGGAAAACCAAATTTTGGCCCTTTATCCAAGAATCTTCACCCCATCTGTGCTGATTTACGGGAACAGATCCAGGAAAACCAAATTTTTGCCCTTTATCCAAGAATCTTCACCCCATCCATGCTGATTTATGGGAATAGATCCAGGAAAACCCAATTTATTCCCTTTATCCAGGAATCTTCACCCAATCCGTGCTGATTTATGGGAAAATATGATTTATTTTTTCCAGGAAAACCCAATTTATTCCCTTTGGAAGAAACGAGCATTTTCCAGAGGTTGATTCGGGAAAATTTTTGGGAAAACTCTTATGGGATGATCCTAAACCATTCCATGATTCTGTGGTGATTCAGATCCTCACCTTTGGTCCACGTTGTCCATTCCATCCCGGAATTCCCGGTTTTCCGGGACCGCCAATTTCTCCCTGTGGATGGAAAAGTGGTGGAGGAACAAAGAACCTCAGAAAACATTGGGAAAACTCTGGAAAATCCAGGGAAGGGATAACCTAGGGATGACACTCAGAGATGAAATCTTTACCTCAGCCTAGAAATTTCAGATCATTAAAATTTAACTAATAACGAACCAGACTAATTAACTAATTAACTAATTAACACTAATTTAACTAATCAAAAATCCTGAAAATTTGAGATTATCCCAACTCCAAGCTGGCCTAGAGGGAAGAAAGTGGGAAATTCCCAAGATAAAAACTCAGCCTAGAAATTTCAGATCACTAAAATTTAACTAATAACGAACCAGACTAATTAACTAACGAACTAATTAACTAATTAACTAATTAACACTCATTTAACTAATCAAAAATCCTGAAAATTTGAGATTATCCCAACTCCAAGCTGGCCTAGAGGGAAGAAAGTGGGAAATTCCCAAGATAAAAACTCAGCCTAGAAATTTCAGATCACTAAAATTTAACTAATAACGAACCAGACTAATTAACTAACTAACTAATTAACTAATTAACACTCATTTAACTAATCAAAAATCCTGAAAATTTGAGATTATCCCAACTCCAAGCTGGCCTAGAGGGAAGAAAGTGAGAAATTCCCGAGATAAAAGCTCAGAGCGCGGCTGACGAACCCAAAAATTAATAATAACAACAATAAAAACAAAATTAATTAAAAATTAATATAAACCAAAACAATAACAACAACAACTTCGGCTCTCTCACCACCAGCTCCCATTTCCCTGCTCCAGCTTTTCCAAAGGTGCCATAAAAATCCCATTAAGGCTCATTAGCGTTGTTTACTGATAAGGGAATCGAGGTGCTGATAAGAGCCCGGCACAAATTTAGAACTGAGCCCAAGTCGTTGCTAAGGCACGGATCAGGAGGGATTTGGGCTGGGTTTGGTTTGGTTTTTAACCCCAGATTATCCAAAATTCCCTGAAAATTTAAAGCTTCCCAGTCTGTGATTCCCTGCTCCTCATGGGCCTTCCAAGCGGGATTTTCCCACAGAAATCCCACAGGATTCTGTGCCATGGATCAGGAGGGATTTGGGCTGGGTTTGGTTTGGTTTTTAACCCCAGATTATCCAAAATTCCCTGCAAACTTAAAGCTTCCCAGTCCATGATTCCCTGCTCTTCCTGGGTCTTCCAAGAGGGATTTTCCCACAGAAATCCCACAGGATTCTGTGCCGTGGATGAGGAAGGATTTGGACTGGGTTTAGTTTAGTTTTTAACCCCAGATTATCCCAAAGTTCCTGTAAACCCTAAAATTTCCCAGTCCGTGATTCCCTGCTCTTCATGGGCCTTCCAAGAGGGATTTTTCCACAGAAATCCCACAGGATTCTGTGCCATGGATCAGGATGGATTTAGGCAGGATTTAGTTTAGTTTAGTTTTTAACCCCAGACTATCCCAAAATTCCTGTAAACCCTAGAATTTCCCAATCCATGATTCCCGGCTCTTCATGGGCCTTCCAAGAGGGATTTTTCCACATAAATGGGGTGGATTCCTGAGGATTCCATGCTGTGGATTAGGATGGATTTAGGCAGGATTTAGTTTAGTTTTTAACCCCAGATTATCCCAAAATTCCTGTAAATCCTAGAATTTCCCAATCCATGATTCCCTGCTCTTCACGGGTCTTCCAAGAGGGATTTTCCCACAGAAATGAGGTGGATTCCTGAGAATTCCATGCCATGGATTAGGATGGATTTAGGCAGGATTTAGTTTAGTTTTTAACCCCAGATTATCCCAAAATTCCCTGTAAATCCTGAAACTTCCCAATCCGTGATTCCTGGCTCTTCATGGGCCTTCCAAGAGGGATTTTCCCACAGAAATCCCACAGGATTCTGTGCCATGGATCAGGATGGATTTGGGCTGGGTTTGGTTTGGTTTTTAACCCCAGATTATCCCAAAGTTCCTGTAAACCCTGAAACTTCCCAATCCGTGATTCCCTGCTCTTCATGGGCCTTCCAGGAGGGATTTTCCCACAGAAATCCCACAGGATTCTGTGCCATGGATCAGGATGGATTTGGGCTGGGTTTGGTTCAGTTTTTAACCCCAGATTATCCCAAACTTCCTGTAAATCCTAGAATTTCCCAATCCATGATTCCTGGCTCTTCATGGGCCTTCCAAGTGGGATTTTCCCACAGAAACCCCACAGGATTCTGTGCCGTGGATCAGGAGGGATTTGGGCTGGGTTTGGTTTGGTTTTTAACCCCAGATTATCCCGAAGTTCCTGTAAATCCTAGAATTTCCCAATCCATGATTCCCTGCTCTTCATGGGCCTTCCAAGAGGGATTTTTCCATAGAAATGGGGTGGATTCCTGAGAATTCCATGCCATCAATGAGGAAGGATTTAGGCAAGATTTAGTTTAGTTTTTAACCCCAGATTATCCCAAAGTTCCTGTAAATCCTGAAATTTCCCAATCCGTGATTCCCTGCTCTTCCTGGGCCTTCCAAGAGGGATTTTTCCACAGAAATCCCACAGGATTCTGTGCCATGGATCAGGAGGGATTTGGGCAGGGTTTGGTTTGGTTTTTAACCCCAGATTATCCCAAAGTTCCTGTAAATCCTAAAATTTCCCAATCCATGATTCCTGGCTGTTCATGGGCCTTCCAAGAGGGATTTACCCACAGAATTCCCATAGGATTCTGTGCCATGGATCAGGATGGATTTGGGCTGGGTTTGGTTTGGTTTTTAACCCCAGATTATCCCAAAGTTCCTGTAAATCCTGAAATTTCCCAATCCGTGATTCCCTGCTCCTCATGGGCCTTCCAGGAGGGATTTTTCCTCAGAAATGAGGTGGATTCCTGAGAATTCCATGCCATCAATGAGGAAGGATTTAGGCAGGATTTAGTTTAGTTTTAACCCCAGATTATCCCAAAGTTCCTTTAAACCCTAAAGCTTCCCAATCCATGATTTCTGGCTCTTCATGGGCCTTCCAAGCAGGATTTTCCCACAGAAATCCCACAGGATTCTGTGCCATGGATCAGGAGGGATTTGGGCTGGGTTTAGTTTAGTTTTTAACCCCAGATTATCCCAAAATTCCTGTAAATCCTAAGATTTCCCAATCCATGATTCCCTGCTCTTCATGGGCCTTCCAAGAGGGATTTTTCCATAGAAATGGGGTGGATTCCTGAGCATTCCATGCCTGGAGCTTTCCTGGGAATGAGCAGGAAGCAATTCTGGGAATGGGGCAGTTGGAGGATGGAATTCTGGGCTGGGCTCACCTTGGCACCTTTGGCTCCGGGAGCGCCGCTCCGGCCCGGGATCCCTCGAAAACCCTGGGAATAAAAAAGGAAAATCCACAGGGAATGAGGGAAAAGGAGGAATTCTGAGGGTGCTGGGAGCTTCTTCCCCACCTCTGCTTATCCCAACTTTTATTTCCCGGGATCATGGAGTGGTTGAGGTCTGGAGAACGTTTTTCCAACTCCCAATCCAAGCTGTTCCACCACATTCCCAGGGATTTTGGGCATCTCCAAGGATGGAGAATTCCCGGGATTTTATCCATGTCCTACCTTTGTCCCTTTCTGCCCGGTGTCACCGGTGGTCCCAGGGTCACCTTTCCCTCCCTACATGGAAAAAAAAGGGATAAAGGAATTGAATTTTTCAGGAATTTTGGGTCAAAATCCCATCCACGCTCCTGAAGTTTTTTGGGAGCCCAAAAAAAACCCAGGGAAATGAGATCCAGGAGGGATTTAGGGAAGGATTCCTTCACTTCCTGCTCTCCATCAGGAAAAAAAGGGATTTGGGATGTGAAGGGAATTGAAATTTGGGATTTGGTAGAGGAAAATTCAGGCTGGAAAATCTGGGATAAGTAAGGAATTTTGGGATATGGACACGCTGGGAACTGGAAGGGAACAATTCCTAAAAATGAGGCCGGGATGTGCATTGGAGACTTTTCCAGGATTTGGGAAAGTCCATGAGGGAATCCCTGAGGGTTTTAGGGGTGGGAAGGGAAAGGAATGTGGGATCAGGAATGTTGGACAGGAATGTGGGATCAGGAATGTGGGATCCAGGAATGTGGGATCCAGCAAGGATCTGATTCAGGATCTGTGGGATTCCTGACAGGAATGTGGGATCCAGGAAAGCACAGACAGGAATGTGGGATCCGGGAAGGATCTGTCAGGAATGTGGGATTTGGGAAGGAGCAGACAGGAATGTGGGATCCAGGAATGTGGGACAGGAATGTGGGATCCAGGAATGTGGGATCCTGGAAATTGGGATTTGGGAAGGCACAGACAGGAATGTGGGATCCAGGAATGTGGGATCCAGCAAGGATCTGATTCAGGATCTGTGGGACTCCTGACAGGAATGTGGGATCCAGGAAGGATCCGTCAGGAATGTGGGATCCAGGAGAGCTCAGACAGGAATGTGGGATCCAGGAATGTGGGACAGGAATGTGGGATTTGAGAAGGCACCAAAAGGAATGTGGGAAATGAGAAGGAACAGACAGGAATGTGGGATCCAGGGAAGCTCAGACAGGAATGTGGGATCCTGGAAATTGGGATTTGGGAAGGCACAGACAGGAATGTGGGATGCAGGAAGGATCTGATTCAGGATCTGTGGGATTCCTGACAGGAATGTGGGATCCAGGAGGGAGCAGACAGGAATGTGGGATCCAGGAATGTGGGATCCAGGAATGTGGGATCCGGGAAGGCACAGACAGGAATGTGGGATCCAGGAATGTGGGATCCAGCAAGGATCTGATTCAGGATCTGTGGGATTCCTGACAGGAATGTGGGATCCAGGAAGGAACAGACAGGAATTGGGATTTGGGAAGGAGCAGACAGAAATGTGGGATCCAGGAATGTGGGACAGAAATGTGGGATCCGGGAAGGAGCAGACAGGAATGTGGGATCCGGGAATGTGGGACAGAAATGTGGGATCCAGGATGGCACAGACAGGAATGTGGGATTTGGGAAGGAGCAGACAGGAATGTGGGATCCGGGAAGGATCCATCAGGAATGTGGGATTCCTGTCAGGAATGTGGGATCCAGGAAAGCACAAACAGAAATGTGGGATTTGGGAAAGCACAGACAGGAATGTGGGATTTGGGAAGGAGCAGACAGAAATGTGGGATCCGGGAAGGCACAGACAGGAATTTGGGATCCAGGAATGTGGGATCCAGCAAGGATCTGATTCAGGATCTGTGGGATTCCTGACAGGAATGTGGGATCCAGGAATGTGGGATTTGGGAAGGCATAGACAGGAATGTGGGATCCAGAAAGGAGCAGACAGGAATGTGGGATCCAGGAATGTGGGACAGGAATGTGGGATCCAGGAAAGCACCAAAAGGAATGTGGGATCCGGGAAGGAACAGACAGGAATGTGGGATCCAGGAATGTGGGATCCAGGAATGTGGGATCCAGGAAAGATCTGATTCAGGATCTGTGGGATTCCTGACAGGAATGTGGGATCCAGGAAGGAACAGACAGGAATTTGGGATCCAGGAAGGAGCAGACAGGAATGTGGGATCCAGGAATGTGGGATTTGGGAAGGCACAGACAGGAATTTGGGATCCAGGAATGTGGGATCCAGGAAGGATCTGATTCAGGATTTGTGGGATTCCTGACAGGAATGTGGGATTCAGGAAGGATCTGTCAGGAATGTGGGATCCAGGAATGTGGGATCCTGGAAATTGGGATTTGGGAAGGCACAGACAGGAATGTGGGATCCAGGAAGGATCTGATTCAGGATCTGTGGGATTCCTGACAGGAATGTGGGATCCAGGAATGAGCAGACAGGAATGTGGGATTTGGGAAGGATCTGTCACGAATGTGGGATCCAGGAATGTGGGAAAGGAATGTGGGATCCAGGAAGGCACAGACAGGAATGTGGGATCCAGGAAGGATCTGATTCAGGATCTGTGGGATTCCTAACAGGAATATGGGATCCAGGAAGGAGCAGACAGAAATGTGGGATCCAGGAATGTGTGACAGGAATTTGGGATTTGAGAAGGCACAGACAGGAATGTGGGATCCAGGAATGTGGGACAGAAATGTGGGATCCAGGAAAGCACAGACACAAATGTGGGATTTGGGAAGGAGCAGACAGGAATGTGGGATCCAGCAAGGATCTGATTCAGGATCTGTGGGATTCCTGACAGGAATGTGGGATCAAGGAATGTGGGATTTGGGAAGGCATAGACAGGAATGTGGGATCCAGGAGAGCTCAGACAGGAATGTGGGATCCAGGAAGGATCTGTCAGGAATGTGGGATCCAGGAATGTGGGATCCAGGAATGTGGGACAGGAATGTGGAGTCCAGAAATATGGGATTTGGGAAGGATCTGATTCAGGATCTGTGGGATTCCTGACGGGAATGTGGGATCCAGGAGGGATCTGTCAGGAATGTGGGATCCAGGAAGGATCCATCGGGAATGTGGGATCCAGGAAAGCTCAGACAGGAATGTGGGATTTGGGAACGATCCATCAGGAATGTGGGATCCAGGAATGTGGGATCCAGGAAGGATCTGTTGGGAATGTGGGATCCAGGAAAGCTCAGACAGGAATGTGGGATCCAGGAAGGATCCGTCAGGAATGTGGGACCCAGGAGGGATCTGTCAGGAATGTGGGATCCAGGAAAGCTCAGACAGGAATGTGGGATCCAGGAGGGATCCGTCAGGAATGTGGGATCCAGGAAGGAGCAGAGCCTTTCCCAACCCCTCCCTTTCCCTTCCTGCCACTCACCTCCTTCCCCTTCTGTCCCTGGGGGCCTCGGTCACCCTTGGCTCCCTTGATCCCGTTCTTCCCATCCCGTCCCGCTGCTCCCTGCCAGAAAGTTGGGAAAAATTCATTCCAGATCCCGGTTTTTTTTTTCAGGGAAGAGGGATGAGGACAATCCAGGATGGAATCCCAGCTGTAGGATCCCTAAATCTGAACAGCCCCAAGACTCGAGGTTGGGATTCAGCTCCCATTCCTCACCCCAATTCCATGGGATTGGGAATCCCTGGGAAAGGATTCATTTGT
>OU383777.1:1135326-1364141 GCA_910950805.1 Acrocephalus scirpaceus scirpaceus
GGCAATTTGTGGGAATGAAAGAGGGAAATGAAGGAAAATGAGGAGCACGAGGATTTACCTGGAAGATTTGGTGTTGGATGTGGGGCAGGATGGGAAAAAGGGGGAAAAGAGGATTTGGGGAATGAGGGACAGCTCGGGAATAACTCAGGGAAGGAAGAATCAAAGTGGGGCCTTAATTCCCGTCAGGATCTTCCCGCAGGTGGGAACGATGGGTGAGAATTCCCAAAATCTTCCAATGAAAGTGAACCTGGCAGAGGTAGATGGAGATGGGATGAATTCCAGGATTTTTCATGGATTTCCAGGAGCTCGGATCGGGTTTTTGCCACAAATCCATGGATGAGTTAATGGGAATAACGGGCGGCAATTGGAACACAAAAGAGCCGGAAAATAAAAAGGGAAAAGAGCTTTAAAAAAAAGGGAGAAAGGAAGAGGAACTGAAGTCAGGCCGATCCATTGAAATTTTCCAAGGAATAATTGCAGGGAGAAGACACAAAACGCTGCTGGGAATTTCCAGGGATCAGAAAATCGGGAGAGTGAATGGATGAGGGCACGGAAATCGCGTCCAGGGAATTCAGCAGGAGCGGCGACCGTCGGCAATTTGTGGGAATGAAAGAGGGAAATGAAGGAAAATGAGCACAAGGATGGGAAAAAGGGGGAAAAGAGGATTTGGGGAATGAGGGACAGCTCGGGAATAACTCAGGGAAGGAAGAATCAAAGTGGGGCCTTAATTCCCGTCAGGATCTTCCCTCAGGTGGGAATGAGGGGTGAGAATTCCCAAAATCTTCCAATGAAAGTGAACCTGGCAGAGGTAGATGCAGGTGGGATGAATTCCAGGATTTTTCATGGATTTCCAGCAGCTCGGATCGGGTTTTTGACACGAATCCATGGATGAGTTAATGGGAATAACGGGCGGCAATTGGAACACAAAAGAGCCGGAAAATAAAAAGGGAAAAGAGCTTTAAAAAAAGGGAGAAAGGAAGAGGAACTGAAGTCAGGCAGATCCATTGAAATTTTACAAGGAATAATTGCAAGGAGAAGACACAAAACGCTGCTGGGAACTTCCAGGGATCAGAAAATCGGGAGAGTGAATGGATGAGGGCACGGAAATCGCGTCCAGGGAATTCAGCAGGAGCGGCGACCGTCGGCAATTTGTGGGAATGAAAGAGGGAAATGAAGGAAAATGAGGAGTGCAAGGATGGGAAAAAGGGGGAAAAGAGGATTTGGGGAATGAGGGACAGCTCGGGAATAACTCAGGGAAGGAAGAATCAAAGTGGGGCCTTAATTCCCGTCGGGATCTTCCCTCAGGTGGGAACGACGGGGTGAGAATTCCCAAAATCTTCCAATAAAAGTGAACCTGGCAGAGGTAGGCGCAGGTGGGATGAATTCCAGGATTTTTCATGGATTTTCAGCAGCTCGGATCGGGTTTTTGCCACGAATCCATGGATGAGTTAATGGGAATAATGGGCGGCAATTGGGACACAAAAGAGAAGAAAATAAAAAGGGAAAAGAGCTTTAAAAAAAAGGGAGAAGGAGTAGGAGGCGCCTGGAACATCAAAACTGAAGTCAGGCAGATCCATTGAAATTTTCCAAGGAATAATTGCAGGGAGAAGACACAAAACGCTGCTGGGAACTTCCAGGGATCAGAAAATCGGGAGAGTGAATGGATGAGGGCACGGAAATCGCGTCCAGGGAATTCAGCAGGAGCGGCGACCGTCGGCAATTTGTGGGAATGAAAGAGGGGAATGAAGGAAAATGAGGATTTACCTGGAAGATTTGGTGTTGGATGCGGGGCAGGATGGGAAAAAGGGGGAAAAGAGGATTTGGGGAATGAGGGACAGCTCGGGAATAACTCAGGGAAGGAAGAATCAAAGTGGGGCCTTAATTCCCGTCAGGATCTTCCCTCAGGTGGGAATGATGGGTGAGAATTCCCAAAATCTTCCAATAAAAGTGAACCTGGCAGAGGTAGATGCAGGTGGGATGAATTCCAGGATTTTTCATGGATTTCCAGCAGCTCGGATCGGGTTTTTGCCATGAATCCATGGATGAGTTAATGGGAATAACGGGCGGCAATTGGAACACAAAAGAGCCGGAAAATAAAAAGGGAAAAGAGCTTTAAAAAAAAGGGAGAAGGAGGAGGAGGCGCCTGGAATATCAAAACTGAAGTCAGGCAGATCCATTGAAATTTTCCAAGGAATAATTGCAGGGAGAAGACACAAACACTGCTGGGAACTTCCAGGTTTTCCAGCAAAACCTCTTGGAACACAGAATTTGGGGAGCAGCTCCGAGTTCCCAGGGCCTCTTCCCACCCCTTCCCACATTCCTGGAAAAACAGGGAAAAACCATTTTCCGACTCACGGCAGATCCCGGCGAGCTCGGCTCTCCTGGCTCCCCCTGCAAGGAAAACAGGGATGAGTTACCCTGGGGAAGAGCTGAGATCCCTCGGAAAACAGGGAATGCTGCAGGAATTCTGGGAAAGGAACCGGGAGAGCTTCTGAGCAGCTGGAAGGGCAGTGGGATATCCCAAATATCCCATTGGTTCTCACCTCCCTCCGGGAATATTGACATTCCCAACAATTCCTTACCGACCATCCCAGCCTGGAAAAGCTCCTTTAAAATCTTTAGGATTTTCCTGGAAAAACGCAGCTGTTTTTCCGGAGTCTCAATCATTCCAATCAGGAATTTTAGGGAGGGAATGAGGGATTACATTCCATAGGAAAACCGGGATGGGATTTTCCACCTCACCTTCTGTCCCACGGGTCCTCTGCTCCCGAAAAGTCCCATCATTCCCTTGGATCCGGCTTCTCCTTTGATTCCCTAAAATGTTAAAATCCCTGTTAAATCCTTTTTTTTTTGCACCTGCTGTATGGAATTTATCCATGGAAAAAACCATGGAGATAACAAAAATAACCCAAACAACATTTCCAGATCAAAATTCCATCCCAGGGGTCGGGAAAAAGCCACCAGAGCCAGGATTTGGAAGGAATCTTTGGGAATTCCTATGGAAAAAATTCCTTGCCCAGTGGTGGGGATTGAAGGAGAACAGGCAAGAAGGGGGTTTGGATTTTTGGGATGAGTTGTAGCCATGCCAAAAATCCAGGAGAATTTTGCTGGGCTCACTGGGGCTGGAGATTCCAATCTCCAAAGTCATCCAGGAATTTATCCAAGAGGAGATGGTTGTGTGTTACCTTATGGAATGTTTATTATTATTAATGAATTAATTTATTAATTATTATTATTATTATTTTTTATTTTATTATTTTTATTATTTTTATTATTATTTTATTTATTATTATTATTTTTTCTGGGATTTTTTTTTCCTGGATTTTTTTTTTTTCTGAAATATTTTTTTATGGATTATTTTTTAATGGATTATTTTAAATGGATTTTAAAAATGGATTATTTTAAATATTCCATATTTTAAATATTCCATATTTTAAATGGATTTCTTTAAATGAATTTTTTAATGGATTATTTTTTTAATGGATTATTTAAAATAGATTTTTAAAAATGGATTATTTTAAATATTCCGTATTTTAAATTAATTTTTAAAATGAATTTTTAATGGATTATTTTTAATGGATTTTTAAAAATGGATTATTTTAAATATTCCATATTTTAAATGGATTTTTTAAATAAAATTTTTAATGGATTATTTTTAATGGATTATTTTTAATGGATTTTTTTCCTGAAATATTTTTTAATGGATTATTTTAAATGGATTTTAAAAATGGATTATTTTAAATATTCCATATTTTAAATGGATTTTTTAAAATGAATTTTTAATGGATTATTTTTTAATGGATTTTTTTAATGGATTATTTTAAATATTCCATATTTTAAATGGATTTTTAAAAATTATTTTTTTAATGGATTATTTTTTCTGGATTTTTTTTCCCTGGATTTTTTTTTTTCTGAAATATTTTTTTATGGATTATTTTTTAATGGATTATTTTAAATGGATTTTTAAAATGGATTATTTTAAATATTCCATATTTTAAATATTCCATATTTTAAATGGATTTCTTTAAATGAATTTTTTAATGGATTATTTTTTTAATGGATTATTTAAAATAGATTTTTAAAAATGGATTATTTTAAATATTCCATATTTTAAATTAATTTTTAAAATGAATTTTTAATGGATTATTTTTAATGGATTTTTAAAAATGGATTATTTTAAATATTCCATATTTTAAATGGATTTTTAAAATGAATTTTTAATGGATTATTTTTAATGGATTGCTAAAAATGGATTATTTTAAATATTCCATATTTTAAATGGAGTTTTTTAAATGAATTTTTTAATGGATTTTTTTTTTTTCTGGATTATTTTTTCTGAAGTATTTTTCATCCGAATCCAATCAGACAAATAAAACACACGGAATTTTATCCGACTTTGGGAGAAACTCCAAGAGTTTCCTTCACTTTGGGGGCCTGAGCAGCGGGATCAGAAAAGAGCAGGATCTGCCTCTTCCCAAGGGATTTGCCCACCTTGGATCAGGCAATTCCCACCTGGACTACAGCAGGATCCAAGCTTCCCATGGGAAATACCAGGAGCTGGATGTGTCAGTGCTGCTGCAGGAATTTCGATTTATTCAGTCCGGGGTCAGCCTTGTGAAGCCGGAGCCGATTCCGAGAGATGGAAATTGGGATGAGCTGGACCCGGAGATGGGAGCTGTGACTCAGCTGGGAGTGGGAGAATTCCATGATTGCTCCCAGGAGAATGGGGCCGGGTTGGGACCTGGGATGAGCTCCTGGGGGGGCAGAGGGAGAGGGAGGAGCTCTGCCACCACCCAGGGGACACAACAGGGACATGGGAGCCATCAAAGCCTTGCCAAGCACATTCCAGAGGGTCCGGGAGCAGGGAAAGCTCCAGGAGGGAGTGGGGGATGTGGGAATGGAATGTGGCTTTTCCCAGTGGGATATCTGGGAATTGGGATGTGTTTGGTGTCCCCAATGCTCCAGGAGCAGGGGCAGCTCCAGGAGGGAGTGGGGGATGCAGGAATGGAATGGTGGCTTTTCCCAGTGGGATATCTGGGAATTGGGATGTGTTTGGTGTCCCCAAGTCTCTGGGAGCAGGGAAAGCTCCTGGAGGCAGATGAGGGAATGGAATGTGGCTTTTCCCAATGGGATGTCTGGGAATTGGGATGTGTTTGGTGTCCCCAATGCTCCGGGAGCAGGGATAGCTCCAGGAGGGAGGGAGGGATGCAGGAATGGAATGTGGCTTTTCCCAGTGGGATATCTGGGAATTGGGATGTGTTTGGTGTCCCCAAAGGCTCCGGGAGCAGGGACAGCTCCTGGAGGCAGATGTGGGAATGGAATGTGGCTTTTCCCAGTGGGATATCTGGGAATTGGGATGTGTTTGGTGTCCC
Source organism: Acrocephalus scirpaceus scirpaceus (assembly GCA_910950805.1). Taxonomy (NCBI): domain Eukaryota; kingdom Metazoa; phylum Chordata; class Aves; order Passeriformes; family Sylviidae; genus Acrocephalus; species Acrocephalus scirpaceus. Next base: position 1,140,699 of record OU383777.1, read on the forward strand.
CAATGCTCCAGGAGCACGGATAGCTCCAGGAGGGAGTGGGGGATGTGGGAATGGAATGTGGCTTTTCCCAGTGGGATATCTGGGAATTGGGATGTGTTTGGTGTCCCCAAGGCTCTGGGAGCAGGGAAAGCTCCTGGAGGCAGATGCAGGAATGGAATGTGGCTTTTCCCAGTGGGATATCTGGGAATTGGGATGTGTTTGGTGTCCCCAAGGCTCCGGGAGCAGGGATAGCTCCTGGAGGCAGATGTGGGAATGGAATGTGGCTTTTCCCGGTGGGATATCTGGGAATTGGGATGTGTTTGGTGTCCCCAAGGTCATCCCAGCCCTCTCCTCTCCCTGTCCGTGCCAGAGCTGGGTGTGGCGGTGTTTTCCAGAAAAAAATGGAGAATCCCAGGATGGTTTGGGATGGGAAGGACTTTAAAGATCACCATGGGACACCTTCCACCATCCCAGCTCCAAGCCTCATCCAGCCTGGCCTTGGACACTTCCAGGGATCCAGAGGTGTCCATAATTTTTCTGGGAATTCTATTCACCACCCTCAGTCCCTTCCTCACAGGTTTTGGGAAGTTCCCACCTTTTCTCCTACGGGTCCGTCCTCTCCCTTCTCGCCTTTGTCTCCGTCAAAACCTGGCAGTCCCCGCTCACCCTGAAAGGAAAACCAGGAATTGGTGGATTTGGATTCTTCCATCTCTCCTGGAAGGATCCAGCTGGTTCCCAGCGCTGATCCCGGACAGGGAAGGGACAGCTTGGAAAGTCAAACTTACGGGATCTCCTTTGGTGCCTTTGTAGCCCTGGGGTCCAAAAACCGTCACGGACTCACCCTGGAGAGAGGAGAGACAGGGAAGGGATCCACCGGGAGCTCATGGATCCCACTGGGAGTGCAGTGATTAACAATGACATTAATTATTAGGGTTAATCACCCTTAATTAAATGCTGGATCATCACCATGCCCAGAAAACCCCAAATCCTGAGGTTTCTGTCCTGTCCCTAAAAATATTGGAGCCCACTGGTGTTATCCTGGAGAAATGGACAACAGGATCATTCCCTGATCCCAGGCTGCCACTGCTGGGACAGATTCCATGAGTGACACGTGGCTTTGTCACTCAGGGGGTTGGGATTTCCAGCTCTTCCCAGCTGTGGGAAGGGCAGGGGATCGGGAATGGAGCTGTCTGTGGTGTCTGGGTTTATGGATGCACTGGCCCAGGATAGGGAATGGAGCTGTCCATGGTGCCCAGGATAGGGAATGGAGCTGTCCATGGTGTCCAGGATAGGGAATGGAACCTCCCATGGTGTCCAGGATAGGGAATGGAGCTGTCCATGGTGTCCAGGATAGGGAATGAAGCTGTCCATGGTGTCCTGGTTTATGGATGCACTGGCCCAGGGTAGGGAATGGAGCTGTCCATGGTGTCCAGGATAGGGAATGGAGCTGTCCCAGTTTATGGATGCAGTGGCCTGGGATAGGGAATGGAGTTGTCCATGGTGTCCAGGATAGCGAATGGAGCTGGTTTATGGATGCAGTGGCCCAGGATCGGGAATGGAGCTGTCCCTGGTGTCCCAGTTTATGGATGCAGTGACCCAGGATAGGGAATGGAGCTGTCCATGGTGTCCTGGATAGGAAATGGAGCTGTCCATGGTGCCCAGGATAATTGGGAATGGAGCTGTCCTTGGTGTCCGGGTTTATGGATGCAGTGGCCTGGGATAGGGAATGGAGCTGTCCATGGTGTCCAGGGTAGGGAATGGAACCTCCCATGGTGTCCAGGATCGGGAATGGAGCTGTCCTTGGTGTCCGGGTTTATGGATGCAGCAGCCCAGGATAGGGAATGGAGCTGTCCATGGTGTCCAGGATAGGGAATGGAGCTGTCCTTGGTGTCCAGGATAGGGAATGGAGCTGTCCTGGTTTATGGATGCACTGGCCCAGGATAGGGAATGGAACCTCCCATGGTGTCCAGAATAGGGAATGGAGCTGTCTGTGGTGTCCGGGATCGGGAATGGAGCTGTCCATGGTGCCCAGGATTGGGAATGGAGCTGTCCACGGTGTCCAGGACAGGGAATGGAGCTGTCCATGCTGTCCTGGTTTATGGATGCAGTGGCCCAGGATAGGGAATGGAGCTGTCCATGGTGCCCAGGATAGGGAATGGAGCTGTCCATGGTGCCCAGGATAGGGAATGGAGCTGTCCATGGTGCCCTGGATAGGGAATGGAGCTGTCCATGGTGTCCGGGGTAGAGAATGGAGCTGTCCTGGTTTATGGATGCACTGGCCCAGGATAGGGAATGCAGCTCTCCACGGTGTCCCAGTTTATGGATGCACTGGCCCAGGATAGGGAATGGAGCTATCCATGGTGCCCAGGATAGGGAATGGAGCTGTCCATGGTGTCCAGGATAGGGAATGGAGCTGTCCCGGTTTATGGATGCAGTGGCCTGGGATAGGGAATGGAGCTGTCCATGGTGTCCCAGTTTATGGATGCAGTCGGAGCTGAGGAATGGGAGTGGCACTGATGTCACCCCTCAGAGGGAGCTTTTGGGGGGGTGACACCCCCAAAGTGTCACCCCTGGGAGCCACAGGAACCCCGTGGACACATCCGTGCCAAGCTCCTCCGGGAGTGGAATCCAGGCTATTCCAAGGAATGTCTCTGCTCTGGAGATGGGTGGTTGTGTCTCCAAAGGGATGAGGCACCTTCTGGTGGGGCAGCTGTGATCCCTTTGGAAAAAATTCCCTTCACTCAACTCCCTTTGGTGCAAATATTCCTGATCTGGGTGATTCTGCCTTGCTGGGGTTTTACCAACTCCACATCCATCAATATTCCCAAAAATCTGAAATTTTTTGGACTCTGTCCAACCCCCACCACAGGACCCAGCCCAAATTCCAGTTTCGGACACATTCCTGCTTCCCAGATCTCTAACAGAGGCAGGAGGGGCTCAAAAAATTTTAGGAATAAAAGAGAGACAAAAAATCCTGCAGTTTAATCCACCGCTGGGATTCATGGAGTTATCCCCACACTGATCCAGGGAGAACGAGACGGAAAATTAAGCTGCAAATAAGGTGGAACAAACCCAAGCCGATTTTCCCCCCCTCCTGCTCCCGTTTTATCTCCGATTCCACCTTATCTTTTTCCTTTGGACAACGCATCCCACATTCCTTCATCTTGGGAAGAATTCCGAGATCTCCTCACGAAGCAAATTAAGAATTGATTGGTCTCCGGAGCCGGCTCCTTTCCAGAGGAGCTTCCTGGGAGACAAATGGGCCTTAATGACCGAATATTGCGTGACTCAAGGGCGGCATCATCACGGAGCTTTTCCAAACCTCATTTTCCAATCAGCCATTCCGAGGCAGGAAGGAACTGAACAAAACGCCGGGCACGGGTTCAGCGTTTTCCGAGCATTTTCTCGGGAGCACTTGAGGAGTTATTTTCCCATTACCTGTCAGGAGGCAGCTCGGGCTGTAGGAAATTAAGGTTGGCTTTTGGGGTCAGCTGCTCATTCCAAAAAAAATCAGGGGGAATTTTCTTCTTCCCTTAATTCAGGATTTTCGTGCCCCAGCAAATCGTTCCCAAAATTACTTTCTTCCTTTATTTTTTAAAGTTTTTGGTGCTTTGGAGGATTCTGTTAAATCCATCCCACAGGCTCAGCTCCCAGAGAAGTTTCCAGTGCGAGGATGGAATCAAAAAATTTAAACTGGTGGATTTAAACTGGTGGAAAATTTAAACTGGTGGATTTAAACTGGTGGAAAAACCCCCCAAAAATGAGGGGGAGAATCCAGGGGTTGTCTCCTCCTTATTTTATAGGCACAACAAGGAGAGGATGGATCCAGGTTTTTCTGGGAGTCACACAGTGAAAGGAAAACCCCAAAAAATCTGGAATTTCCTTACCCGTTCTCCCTTTGGTCCCAGAAGTCCCCGATCACCCTAAAAACAGGGAAAGGAAAAAAAAAGGATGAATTATTCCCTTTTTATTCCCTCTTGTGTTGCTCAGGTTATTGATTCCCACTCCAAGCCACTAAAATCTCCCGGAGCTGGAAGTCAGAGCACATGAGGCTGATCCAGGAGCTCTCCCAGTCCATTCCCAAGAGATTTTTGGGATTATTCCCAAAAGTTGATCCAGGACCTCTCCCAGTTCGTTCCCAGGAGATCTTTGGGATTATCCCCAAAGGCTCTCCCAGCCCATTCCCAGGAAATCTTTGGGATTATCCCCAAAAGTTGATCCAGGGGCTCTCCCAGTCCATTCCCAGAGAAATCTTTGGGATTATTCCCAAAGGCTGATCCAGCAGCTCTCCCAATTTGTTCCCAGGAAATCTTTGGGATTATTCCCAAAGGTTGATCCAGGGGCTCTCCCAGTTTGTTCCCAGGAAATCTTTGGGATTATTCCCAAAAGTTGATCCAGGAGCTCTCCCAGCCCATTCCAAGGATATTTTTGTATTTTTGGGATGATTCCCAAAAATTGATCCAGGGGCTCTCCCAGTCCATTCCCAGGAAATCTCTGGGATTATTCCCAAAGGTTGACCCAGGGGCTCTCCCAGTCCATTCCCAGAGAAATCTTTGGAATTATTCCCAAAAATTGATCCAGGGGCTATCCCAGTCCATTCCCAGGAGATCTTTGGGATTATTCCCAAAAGTTGATCCAGGGGCTCTCCCAGCCCATCCCAAGGATATTTTGGGGATCATTCCCAAAAGTTGATCCAGGGGTTCTCCCAGCCCATTCCCTAGAAATCTTGGGGATTATCCCCAAAAGTTGATCCAGGGGCTCTCCCAGCCCATTCCCAGATCTTTGGGATGATTCCCAAAGGTTGATCCAGCGGCTCTCCCAATTTGTTCCCAGGAAATCTTTGGGATTATTCCCAAAGGTTGATCCAGGTGCTCTCCCAGTCCATTCCAAGCATATTTTTGTAATTTTGGGATTATTCCCAAAAATTGATCCAGTGGCTCTCCCAATTTGTTCCCAGGAAATCTTTGGGATTATTCCCAAATGCTGATCCACGGTCTCTCCCAGTCCATTCCCTGGAAATCTTTGGGATTATCCCCAAAAGTTGATCCAGGGGCTCTCCCAGTCCATTCCCAGAGAAATTTTTGGGATTATCCCCAAAGGCTCTCCCAGCCCATTCCCAGGAGATCCTGGGATTATTCCCAGAAGTTGATCCAGGGGTTCTCCCAGTCCATTCCCAGGAGATCTTTGGGATTATTCCCACAAATTTAAAAGGGCAGCTGCTCCCCACACCACCGGGGAACCATGGAGAAGATAAGAATTGAAGATAAAATCAGTTCTTACTCTTTGGCCTTTCACACCCGGGAAGCCTTTGGGACCCTGGAAAAAAAATCCATAAAAAATACGTGAGGATCCCCAAAAACCAGGAGGAAAATGGGAAAGTTGGGAAAGTTGGGAAAGAGCAGCCTCCACCCAAAGGCAGAGCTGCTTCCAGGGATGGGATCCAGCATGGAAAAACCATTGGAAGAACCAACATGGGAGCTCTTATTTGAATCCTTGGGATCTCAGCCAAATTCCCTCATTTTGAGAATCCCACTGGGATTTTGGACCCTCAAATCCAAGGAAAAGCTCCAAGAGGTTTTCCTTGATGGGAATTTCCAGATCCCGTGGAGGCCAAGCCGGGATGGGAAGCACATTTGGAGAGGTGAAAAGCCATCGTGGTCATCCCTGTTTGCTGAATTCCCGGGAATATGCAGGAAGATGGGAATTTCCATCTGCAGGGTGCTCCAAGCCTCATCCAACCTGGCCTTGGACACTTCCAGGGATGAGGCAGCCACAATTTTTCTGGGAATTCTGTGCCGGGGCCTCCCCACCCTCACAGGGAAGAATTTCTTCCCAATATCCCATTAATCCCTGTCCCTATTCCAGTTTAAAGCCGTTCCCCCATTTCCTATTGCTCCCTGTCCTTATTAAAAAATTCCTCTTCCTTTCATTCCATGAAAAATAACAGCCGAATAAATAGGAATTAATAAATAATAATTAATAAATAATAATTAATAAATACTAATTAATAAATAATGAGTTTATCCAAATTCCAATTTGTGTCTCCCCCTACTCAGCCCAGTGAACAAGAGCCTGAAATTCCCGTCCTGAAATTCCTGAAATTCCCGAAATTCCCGCAGACCTGACAACAGCAGGGAGGGATTGATATTCCAGGATGGCATCCAAACCTTGGGATGAGCCACCCAAATGGACAAGGACGGTAAGGAATTCACAGGATTCCCACTCCCTCATCCCACTGGAATTCCGGTTCCCAAATCTCTATTTCCCACGGGAAGAATCCCATTTTATTCCTCTTGTGGCGATTTTGCCGGCCGTGGATCCGTGGTTTTCTGGGATATTGGAACACACAAGGACGGTGAGGAATTCACAGGATTCCCACTCCCTCATCCCACTGGAATTCCAGTTCCCAAATCTCTATTTCTGTCACGGCTCATGGTGATTTTGCCATGGATCCGTGGTTTTCCGGGATATTGGAACACACAAGGATGGTAGGGAATTCACAGGATTCCCACTCCCTCATGCCACTGGAATTCCAGTTCCCAAATCCCTCTTTCCCACCATAAGAATCCCATTTTATTTCTGTCACGGCTCATGGTGATTTTGCCATGGATCCGTGGTTTTCCGGGATATTGGAACACACAAGGACGGTAAGGAATTCACAGGATTCCCAGTCCCTCATCCCACTGGAATTCCGGTTCCCAAGGCTCTATTTCCCATGGGAAGAATCCCATTTTATTCCTCTTGTGGCGATTTTGCCGGCCATGGATCCGTGGTTTTCCAGGACATTGGAACACACAAGGATGGTGAGGAATCCACAGGATTCCCACTCCCTCATCCCACTGGAATTCCGGTTCCCAAATCCCTCTTTCCCAATGGAAGAATCCCATTTTATTTCTCCCGTGGCTCATGGTGATTTTGCCACGGATCCGTGGTTTTCCGGGATATTGGAACACACAAGGATGGTGAGGAATTCACAGGATTCCCACTCCCTCATCCCACTGGAATTCCGGTTCCCAAATCTCTATTTCCCACTGGAAGAATCCCATTTTATTTCTGTCATGGCTCATGGTGATTTTGCCACGGATCCATGGTTTTCTGGGATATTGGAACACACAAGGATGGTAAGGAATCCACAGGATTCCCACTCCCTCATCCCACTGGAATTCAGGTTCCCAAATCCCTCTTTCCCAATAGAAGAATCCCATTTTATTTCTCCCGTGGCTCATGGTGATTTTGCCATGGATCCGTGGTTTTCCGGGATATTGGAACACACAAGGACAGTAAGGAATTCACAGGATTCCCACTCCCTCATCCCACTGGAATTCCAGTTCCCAAATCTCTATTTCCCATGGGAAGAATCCCATTTTATTCCTCTTGTGGCGATTTTGCCGGCCGTGGATCCGTGGTTTTCTGGGATATGGAACACACAAGGATGGTGAGGAATTCACAGGATTCCCACTCCCTCATCCCACTGGAATTCCAGTTCCCAAATCTCTATTTCCCACTGGAAGAATCCCGTTTTATTTCTGTCATGGCTCGTGGTGATTTTGCCATGGATCCGTGGTTTTCCAGGATATTGGAACACACAAGGACAGTAAGGAATTCACAGGATTCCCACTCCCTCATCCCACTGGAATTCCAGTTCCCAAATCTCTATTTCTGTCATGGCTCATGGTGATTTTGCCATGGATCCGTGGTTTTCCGGGATATTGGAACACTCACCATCATTCCAGGGGGACCCCGCATTCCCACGATGCCCTCGTCACCCTGGGGGATGCAGGGATAACAACCAGGAATGCAGGGAACACAGGGAATCCCAAATCCAACCAACCATCCCGCTGGGAATGGGGCAGGAGGAATTCCCTGTTTCCTGAGGACTCTTCCAACCTCTCCATCAGGATTAGGATGTTCCAAACCCACCAACAATCCCACTGGGAATGGGGCAGGCAGAATTCCCTGTCTCCTCCAACCTCTCCATCCCTCCATCAGGATTAGGATGTTCTTATGGATTGGGACGTGCTGGAGGATCCATGGAATCCTTTTATGACCTCCTTGAGCTGACCCTACAGGATTTGCCTTTAAACCTTGGGAATTGTCCGAATTCCAAATAATTGAGGCCAAATTTGGCTCTCCCATATGAAGCCAACCCAACCTGAGATCCTGGGATTCAGATTTATGCCGGAGTCGGGAGAGCAAAAACGTTATCCCATAATTTCCTTTGGATAACGAAGCTCCAGCAAGGTTTACCCACAGCTGTTGACATTTTCAGGGAATGTTTTCCCTCAGGAGCCTCATCCAAGAGCAGGTGGGGAATTTTTCCCGATGGATTGGGCCATAAAATCCCGATTTATTTGTGGGAGCAGCAAATTTAAACGCGGCCTCCGATTCCGACTCCGCCTTTGCGGGAAGGAAACCAAAACTCCTCAGGGATAAGAGGAAAAGGGAATTTTTGCTGCCTGAAACCCTTCAGGGAATTTCTGGGATGGGTGGGAAGGAGGTGATGGATAAAGCTGCCTCCAAAGGGGGCTGGAGGAATCCAAGCCTGGAATTTTTAGGGATGAGCTCACCCGAGGGCCGGGGAATCCGCGGGGACCTCTCGGGCCGGCGGCTCCGACGCCGACTTCTCCCTGGAAAGCAGAGAGAATTCCAGAGGTGTCCCTTGGAGCAATTCCTGATTAGTTTGGGCAGGATTGGAGTCCCAGGAAGACTCAATTCCATGGATTTTCTGCTGTTCTCTCCGGAGGGTGCTCCAGCAAGAATGGGAGGAAGGGAGTGAGGGTGGAATGGGATGGAGGATGGGATCAGGGATGAGGAGCCAGGAAAAATGGGATTTGTCCCATTCCCATCCCAGGATTTCTGCTCCTGACTTTCCTGGGATGCTGGAACTGACCTTGTTGCCTTTGGATCCAGGCGTGCCAGGAATTCCCTGCAGGACAAGGAGAACAAAACAAAAGGGAGGATTTGCTTGGGAAGTGCTCAGGGCTCTCCTATCCCAACATTCCCAAAGGATCAAAGCCCATCCAGCCCGGATTCCTCATCCATTCCTCCCAACAGGCACAGGGAATGTTACAAATCCAAAATCCACCTCTTTTCCTGGAGATCCCGATGGTCCCACGGGCCCAGGAAATCCATTCCGGCCTCTCCTGCCACGTTCTCCCTGGAAAACAAATGAGAGGAGAACGCATGGATGGGAAAATTCCTGATTTCCCTGATCCAGGCAAAAGCAGGAGCTGGTGATCCCAGTGTTCCCTGCAGGAATTTCCTCACAGTCAGGCATTGGAAAGGTTTGGAATTCCCATCCCTGGAGGTGTCCAAGGAATTCCTGGATGTGGCAAATCCCTGGGGATTTGGCACAGCTCGGACTCCATGACCTTGGAGGGCTTTCCCAACCTCAGGGATCCTGGGATTTTGGGATTTCCAGGAATTAATGATCCCAAAAATTCCAGCTGCCATCCCCATGCCGTGGCTGCTCCTTCCCATTCCCCTCCTCCAGCCACACCATTAAATTCCCAGGAAAAACAATTCCTGCAGCTGGAGCTCTGCTGTTTTCCTTTGGAACCTGAGGATCATCCCATCATTCCAGTCATTCCCAGTACCTTCCCTTTCCCAACTGGGATCTGTTCCCACTTCCCTGACAACATCCAGGCTCAGGAAAACCTGGAATTGTGGAGGTTGGACCCACCTGGTTTGATCTTTTGGTCACTTGAGGTGACAAACACAACCCCTGGTGTTCCCTCACCTTTTGTCCCGGAATTCCGGGCACACCCGGAGCTCCTCTGTCCCCCTGGGATCCGGGAGTGCCGGCGTTGCCGCGGATTCCTTGGATTCCCTGAGCTCCTGGAGGTCCCGGGGCTCCTGGCTCGCCCTGGTGAGGGAATCACGAGGATATTGGGATATATTGGGATATTATTGGGATATATTGGGATATTTTGGGATATTGAGATGTGGGGATATTGGGATATTGGGATGTTGGGATATTATTGGGATGTTGGGATGTTGGGATATATTGGGATATTATTGGGATATTATTGGGATATTTTGGGATGTTGGGATATATTGGGATATTATTGGGATATATTGGGATATTATTGGGATATTATTGGGATATTTTGGGATATTTTGGGATGTTGGGATGTTGGGATATATTGGGATGTTGGGATATTAGTATATATTGGGATATATTGGGATATTATTGGGATGTTGGGATATTTTGGGATGTTGGGATATATTGGGATGTTGGGATATATTGGGATATATTGAAATATATTGGGATGTTGGGATATATTGGGATATATTAAGATATATTGGGATATATTGGGATATTTGGATATTGGGATATACTGGAATGTTGGGATATAGTGGGATATTGGGATATAGTGGGATATATTGGGATATTATTGGGATATTGGGGTGTTGGGATGTTATTGGGATGTTGGGATATTGGGATATACTGGGATATTGGGATACACTGGGATATTGGGATATACTGAGATGTTGGGATATTGGGATATATTGGGATATATTAGGATATACTGGGATGTATTGGGATATTGGGATATTTTGGGATATTGGGATGTTGGGATATATGGGGATATACTGGGATATTGGGATGTTGGGACATTGGGATATTAGGATATTGGGATATATTGGGATGTTGGGACGTTGGCATGTTGGGATATTGGGATATTATTGGGATATTATTGGGATATTATTGGGATATTATTGGGATATTATTGGGATGTTGGGATATTGGGAGATATTGGGATGTTGGGATATATTGGGATCTATTGGGATATTGATATATTGGGATGTTGGGACATTGGGATATTGGGATATATTGGGATATATTGGGATACTGGGATATATTGGGATATTGGGATATATTTGGATATATTGGGATATATTAAGATATATTGGGATATGTTAGGATATTTGGATGTTGGGATATAGTGGGATATTGGGATATAGTGGGATATTGGGATATAGTGGGATATATTGGGATATGTTGGGATATATTGGGATGTTGGGATGTTGAGATATTTTGGGATATTGGAATGTTATTGTGATATATTGGGATATTTTGAGATATTGGGATATTGGAATGTTATTGGGATATTGGGATATATTGGGATGTTGGGATATATTGGGATATTTTGGGATGTTATTGGGATATTCTGGGATATTGGGATATTGGAATGTTATTGGGATATTGGGATATATTGGGATATTGGGTGGGATTGGCTGGAAATCCCTGAGAAAATCTGGGATATCCCCTTGAATTCCCATGAGCAGTGCAGGGAATTTGGGACCTCACTCCCAATCCTGATCCATGAGGAGATCCAAGGGCTGCAGGAATTGCCACCAAACTTTGGGATGTCTTTTCTTCCCAAATTTGGGGACCAAAGGGCTTTTCCATGGATAAACAAGGACGGAGCCTTTGGCTCCTGACCTGTGGGGAATTCACACATCCCAGGGATTCCCGGAACTCATTCCTGCTAAACCCAAAATTCCCTGGATTTTTATTTTTCCCCAACAGAGAGCCAAACCCTTCCATGATTCCATATTTATCCTCAGGATATCCCAAATCCTTTTCCCGCTTTTCCAGGATGATTTTGGTGCTTTGCCACTTCCGTGCTCCACATCCAGCAGTGGAAAACCGGGATAACAAAGAGGAAAAATCCAGGGAAAAAAACAAAAATCCAAGCGAGATCCAACCTCACCTTAAATCCAGGTGTTCCAGCCTGGCCAACGGGACCTCTGATCCCAATTCCTGCTTCTCCCTGTGGAAAAAAAGTCAGGAAAAATCAGGAATTCTCCTTCCAGTGCAAACCCAGCACAGGGAGAGGTTGGTTCTGCTCCATGGAGATCCAGCAGGAATCCCACAGAGCTGATCCCATTCCAAGGATTCCTATGGAGCCTTCATGATCTGAGCTGGGAATCAGCTTTGGAAAAGAGGGAGCTGGAATATTCCCAGGAATGGTATCCAAGGGTTGGACACATTCCATGGAATTCCTCATTCCCAAGGTGTCCTGTCTGTGTGATCCACCTGGAATATTCCTGGGAATATTCCCAGGATTCTGGCTCAGACTCATTCCCTGGAATTTCTCATTCCCAGGATGTCCTGTCCGTGTGATCCTTCTGGAATATTCCCAGGAATGGTATCCAAGGGTTGGACACATTCCCTGGAATTTCTCATTCCCAAGGTGTCCTGTCCATGTGATTCTCCTGGAATATTCCTGGGAATATTCCCAGGATTCTGGCTCAGACACATTCCCTGGAATTTCTCATTCCCAAGGTGTCCTGTCCGTGTGATTTTCCTGGAATATTCCTGGGAATATTCCCAGGATTCTGGCTCAGATTCATTCCCTGACATTAAATCCTCATTCCCAAGATGTCCTGTCTGTGTGATCCTTCTGGAATATTCCCAGGAATGGTATCCAAGGGTCAGACACATTCCATGGAATTTCTCATTCCCTGGAATTTCTCATTCCCAAGGTGTCCCATCCATGTGATCCTCCTGGAATATTCCCGGGAATATTCCCAGGATTCTGGCTCAGACTCATTCCCTGGAATTTCTCATTCCCTGGAATTTCTCATTCCCAAGGAGTCCTGTCCATGTGATCCTTCTGGAATATTCCCAGGAATGCTATCCAAGGGTTGGACACATTCCCTGGAATTTCTCATTCCCAAAGTGTCCTGTCCGTGTGATCCTCCAGGAATATTCCCGGGAATATTCCCAGGATTCTGGCTCAGACTCATTCCCTGGAATTTCTCATTCCCAAGGAGTCCTGTCCATGTGATTTTCCTGGAATATTCCTGGGAATATTCCCAGGATTCTGGCACAGATTCATTCCCTGACATTAAATCCTCATTCCCAAGATGTCCTGTCTGTGTGATCCTTCTGGAATATTCCCAGGAATATTCCCAGGAATTTCTCATTCCCAGGGTGTCCTGTCCATGCGATCCTCCAGGAATATTCCCAGGAATGGTATCCAAGGGTTGGACACATTCCCTGGAATTTCTCATTCCCAAGGTGTCCTGTCCATGTGATTTTCCTGGAATATTCCCAGGAATATTCCCAGAATTCTGGCTCAGATTCATTCCCTGACATTAAATCCTCATTCCCAAGATGTCCTGTCTGTGTGATCCTTCTGGAATATTCCTGGGGATGGCATTCCAAGATTCTGGCTCAGACACATTCCCTGGAATTTCTCATTCCCAAGGTGTCCTGTCCATGTGATTCTCCTGGAATATTCCCAGGAATGGTATCCAAGGGTCAGACTCATTCCCTGGAATTTCTCATTCCCAAGGTGTCCTGTCCGTGTGATCCTCCTGGAATATTCCCAGGAATGGTATCCAAGGACTGGACACATTCCCTGGAATTTCTCATTCCCAAGGTGTCCTGTCCATGTGATCCTCCTGGAATATTCCCAGGAATATTCCCAGGATTCTGGCTCAGACTCATTCCCTGGAATTTCTCATTCCCTGGAATTTCTCATTCCCAAGGTGTCCTGTCTGTGTGATCCTTCTGGAATATTCCCAGGAATGGTATCCAAGGATTGGACACATTCCCTGGAATTTCTCATTCCCTGGAATTTCTCATTCCCAGGGTGTCCTGTCCATGTGATACTCCAGGAATATTCCTAGGAATGATATCCAAGGGTCGGACACATTCCCTGGAATTTCTCATTCCCTGGAATTCCTCATTCCCAAGGTGTCCCATCCATGTGATCCTCCCGGAATTTCCCCCTGGTCCCCATCCACCCCTCCGGAGGTGCCCTGGACTCCGATCCCGGGATTTGGGAAAAGCAGGAAAAGTCTCCCCTTGTCCTTCACCTTTTGTCCTTCCTCCCCTCGGTCGCCTTTGGGGCCCTGGGGAAGAAAAGGAGAATTCCGAGGTCATGGAAGAGATTTCCAGGGATTCTCTGCCTGGAATGTTGGGGAAAAAAAATTGGGAAAACGCCCTAATTCCAAGGAATTCAGTGATGGGATGAGAGGGGACATCAATTCCTACTTCAATTATTGAGGATTTTGGGGTCATTTTAATGGGATTGATTTAAAATATTTTAAAATATTGAAAAATTTAAAAAATATTTTGGAAATTTTATTGAAATATTTTTAAATATTTGAAAAAATTTCAATTAAATTAATTTAGACTAAAATTTATTAATTTAATCTAAATTCAATTAGACTAAATTGAATTTAGACTGAATTAAATTATTGTAGACTAAAATTTATTAATTTATTCTAAATTAAATTAGACTAAATTGCATTTAGACTGAATTAAATTAATTTAGACTAGAATTTATTAATTTCGTCTAAATTAAATTAGACTAAATTGAATTTAGACTAAATTAAATTAATTTAGACTAAAATTTATTAATTTAATCTAAATTAAATTAGACCAAATTGAATTTAGACTAAATTAAATTAATTTAGTCTAAAATTTAGATTTTTAAACTAATTAATTTAAATTAGTTTGATTTAATGACTTTGGTATCCTGCACTGTCCTGGGAGTTTCAGCTTCTCTGTATTAAATTATTTATTATTATTATTAATAATAATAGTTATTAATTGATATAATAATTAATAATAAATAATTAATTGTTATCTCAAGCACTGTTCTGTCCTGTCCTGGGTGTTTCAGCTTTTTCATATTAAATAATTCTGATGATTTTTTCCCTAATTACTTATTATTAATAATTATTATTAATAAAAATTTTTACAATTAATATTAAATAATTAATTGTTATATCATGCACTGTTCTGTCCTGTCCTGGGAGTTTCAGCTTCTCCATATTAAATAATTCTGATAAAGGGTTTTTTCCTAATTATTTATTAATAATAATTATTATTATTATTAATAATTATTACAATTAATAATAAATAACTAATTGTTATCTCAAGCACTGTTCTGTCCTGTCCTGGGAGTTTCAGCTTTTCCATAATAAATATTTCTGATAAAGGGTTTTTTCCTAATTATTTAATAATAATTATTATTAATAATAATTATTTCAATTAATAATAAATAATTAATTGTTATATCAAGCACTGTTCTGTCCTCGGAGTTTCAGCTTTTCCATATTAAATAATTATGAAGGTTTTTTCCCTAATTATTTATTAATAATAATAATAATTATTAATTGATCTAACAATCAATAATAAATAATTAATTTATTCTCACCTTCTCTCCAGGTTCTCCCACATCCCCAGGCTGCCCCTGCAAGACAAAATTCCCATTTCCAGCCACTCCTCTTCCTTCCTTTTCTCCCAGAATTCCAACCAAAATTCCTCATGGAATTCTGCCTTTATCCCAAAATTCCGTGTCCCGTCCCATTGGATTTGCCGGCTGTTCCCTATAAATTTCCACTGCCCAAATGAGATTTTTTATGGATTTTTTTTCCCCATCCCCATCCTCATTCCAAGGCTGGATTTTCCTTGTCCATCCCATTTTTTAGTTCTCTTATCCAGCAGAAAATGAACATTGGGAATTCCCCCCTTTGAACACAACAATTCCATCGTTTAGGTCGGAAAATTCCTCAAAAATCATCAAATCCAACCTGGAAATTTTGTATTTCCTCCTGAGCGTGGCAGATGGGTGGAAAAACTGCTGGAATTTGGGAAAATTTGTGGAAAACCAGGAAGGTTCAGGGGGAAAAGTTGGGAATGTGCCAATCCCAGTTTCCATTGGATTTGCCGGCTGTTCCCTATAAATTTCCACTGCCAAAATGAGATTTTTATGGATTTTTTTTCCCCATCCCAATCCTCATTCCAAGGCTGGATTTTCCTTGTCCATCCCATTTTTTGGTTCTCTTATCCAGCAGAAAATGAACATTGGGAATTCCCCCATGGAACACAACAATTCCATCGTTTAGGTCGGAAAATTCCTCAAAAATCATCAAATCCGACCTGGAATTTTTGTATTTCCTCCCGAGCGTGGCAGATGTGTGGAAATACTGCTGGAATTTGGGAAAAATCGGGAAAAACCAGGAAGGTTTGGGGGAAAAAGGTGGGAATGTGCCAATCCCAGTTCCCACTGGATTTGCCAGCTGTTCCCTATGAATTTCCACCACCCAAATGAGTTTTTTATGGATTTTTTTCCCCTATCCCTATCCTCATTCCAAGATTGGATTTTCCTTGTCCATCCCATTTATCCAGCAGAAAATGAACATTGGGAATTCCCCCACTTTAACACAACAATTCCATTGTTTAGGCCGGAAAATTCCTCAAAAATCATCAAATCCGACCTGGAAATTTTGTATTTCCTCCTGAGCGTGGCAGATGGGTGGAAAAAGTGCTGGAATTTGGGAAAAATCGGGAAAAAATAGGAAGGTTCTGGGGGAAAAAGTTGGGAATGTGCCAATCCCAGTTCCCATTGGATTTGCCGGCTGTTCCCTATAAATTTCCACTGCCCAAATGAGATTTTTATGGATTTTTTTCCCAATCCCAATCCTCATTCCAAGGCTGGATTTTCCTTGTCCATCCCATTTTTTGGTTTTCTTATCCAGCAGAAAATGAACATTGGGAATTCCCCCCCTTGAACACAACAATTCCATCGTTTAGGCCGGAAAATTCCTCAAAAATCATCAAATCCGACCTGGAATTTTTGTATTTCCTCCTGAGCGTGGCAGATGGGTGGAAAAAGTGCTGGAATTTGGGAAAAATTGGGAAAAAACGGGAAGGTTTGGGGGAAAAAGGTGGGAATGTGCCAATCCCAGTTTCCATTGGATCTGCCGGCTGTTCCCTATAAATTTCCATTGCCCAAATGAGTTTTTTATGGATTTTTTTCCCATCTCCAATCCTCATTCCAAGGCTGGATTTTCCTTGTCCATCCCATTTTTTGGTTCTCTTATCCAGCAGAAAATGAACATTGGGAATTCCCCCCTTTGAACACAACAATTCCATCGTTTAGGTCGGAAAATTCCTCAAAAATCATCAAATCCGACCTGGAATTTTTGTATTTCCTCCTGAGCGTGGCAGATGTGTGGAAAAACTGCTGGAATTTGGGAAAAATTGGGAAAAAATAGGAATGTTCAGGGGGAAAAAGGTGGGAATGTGCCAATCCCAGTTCCCATTGGATTTGCCGGCTGTTCCCTATAAATTTCCACTGCCCAAATGAGTTTTTTATGGATTTTTTTCCCAATCCCAATCCTCATTCCAAGGCTGGATTTTCCTTGTCCATCCCATTTTTTGGTTCTCTTATCCAGCAGAAAATGAACATTGGGAATTCCCCCCCTTTGAACACAACAATTCCATCGTTTAGGCCGGAAAATTCCTCAAAAATCATCAAATCCGACCTGGAAATTTTGTATTTCCTCCCGAGCGTGGCAGATGGGTGGAAAAAGTGCTGGAATTTAGGAAAAAATGGGAAAAACCAGGAAGGTTTGGGGAGAAAAAATCCGGAAAATTCCTCCAAAATCATCAAATCCGACCTGGAATTTTTGTATTTCCTCCTGAGCGTGGCAGATGGGTGGAAAAACTGCTGGAATTTGGGAAAAATCGGGAAAAAACAGGAATGTTCGGGGGGAAAAAGTTGGGAATGTGCCAATCCCAGTTCCCATTGGATTTTCCAGCTGTTCCCTATAAATTTCCATTGCCCAAATGAGATTTTTATGGATTTTTTTTCCCCATCCCCATCCTCATTCCAAGGCTGGATTTTCCTTGTCCATCCCATTTTTTGGTTCTCTTATCCAGCAGAAAATGAACATTGGGAATTCCCCCCTTTGAACACAACAATTCCATCGTTTAGGTCGGAAAATTCCTCAAAAATCATCAAATCCGACCTGGAAATTTTGTATTTCCTCCTGAGCGTGGCAGACGGGTGGAAAAAGTGCTGGAATTTGGGAAAAATCGGGAAAAACCAGGAAGGTTCAGGGGGAAAAAGGTGGGAATGTGCCAATCCCAGTTCCCATTGGATTTGCCGGCTGTTCCCTATAAATTTCCATTGCCCAAATGAGTTTTTAATGGATTTTTTTTCCCCCATCCCCATCCTCATTCCAAGGCTGGATTTTCCTTGTCCATCCCATTTTTTGGTTCTCTTATCCAGCAGAAAATGAACATTGGGAATTCCCCCCTTGAACACAACAATTCCATCGTTTAGGTCGGAAAATTCCTCAAAAATCATCAAATCCGACCTGGAATTTTTGTATTTCCTCCCGAGCGTGGCAGATGGGTGGAAAAAGTGCTGGAATTTGGGAAAAATTGTGGAAAAAACGGGAAGGTTCGGGGAGAAAAAAGGTGGGAATGTGCCAATCCCAGTTTCCATTGGAGCTGATTGTCCCCTCCACGATTCCCAATTTTTTTTCCCTTTCCAGACCCTCTCAGCTCATGGAATTCTGGATTGGAAGGATCAGGCTGGAAAATTCCATCCTTACCTTTTCTCCTTTGTCTCCACGGGCTCCAGGAGCTCCCATTTCTCCCTGGAAAACCAACAATTCCCCAAAAAAAAAAATCAATCCCAAAAAATTTCATCATTCCAATCCCAAAAAATTCATTATTCCAAGGGATTTTCCCTTCCCTCTTTGCACCGGGTGGGTGCTGCCCTCATTCCATGGGATCCATGGAGGAATCCCTGATTTCCAGCACTTGGATTCCCACAAAAGATTGGGAATTCTCCTGTGCCGTGGGAATGCAGAGGGAAAACCAAAAAAATCCTGGAGGGATAAATCAAGGATTTCCCTATCCCAGGATTCTCAGGTTGTTAAAGAATTCCAAGAATTCCAGGAATTTAAAGGAGACAGGAGGAATCCCAAACTGATCGAGGATTCCCAAACCACAAATTCCATGTTTGGATCAGCTGTGAAAAATTCCTGGAATTTTTGCTCATCACCAATGGCAAAATTGTTGATTTCGTCTGGAATTTCCTGATTTTTTTTTTTTCCTGTGATTCCTGGTTTTCCAACGGGAGCCAGTTTTGGGAACACGGATCATTATCCCGGGAATGTGCACTGAAAAGTGGGATAAGAGCACCGACCTTTGGGCCACGGGAGGGGGGATCTGCTGGGACACTTCCCTGCTTCTGCAAGGAAAAAGGGCATTGGAATGGATCCATGGGATGGGATGGGATCCATGGGATGGGATCCATGGGATGGATCCATGGGATGGGATGGGATGGGATCCATGGGATGGGATGGGATGGGATCCATGGGATGGGATGGGATGGGACGGATCCATGGGATGGGATCCATGGGATGGGATCCATGGGATGGGATCCATGGGATGGGATGGGATGGATCCATGGGATGGGATGGGATGGATCTATGGGGTGGGATGAGATGGGATGGATCCATAGGATGGGATCCATGGGATGAGATCCATGGGATAGGATGGGATGGATCAATGGGATGGGATCCATGGGATGGGATGGGATCCATAGGATGGGATGGGATGGATCTATGGGGTGGGATGGGATGGATCCATGGGATGGGGTGGGATCCATGGGATGAGATGAAATGGGATAGGGTGGGATGGATCCATGGGATGGGATAGGATGGAATGGAATGGGATGGGATCCATGGGAT
Source organism: Acrocephalus scirpaceus scirpaceus (assembly GCA_910950805.1). Classification (NCBI taxonomy): domain Eukaryota; kingdom Metazoa; phylum Chordata; class Aves; order Passeriformes; family Sylviidae; genus Acrocephalus; species Acrocephalus scirpaceus. The sequence continues at coordinate 1,160,199 of OU383777.1, forward strand.
GGGATTCATGGGATGGATTCACGGGATGGGATCCATAGGATGGGATGGGATGGATCCATGGGATGGGGTGGGATCCATGGGATGGGATGGAATGGGATCCATGGGATGGGATGGGGTGGGATGGATCCATGGGATGGGATCCATGGGATGGGATGGGATCCATGGGATGGGATGGGACGGGAGGGGAGGGATCCATTGGATGGGATGGGGTGGGATGGGATCCAAGGGATGGAATGGGATCCATGGGATGGGAAGGAGTGGGACAGGATGGGATGGGATGGGATGAGATGGATCCATGGGATGGGATGGGATCCATGGGATTCATGGGATGGGATCTATGGAATGGGATCCATGGGATGGGATGAGATCCATGGGATGGGATGGATCCATGGGATGGGATGGGACCCATGGGATAGGATGGGATGGGAAGGAATGGGAAGGAGTGGGACAGGATGGTATTGGATCCATGGGATGGGATGGGATGATGGGATGGGATGGGATCCATAGGATGGGATGGGATAGGGTGGGATGGATCCATGGGATGGGATGGGGTGGGATGGGATGCGAAAGAGTGGGACGGGATGGCATGGGATCCATGGGATGGGATCTGTGGGATGGGATGTGATCCAAGGAACAGGATGAGATGGGATGGATCCATAGGATGAGATGAGATGGATCCATGGGATGGGACGGGATGGGATTCAGGGGATGGGACGGGATCCATGGGATGGGATCCATGGGATGGGATCCATGGGATGGGATGGGGTGGGAAGGAATGGGAAAGAGTGGGATGGGATGAGATGGATCCATGGGATGGGATGGATCCAAGGAATGGGATGAGATGGGATGGGATGGATCCACAGGATGGGATCCATGGGATGGGATGAGATCCATGGGATAGGATGGAATGGAATGGGATGGGATTCATGGGATGGATTCATGGGATGGGATCCATGGGATGGGAGGGATCTATGGGATGGGATCCATAGGATTCATGGAATGGGATCTATGGAACGGGATCCATGGGATGGGATGGGATGTACCCATGGAATGGGATTCATGGGATGGGATCTATAGGATGGGATCCACGGGATGGGATGGGATCCATGGGATGGGATGGGATGGGATCCATGGGACAGGATGGAATAGAATGGAATGGAATGGGATGGGATGGATCCATGGGATGGGATCCATGGGATGGGATGGATCCATAGGATGGGATGGGATCCAAGGGATGGAATGGGATGGATCCATGGGATAGGATGGGATGGGATGGGAGAAAGGAGCCGCTGCCTCCTCCCTGGGATAAGAGCAGGAATTCCGTACCTTAATTCTCCTTGGATGACGAGGGCCTGGATACGCCTTGGATTCAAAAAGAGGAGAGGGAAGTGTGAGAACAGCTGGAAAAACTTTTCCTTGATCCATGGAAAAGGCACCTCTGAGGAATGGGATGTGAGGAAGGAAGTGGGGAATTCCAGAGTGAAGCTGGGAATTTCCAGGGATCACCAGGATCCTTTGGAGGGTTCCTGGTTGGATTTGGGGTGTCCTGATCTGCTCCAGCCTGGATGGGACATCTGGGAGCTGCCAAGAATTCCTGAGCAATTCCTGAGGAATTCCAGGTTTTTGGCAATTGGCACAAGTGTCCCATTTAACCCCAGAATTTCTGGAATTTCTGGATGAGCTCAGCTCATTCCTCTTGGGAATGCAGGCTGAGGGTTTCCCTGCTTCCAAAGAAATCCCAGATTTTCCATCCTTAACTCCTGGGAACAGGAATTTTTGCTCTTAAATTTTATAAAAATCAATTTTTTCCCCCCGATTTCTGGGATTTTGTGTTAAAGATCCCTGGAATGTCCAGGTGTGTCAGGAATGGGCAGGTTTGTCACCACCCCCACATGGGAATATTTTCGACATTCCAAGGGAATTCCAGTTGTTCTGTTTTTCCCTAAAAAACCCAGATTATTCTGTTCCCTCATTTCTTGGATAAATTCATGGAGAAGGATCTGTTTATCCATGAAAAATGATTCCTGAAGCTGTTTCCTGCTTTATTTATGGATATTTATCCCTAAATTTCCACATTTTTTGTGTCTATGCCCAGGTGGGGAAAACAGGGATCAACTTCCATCGCTCACCGCGGATCCCGACGGGAATTTCGGAGCTCCTGCAGCACCGGGGGGATGAGCTGGTGAAGGGGCACTGCTTCCTCCTGGATCACAGGGATGGCTCTGGAATGGGATCATTATGGGATGTCCCTCACGGCCTGGAGATCTCCTGGATCTGCGCCTCGGCATGGCCGAGCCGTTGTCGGAATTCCCGTTTTCCTGCGGGAAGGGAAAGGCGGCGCCTGAATACGCGGGCAAGGAATGGTTTAAAACCAGCAGAGGAAAGGCTTGGATTGGATGGAAGGAAAAAAATTCCTCACCCAGGGAATGGGGAGACCCTGGGAAAGGTTTCACAGAGAAATTGTGGATTTTCCATCCCTGGAAGTGTCCAAGGTGAGGTTGGATGGAGGTTGGAATAATCTGGGATATTGGAAGCCCATGGAGCTGGATGGGCTTTAGGATCTCTCCCATCCCATTCCGTGATTCCATGAAATCCTAATTATAAAATAATTATCTTGATACCAACAAACCCAAATTATCGTTTCCAACCTCAAGAATTCCATGATTCCGTTTCCCAGTTTATCGCCGAGGTCATGGAATTGTCACTCTTGAGGAAGGGATTTTCTGCCTGGAATATGGGGAAAAAAACCTGGGAAAACGCCCTAATTCCAAGGATTTTGTGATGGGATGAGAGGCCACAAATCCACGGTTGTTTCATAAAACCCCACCTAAAAAATTCCAACCTGGAATTTGAAATCCTTTCCCATTCCAGCCATTCCCGGAAAACTCCGTGTTTATTGCACCAATTGGAATAAACCATCCAATAAAGCCAATTAACAGCCAAAGGTTAATTAGCAGGTGATAATTTGGAATATTTAAGGCACATCAATTAAAGCAAATAATTCCTGACCCGGCTCCTAAATTGTTCCTGCTTTTCCATAGCAGCAGTAGGAAATTTGGGAAAAAATGAGAATATTCCAACTGAAAATATTCCCAGCAATTATTTCCTGAGCCAAATATTTAAGGAATGTTTGGATCTGAAAGGAAAAGTTGGATTTATTTGATGTAAAAAGTCCTGAGATATTCCAGGAGCACAAGAAGGAAAAATCGGGATGTGGTGAAGTTATTTGAGGATATTCCCATTTTTTTTTTTTTAAGGAACAAAGATCTGGATTCACCTCCGGTAATTTCATGGATTTTTGGATGGTTTAAGCAGGGAAAATAAATCCTGAACTTCCAGGAAATGTTGGTTTTCAGGGATGATCATCCTGTTTTCCTGGATTTTAACAAACCAAGGGATAATTCCACCTCATGGATAACGGATCCAGCAAATTTCTGGCTCAAAAGGGGGAAAAAAACCCAATTTTGAGCCAGTTAAAACTGGAATTTTTTACTGGAAGATGATGAGGGAAAAAAGGGATAAAAGAAGGATGGGAAGAACCCATCCAGGGTGGAATTTTTGGGATAAAAGAGGGAAAATCTCCCGGAGATGGCACCACATGGATTTCCCCATCCCTCCTTCCCTGGCACTCCTCATTTCCCTGGGAATGGCTCAAAAATTCTCCAGAGATCCTCATGGAGGCGATTCCTGAGATTCCAGAGGTTGCCAAGACCTGGCTGAGGTTTGGAATGTTCCTTGGGATGCCATTTCCTGGGAAATTGCCTTGGGGTAATGAGGTTCCATTAATTCCGTCATTCCTGGGTAATTTTGGCAGTTTCCTGCTCCGGGAATGAGGCAATTCCAAGAAAAATCGGGAGGTTTGCTGCTCTTTCAAGGAATGATTTGTTGCTGGCAGGGGAAAAACAAAAAAAAAAACCCAAAAAAAACCCCAAAACAAAACAAAAAAAACCCAAAACCAAAAAAAAAAAAACACCAAAAAAACCCCCAAAAAACCCAAAACAAAAAACCCAAAAAACCCAAAAAAACCCAAAAACAAAAAACCCAAAAAACCCAAAAACAAAAAACCCAAAAACCCCAAAAACAAATAAAAAGGAAGGAAAAAAGGGGAAAGGGAGAAAAGGAGGGAAGAGAAAAATGAAAATAAAAGGGAGAGGGGAAAAAAATATTCCTGGAAAAAAAAAAAAGGGAAAAATAGGGGAAAAAAATCAGGATTTCAAGGAGGAAAATGAAGCAATTCTGGGTTTATCCATATGGAAATGAGGGGGATTTAAAATTAACTAATTAATTAATTTCCTAATTAACTCTGGAAAGGAGTAAGCTCAAATCCAGGGATGGAGGAGCAGGAATTTTTTGGGATGGTCCCAAAACCCCAAATCATGGATGAGTATCCAGCCCTGGACACGTGGATTTGGGCTCATCCCGCTCTTCCCAAGGTTTCCTTGGATTCCAATTAATTCCTGGCAGGAATTTCTCCTCAGGGATGGAGCTCCTGGGTTGTTCCAGGCTCCATGAACCTTGGAACTGATGGAAATTCGTGATTCCTGCTGCTGCTGCTGGGAAAACAGGCAGGAAAATCGGCAGGAAAATTGGTTCCATCCCACCCTGGAATGTCTGGGATGTGGGAGCTGCTCTGTCCCTGCCTTTGGAATTTATCTCGTGAGGATAAATGGGATTTTACTCCAAGTGTGAGAGAGGAAAAAATCCTTGGGATGCAGATCCCGTCCTGCTGAGGGAGTTTGGAGCATCCTCAAAAATTTGTGGGAGTTGTTCCGTGTTTATAAAGCTTTGGATAAAATGGGGATCATTGGAGGAGCTGCTGGAGCAAATCCAGAGGAATCCATGGAGCTGCTCCCAAGGGCTGGAGCTGGTCTGGAGCCAGGCTGGGAGAGCTGGGAATGTTCCAGGGAGAGCTTCCAGAACATTCCAGAGCCTGAAGGGGCTCCAGGAGAGCTGCAGAGGGACTGGGGACAAGGCCTGGAGGGACAGGACACAGGGAATGGCTTCAGCTTGGAAAAGGGGAAATTGGGGTGGGATCTTGGGCAGGAATTCCTGGCTGGGCTGGAATTGCCAGAGAATCCCTGGAATGTCCAAGGAAGGGTTGGAGCAGCCTGGGATGGTGGGAGGTGTCCCTGGAATGAGCTTTGAGGTCCCTTCCCACCCAAACTGCTCTGGGATTCTGGGATTTGGGACACTCAGAATCCATCCCGAGGGATTTTTATGGAAAATGGGGAGAGAAAAGAGAGGGCAAGGGAAGGGAGACCCTTCATGGTTTCCTGAGATTCCAAGTGAGGCCCCTGGGTCCATGGATTTCTTGGAGAGGAGATGGATCCAATCTCAGGCTGGGAGAGCTGGGAATTCCCAGCCTGGAGAAGGGAAGGCTCCAGAGAGAGCTTCCAGAACATTCCAGGGCCTGAAGGGGCTCCAGGAGGAGCTGGAATTTGGGAAAGGCCTGCAGGGACAGGACACAGGGAATGGCTTCAGCTTGGAAAAGGGGAGATTTGGGTGGGATCTTGGGCAGGAATTCCTGGCTGGAATGGAATTCCCAGAGAATCCCTGGATCCCTGGAATGTCCAAAGCCAGGAGGGACCACCCTGGGATGGTGGAAAATTTCCTGCCCTTGGCAGGGGGTTGGAATGGGATGGGATCCTTAAAATCCCTTCCCACCCAAACCATTCCACGATTCTGAAATTCGAGGGATTTGGGCTGCATCCAGGAGGGAATTTCTGCATCCCAGAGGGAATTTCTGCATCCCAGAGGGAATTTCTGCATCCAGGAGGGAAAACAGAGCCCGTGGATGCTCCTGGCCCATCCCAGCGTCTCCAAACCCGCAATTCCCTCTCCAGGTTTTTCCGTTTGAGCCGGGAGCCCTCTCGTGGCTGCTGAGCCGCGGTGATTCCAGCTCCGGGATTATCCCTGGAATTCACTTCCCGAGCCAGGGATAAAGGGATGGGAGCAGAAGGAAAAGTTCGGCAAACTGGATAAACCGGGGCAGGATTTCCTGGAGCAGGATTTCCCCACTTCCAATCAATCCCGTTTTGCCATCCTTAAAAATTTCCTTGCTGATTCCAAGGAAAAATATCCAATGGATTTTTCCCTTCATTTTTTAAAGCTGTTCCTGTCCGGCCTCTGGGGATTTCCAGGAATTCCACAGGGATACAAGGATGCCCAAACTGGAGAGTGCTGGGTTTGGAGCAGGATTTGGGAATGGAATCTCTGCCCAGGAGGGCAGAGGGAAATGGGATTTTGGGGATCAAAGAAAATCCCCAAATTCCTGCTTTGATCCTAAAATCCTCCTCTTTAAATGACTCACAGCAGGAATATCCTGGAAAATCTGTGGAATATCCTGAGATCACATCCATGAATTTCCATATCCGTGGAAAGTGGGAAGGAAAAGGAAATGTTGTGTAGGAGAAATATTTTAAATTCCCTGTTTGGAGTCATTATCCCTATTGGAAAAATCTTGGGAATCATCAACTCTTGAGTCAACCAAGCTGGAATTACACAAGGATGGAGTGGCCAGATGGGATTGGATAAAATGGGATTATCCTGGTTTTTCACCTCCCAAAAAAAATTGTGGAATTAACCAAAAAAACGTTTCCCAAGGGAATTTTGTCACTCCTGCCCATTCCAGGAGTTCTGGAATATGGAAAAGCCACCCCAGGGTTAAGATTTGTATTCCAGTCCATCCCAGGGGCTGAAATCCTTGGAAAAATGTACCTGGCTGGTGTCCTGTGCTTCCAGCCTCTCCTCCAAGGGCTGGAGCAGATCCAGGGAATTGTTTTCCTGCAGATCTCCTGGAAGTGGGGAGGGCACAGCCAAGCTCTGCAGAGAGGGATGGATAAATGCCGACAAAATTCCATTAATTACTGGAAAAAACGGGAAAAAATGGACAGCAGGACCCTTTCCCAAGCCCTGACACTGATCCATGGAAGGAATTCCTGGCTGGGCTGGAATTGCCAGAGATTCCCTGGAATGTCCAAGGAAGGATTGGAGCACCCTGGGATGGTGGGAGGTGTCCCTGGAATGAGCTCTGACGTCCCTTCCCACCCAAACTGGTCTGGGATTCTGGGATTTGGGACACTCAGAATCCATCCCGAGGGATTTTTATGGGAAATGGGGAGAGAAAAGAGAGGGCAAGGGAAGGGAGACCCTTCATGGTTTCCTGAGATTCCAAGTGAGGCCCCTGGGTCCATGGATTTCTTGGAGAGGAGATGGATCCAATCTCAGGCTGGGAGAGCTGGGAATTCCCAGCCTGGAGAAGGGAAGGCTCCAGGGAGAGCTTCCAGAACATTCCAGGGCCTGAAGGGGCTCCAGGAGGAGCTGGAATTTGGGAAAGGCCTGGAGGGACAGGACACAGGGAATGGCTTCAGATTGGAAAAGGGGAGATTTGGGTGGGATCTTGGGCAGGAATTCCTGGCTGGGCTGGAATTCCCAGAGAATCCCTGGATCCCTGGAATGTCCAAAGCCAGGAGGGAGCAGCCTGGGATGGTGGAAAATTCCCTGCCCTTGGCAGGGGGCTGGAATGGGATTGGGATCCTTAAAATCCCTTCCCACCCAAACCATTCCACGATTCTAAAATCCGAGGGATTTGGGCTCCATCCAGGAGGGAATTTCTGCATCCAGGAGGGAATTGCTGCATCCAGGAGGGAATTGCTGCATCCAGGAGGGAAAACAGAGCCCCTGGATGCTCCTGGCACATCCCAGCGTCTCCAAACCCGCAATTCCCTCTCCAGGTTTTTCCGTTTGAGCCGGGAGCCCTCTCGTGGCTGCTGAGCCGCGGTGATTCCAGCTCCGGGATTATCCCTGGAATTCACTTCCCGAGCCAGGGATAAAGGGATGGGAGCAGAAGGAAAAGTTCGGCAAACTGGATAAACCGGGACAGGATTTCCTGGAGCAGGATTTTCCCCACTTCCAATCAATCCCGTTTTGCCATCCTTAAAAATTTCCTTGCTGATTCCAAGGAAAAATATCCAATGGATTTTTCCCTTCACTTTTTAAAGCTGTTCCTGTCCAGCCTCTGGGGATTTCCAGGAATTCCACAGGGATACAACGATGTCCAAACTGGAGAGTGCTGGGTTTGGAGCAGGATTTGGGAATGGAATCTCTGCCCAGGAGGGCAGAGGGAAATGGGATTTTAGGGATCAGAGAAAATCCCCAAATTCCTGCTTTGATCCTAAATTCCTCCTCTTTAAATGACTCACAGCAGGAATATCCTGGAATATCTGTGGAATATCCTGAGATCACATCCATGAATTTCCATATCCACGGAAAGTGGGAAGGAAAAGGAGGAATATTTTAAATTCCCTTGGAATCTGCATTATCCCTATTGGAAAAATCTTGGGAATCATCAACTCTTGAGTCAACCAAGCTGGAATTACACAAGGATGGTGTGGCCAGATGGGATCGGATAAAATGGGATTATCCTGGTTTTTCACCCCTCCAAAAAAATGGTGGAATTAACCAAAAAAACGTTTCCCAAGGGAATTTTGTCACTCCTGCCCATTCCAGGAGTTCTGGAATATGGAAAAGCCACCCCAGGGTTAAGATTTGCATCCCAGTCCTTCCCAGGGACTGAAATCCTTGGAAAAACGTACCTGGCTGGTGTCCTGTGCTTCCAGCCTCTCCTCCAAGGGCTGGAGCAGATCCAGGGAATTGTTTTCCTGCAGATCTCCTGGAAGTGGGGAGGGCACAGCCAAGCTCTGCAGAGAGGGATGGATAAATGCCGACAAAATTCCATTAATTACTGGAAAAAACGGGATAAAATGGATAGCAGGACCTTTTCCCAAGCCCTGACACTGATCCATGGAAGGAATTCCTGGCTGGGCTGGAATTGCCAGAGAATCCCTGGAATGTCCAAGGAAGGATTGGAGCACCCTGGGATGGTGGGAGGTGTCCCTGGAATGAGCTTTGAGGTCCCTTCCCACCCAAACTGGTCCAGGATTCTGGGATTTGGGACACTCAGAATCCATCCCGAGGGATTTTTATGGAAAATGGGGAGAGAAAAGAGAGGGCAAGGGAAGGGAGACCCTTCATGGTTTCCTGAGATTCCAAGTGAGGCCCCTGGGTCCGTGGATTTCTTGGAGAGGAGATGGATCCAATGTCAGGCTGGGAGAGCTGGGAATTCCCAGCCTGGAGAAGGGAAGGCTCCAGGGAGAGCTTCCAGAACATTCCAGGGCCTGAAGGGGCTCCAGGAGAGCTGCAGGGGGACTGGGGACAAGGCCTGGAGGGACAGGACACAGGGAATGGCTTCAGCTTGGAAAAGGGGAGATTTGGGTGGGATCTTGGGCAGGAATTCCTGGCTGGGCTGGAATTCCCAGAGAATCCCTGGAATGTCCAAGGAAGGATTGGAGCACCCTGGGATGGTGGGAGGTGTCCCTGGAATGACCTTTGAGGTCTTTTCCAACCCAAACCATTCTGGGATTCTGGGATTTGGGACACTCAGAATCCATCCCGAGGGATTTTTATGGGAAATGGGGAGAGAAAAGAGAGGGCAAGGGAAGGGAGACCCTTCATGGTTTCCTGAGATTCCAAGTGAGGCCCCTGCCAAGCCCTGACCACCTTTTCCATGAGGAAATTCCTGCTGCTGTCCAGCCTGAGGCCGTTCCCTCTCCTCCTGTCCCTGTTCCCTGGGATTAAATCCCAAATCCCCCCCCGGCTGTCCCCTCCTGTCGGGAGTTGTGCAGAGCCACAAGGGCCCCCCTGATCCCCCTTTTCTCCAGGCTCAGCCCCTTTCCAGCTCCCTCAGCTTTTCCTGAAGCTCCAGACCCTTCCCAGCTCCATTCCCTTCCCTGGACTCTCTCCATGTCTTTCCTGATTGGAAAATCCCAGAATTTGACACAGTAAAACCCCAAATCTCATTTTTCCTGCTGTTTTTGTTCACCTCAGGGAATCCTCCAGCCTGTGGCACCTCCAGACTCTCCAGCTCCAGGTTCTGTTCTCCTGCCACCTCAGCTGGGACAGGGCGGGAAGCGTCGGACACTGGCGGATCCTGAAACACCAAATCCAGGGATTGGTGTGACAGTGACAGCCCTGAGCTCCCAGGATCCTGGTGGCTTCATTCCAACCTTTCCCAACATTCCAGCACCTTCTGTCCCACTTGGTGACATTTCTGAGCCAGGATGGGGTGAGTGCACAGCAATTCCGTGCTGTCCACATCCAAACTTTCCTTCCAAGGAATCCTCCTCCCTCCCTGGGATCCATTTTGCTGTCCAGACCCCACTCGTGACCCCTTTTGGTGCTTCCACCACTCCAAAAGCTCCCAGAGGGCACCAGGACACTTTGGTGGCTTTGGGACAACAAAGCTTGGCTGATTCCTTCATTCCCACTAAAAATGAGTGGTTTGTATCCCTTAATCCTAAAAATCCCAGATCCTGGTGCCAGCTCCTGATGCTTCCAGTGGCTCATTCCCACCTCCCTCATTCCCAGGAAATCTGTCACCCCCCAGAGGTGACGTTACTCACGGTGACAGCCACGGCTGCCGGGTTTTCCCTGGAAGTTTTGCTCATCCTGGAGCCTCCCAGGTGCCACAGGAGCTGATCCAGCCCTTCCCGCAGGATCACGTTGGAGAGGTCCCTCAGCAGCTCCAGCTGGAACCAGTTCACACCAGTGAGGCAGCCCAGTGCCACCCTGCTGTCCCCAAGGGGTGACAATCCAAGAGCAGCCACCCCAAAACCAGGAATTCCGGATTCCCGGGGATTCCCAGGGGCTCACCGGCCGAGGGATGGTTGAAATAAAAGTTTGGGATCAAGGAGTTCATCCATGCAGTTTTTGTGGGGTTTCTCCCCTCATCCTAAATAAAACCCCACATTTGTGGCCTTTTAGGACTTTCAGGGGGATTAAAAAAGAGGGAGAATGGCTTTTCCCATAGGAATATGACAGAGGGAAGGGTTTGAAGCTGGATGAGGATTTAGGTTGGATATTGGGAAGGAATTTTTGGCTGGGAGAGTGGGGAGAGGCTGGAATTGAATTCCCAGAGGAGCTGTGAGTGCCCCATCCCATAATTTCCTACTCAAATTCTTGTTCTGGAATCACAAATCTGAAGTCGGGGCTGTTGGAATGCAGCTCCTTCCTTATTTTCCCAAGATTTCCCCGGGTGATCCTATTCCACCTGATGTCCAAGGGATCAACCCAACCCTTGGAGCTGCAGGAATCCCTTGGTCAGGAGAGGTTTTCCAGGAATAAAGTTGGGAATTCATGGGAAGTAGGGAGGAGACAGAGCCAGGACTGGTGACCCAAACTGAACATCCCTGGAAGTGCCCAAGGCCAGGTTGGATGGGGTTTGGAGCAGCCTGGGATGGTGGAAGGGTTGGAATTTGAGGGATTTTAAAGCCCAAGTGTCACTGTCACACTCAAAGCCACCACCCACCCCATAAAACGACAACAACAACAACAAAAAATCCATCCCAGATAATTTAAATATAACCTGGAAGAGGAAATGGAATGGAACCTTCCTGGCACTGCTGGGGGAGCAAAAGTCACCTCCAGGATTGCAGAGGGAAGGGATGGAAAAGCCAAATTACGAGCCCAGCTCAGGAGGAAGGACAAAGATCTCCTACCTGGATCCCATAAGCTTCAAAAAGCCTCTCCAGGTCCTGCAAGGGGAAAGGAAAGTCCCAAGTTCTCCCCTTCTGCTTCCCAGGAATTTTCTCCTGGATGTGGCTGATGGCCAAGGGGACAAACCTGGGTCCCCTCTGCCATCCCAGCCCAGACAGGGAGGGTTCCAACATTTATAGGAATAAATAAATTATATAAATTTAGATAATAAATAATAATAATTAATATGTAATAATTTATAAAATAAATATATATTTATATTATAAATATATAATTCTTTATTTTTATAATTATATTTCTATAGTTATTTATGTAAATATATAATTCTTTATTTTATAAATTATTACATATAAATAATTACATTATTAATATGTAATATTATTATGAATAATTATATTATTAATATGCAATATTAATATATTACGTATATTAATATATAATGTAATATTATGTATGTAATATTAATATATTAATGTAATATATTTATAGATACATATTAATATATGAATAAAGATATATTTATTTTATAAATTATTTATAAATAATTATAAATATTTATAATTATACATATTTATATATTTATATATATTATAAATTATTTATTTTATGAATTATTACATATTAATTATATTATTAATATGTAATATTAATATATTACATAAATTAATATATTATGTAATATTATGTATGTAATATTAATATATTAATGTAATATATTAATATATACATATTAATCTAGAAATAAATATATATTTATTTTATAAATTATAAATAATTATAAATATTTATAATTATTTATACATATTTATATATTTATATATATTTATATTTACATATCTATAAATATATATTTATATTTTATATATTTATATTTATATATTTATATAAATATCATAATTATTATCAATTATATTTATTATAAATTATTATAATTATTATAAATTTATATTATAACTATAAATATAAATATTAAAATAATTTATATAAATATAAATACATTATATTTATATATTTAAAAAAATATATTTATATATATAAAATTTATTTACCTTCATTTCCACTCCTTTCCCAGGTGGGCCAGGTTCTCCCTTGGAATAAACGAGATCAGCTCATTAATTTTGTCATTTCCACGAGGAGCAAGAAGAGGAAGAGGAATAATCCCAAATCTGGCCCTTCTTCTGCCACCAGCCCATCCCAAAATCCCGGATAAATCCCATTTAGGGTTGGAATCCCATTTAGGGTTTGAATCCCATTTAGGGCTTTGAATCCCATTTAGGCTTTGAATCCCATTTAGGGCTTTGAATCCCATTTAGGGTTTGAATCCCATTTAGGGTTTGAATCCCATTTAGGGTTTGAATCCTATTTAGGGCTTTGAATCCCATTTAGGGTTGGAATCCCATTTAGGGCTTTGAATCCCATTTAGGGTTTTGAATCCCATTTAGGGCTTTGAATCCCATTTAGGCTTTGAATCCCATTTAGGCTTTGAATCCCATTTAGGCTTTGAATCCCATTTAGGCTTTGAATCCCATTTAGGGTTTGAATCCCATTTAGGGCTTTGAATCCCATTTAGGGTTTGAATCCCATTTAGGCTTTGAATCCCACCCTGCTCCTTCCCTCCTCCCTGGGCACTGCTGGATTTTGTAGGGACAGCCTGGCCCACCAGCAGCATCCAGGTGAGGCTTGGGCTCCATCCCCTTCTCCACCTCTTGGCCAAAAATGTGTGGAAAAGGAAAAGGTTTTTGAGGTCCCTCAGTGCCACCGGTGCAGAGGACACCATGGACAAGGTGTCCCCGTGGCTGGTGGTCCCTCCTGGAGGTGGCCGTGGTGCTGGTGGCCCCACACGTGGCTCCCACAAAAGGTCACAGTGATGGAATTCCATCTCCAGGTGAGAGATCTTGGATCCAGATGAAATCATGGATGAGCTGCAGAGGGGTTTGGAAGGCCTAGGAGGTGAGGAACATCTGCTGAGGTGTCCCCGTGGCTGGTGGTCCCTCCTGGAGGTGGCCATGGTCCTAGTGGCCCCACATGTGGCCCCAGTGGGATGAGCTCCCACACAAGGTCACAGTGACAGAATTCCATCTCCAGGTGAGAGATCTTGGATCCAGATGAAATCATGGATGAGCTGCAGAGGGGTTTGGAAGGCCCAGGAGGTGAGGAACATCTGCTGAGGTGTCCCCGTGGCTCTGGTGGCCTCTCCTGGAGGTGGCCGTGGTGGTGGTCACTCCAGTGGGATGAGCTCCCACAGAAGGTCACAGTGATGGAATTCCATCTCCAAGTGAGAGATCCTGGATCCAGATGAAATCATGGATGAGCTGCAGCTTTGGAAAGCCCAGCCTGGAGGCTCCTGGGGTGAGGAACATCTGCTGAGGTGTCCCCGTGGCTGGTGGTCCCTCCTGGAGGTGGCCGTGGTGCTGGTGGCCCCAGTGGGATGAGCTCCCACAGAAGGTCACAGTGATGGAATTCCATCTCCAGGTGGGAGATCTTGGATCCAGATGAAATCATGGATGAGCTGCAGGTTTGGAAAGCCCAGCCTGGGGTGAGGAACATCCACTGAGGTGAGGTGTCCCCGTGGCTCTGGTGGCCCCTCCTGGAGGTGGCCCTGATGCTGGTGGCCCCACACGTGGCTCCCACAGAAGGTCACAGTGATGGAATTCCATCTCCAGATGAGAGATCCTGGATCCAGATGAAATCATGGATGAGCTGCAGGGGGGTTTGGAAGGCCTAGGAGGTGAGGAACATCTGCTGAGGTGTCCCCGTGGCTGGTGGCCCCACCTGCGGCTCCAGTGGGATGAGCTCCCACAGAAGGTCACAGTGACAGAATTCCACCTCCAAGTGAGAGATCTTGGATCCAGATGAAATCATGGATGAGCTGCAGGTTTGGAAAGCCCAGCCTGGAGGCTCCTGGGGTGAGGAACATCTGCTGAGGTGTCCCCGTGGCTGGTGGCCTCTCCTGGAGGTGGCCCTAGCGGGATGAGCTCCCACAGAAGGTCACAGCGATGGAATTCCATCTCCAGATGAGAGATCCTGGATCCAGATGAAATCATGGATGAGCTGCAGGGGGGTTTGGAAGGCCCAGGAGGTGAGGAACATCTGCTGAGGTGGGGCTGAGCCGCCTCTCTGGGGAGCTTCATTCCACTGAAATCCGGGTTTGCATCGACAGATTCCGGTGGAATGAAGGGCACCAGGAAGGCCCCGATGGCATCTCCAGCCCAGCTGTGCCAGGGAGGATTTGGGATTCCTGTCCCCTGGATAAATCTTGGCTTTTCCAAAGGTTTGGCTTCTCGTGGCAACCAGGAGATCTCCTTGTCCACACTGGTGCTGCTTCCTGCAGCGTTTTCCTCTCCGTTATGGAAGGACTCATTCCCACCTCTAAAGATCTTGGATCTGAAGCCATTTCTCCTTCCACCCCTTTTCCATGTGCTCTTCAGCTTGCAGGAGGGAGGAGAGGAAGGAACAATCCATGAACATTCCGGAAATTTATCCCGTTGGACTCCTGAAGAACGTTCCTCCTCCTGGAGAAGCTCTGTGGGGATGTGGGACCACGGCCCTGGAGCACCCACGAGTTCCTGAGCCCATCCCAGGAGTTCTGCTTGGAAATCCCAAACTTTTGGAGGGATCAGAGGAGACCTGAGCTGGGTTTTTCTCCTCTCTGACCTGCTCCAGGTGGTGGCACCACCACAAAAACGTGGACTCAGGTCCTACCTTTGGTCCTGGGGGGCCTCTTTCGCCTCTCAGGCCGTCCTTCCCAGGATTTCCCTGAAAACCAGCAGGAATGTGTTAATTCCCTTCCAAAATTCCCATTCCCTGCGTGCTGATCCCAAACCAACTCCACCTTTTCCAGAGGGACCAACCAACCCCTTCCCTAATTCCCATTTTTAGGTTAAATTTGGGGCAATTCTGCTCCTCACTTGAAGTTTGACCTCCAGAAATGTTCCTATTCCTGGGAGTTTTCCTGTTTTTCCTTTTTCCTTTGCTATCCCACCTGGAATAATGGAATTACCTCTCGTGCAACCCAAATTTTGCTTTTATTTCCCTGCCACCACATCTTGGCTAAGGAAGTAACTCAATTTCTTTGGGATTGGATCCGTTTTGGATCCACGGGGATATTTCCTGCAGCTTTTCCTCCCAATCCCACTTTTCCTGTGACTCAGGACACGAGTCCTGCAGGTAAATCAGGAATTTGGCAGGAATGGCTGGGAAGGATCCATCCAAAGGCACCCTTGGGACCTCTGGGAATGAGTTTTTCCTCCCAGCACAGCAAAATTTTTTGGGAATTGCTGCTGTGGCTGCTCTGCCTCTTTTCCTTTCCTGTCCTCACAAAATAAACAGCAGGAATAAATAAAATTAAAAATAAATTAAAAATAAATTCAATAATTAAGTAGAATAAATTCAATAATTGAGTAATATAAATTAAGTAAAGTAAACTAAATAAGTAAATAAATTAAATAATTAAATTACAAATTTAAACTCTCAATTCTTGTTAAAATGGCCACAGGGAGAAGAGTGGGAGAGGGGGAGGAGCTGCTTTGATATTTTTGGGAATCTCCCAAATAGGATTTAGGTAAATCCATGAGAAACTTGGTAACAATTTTCCCTGATTTTTTTTTTCTCCACAGGGATTAAAAAAAAAGATGGAGTGAATCCATCTCTGCTGGATCTATCCACGTTGGATCCAGCCAACCCCAATCCAAAGAAATAAATATTATTTATTTATAATGCTGGGAATAAATAAAGTCTCTCCAAAAATCCTTCAGGAATTCCTTACATCCTTTCCAGGTTCTCCTGGATCTCCTTTCATTCCTTGCTCTCCAGGTCGTCCTGGGATTCCAGGAGGACCCTGAAAGAAGAGATTGAGAATAAAAAAAAATCACAAACAGAGCCCGAGCAGCAGCTCAGAAAAAGAAAATAGAAATTATTTTTCCCACAGGAAAGGAATATTTGGAAGTGGATATTTCCAGGTGAGGGATCCCAGTGGGATGGGGAAGGGAAACAGCAGCCCCACCACTCTCAAAGGCAGGAAATTATAATAAAAGTGACAAAAAATGGAATTATTACCCTGATCCCTCTCACTCCTGGCTCTCCAGGAACTCCAGCTTCTCCCTAAAAGAGAGGAGCAGCTTTCCAAATGTTTTTCCATCATGATAGGAATTTTATTGTGCTTAAACCTGGAGGAAATGGTTTGAAGGGAGAGAACCGAGTCCATCAAACATTCCAGAGGTTTTAATGGATGTTAAATCTCTTTAGCCCTGCCTAAAGCTTGGAAAAATGGGATAGAGGCAGGTTTTGGGATATCTGGAATATTTTGGGATTAGGGATGGTGTTTTACAGCGTTCCCATAAATGAGGAAAAAGGGGCACAAGGTGGGGGGTGACCGGAATATTTAAATTTAGGGGTATTTAAATTTAGGAATATTTACATTTAGGGGTATTTAAATTTAGGAATATTTACATTTAGGGGTATTTAAATTTAGGAATATTTAAATTTAGGAATATTTACATTTAGGGGTATTTAAATTTAGGAATATTTAAATTTAGAGGTATTTAAATTTAGGAATATTTAAATTTAGGGGTATTTAAATTTAGGAATATTTACATTTAGAGGTATTTAAATTTAGGAATATTTAAATTTAGGGGTATTTAAATTTAGGGGTATTTAAATTTAGGAATATTTACATTTAGGGGTATTTAAATTTAGGAATATTTAAATTTAGGGGTATTTAAATTTAGGAATATTTAAATTTAGGGTGATTGCCACCAAATCCCACTGTTCTGAGCTCCAGGAATGTTTGGATAATGATCTCAGGGACAGGGTGGGATTTTTGGAGTGTCCTCTGCAGGGTCAGGAGTTGGGCTGGATGATCCTGGTGGGTCCCTTCCAACTCTGGATATTCTGGGATTCCATTCATGGCATCACTCTGTTCTCAGCATCTCCCAGGAAAACAAAAAAACCAGTTTAGTTCTTTTTTGACTTTTCCATTCCAGCCTTTTGGAATGTGAAATCCAAGATAAAAGAAAAGTGAGCAGGATTCTCCACAGTCTCGTTTTAGGATAAATAAACAGGAAATAAAATGAGCAAGGAACAACTTCAGGACAAATCCAAAGGTTTCATTTTCCAGCTGTTGTTTTCTTGGCACTGCGGGAAGGGGTGGGATTACCTTGGGCCCAGAGGAGCATTTTTCCCCTGGTTTTCCCAAGTTTTTTATCATCATTTCCTACTCAAATTCAGAGCTCTTGTTCTGGAATCACAACTCCGAAGTCAGGGCTTCTGTCAGGGGCCATCTTGTTTTTGTGAGGGGTCATCTTGTTTTTGTGAGGGGCCATCTTGTTTCTTTGGGGGCCATTTTCTTCTGTGAGGGGCCATCTTGGTTTTGTGAGGGGGCATCTTCTTTTGTGAGGGCCCATCTTATTTTTTTGAGGGACCATCTTCTTCTGTGAGGGCTTATCTTGTTTTTATGAGGGACTACTTTGTTTTTGTGAGGGGCCATCTTGTTTTTGTGAGGGGCCATCTTGTTTTGTGAGGGGGCCATCTTGTTTTTGTGAGAGTCTGCTTTGTTTTTGTCAGGGGCCATCTTCTTCTCTGAAGGGCCATCTTCTTTTGCGAGGGGCCATCTTGTTTTTGTGAGGGCCCAACTTGTTTTTGTGAGGGGCCATCTTGTTTTTGTGAGGGCCCAACTTGTTTTTGTGAGGGCCCATCTTGTTTCTGTGAGGGGCCATCTTGTTTTTGTGAGGGGCCATCTTGTTTTTGTGAGGGGCCATCTGCTCTTCTATGAGGGCCCATCTTGTTTTCTTGAGGGGCCATCTTCTTTTGTGAGGGACCACTTTGTTTTTGTCTGGGGCCATCTTGTTTTTGTGAGGGGCCATCTTCTTTTGTGAGGGGCCATCTTGTTCTTTGAAGGCCCATCTTGTTTTTTTGAGGGGCCATCCTGTTTTTGTGAGGGGCCATCTTCTTCTGTAAGGGCTCACCTTGTTTTTTTGAGGGACCATCTTCTTTTGTGAGGGACCATCTGCTTCTGTGAGGGGCCATCTTCTGTGAGGGGCCACCTTGCTTCTGTGAGGGGCCATCTTCTTTTGTGAGGTGCCATCTTGTTTTTGTGAGGTGCCATCTTGTTTTTTTGAAGGGCCATCTTGTTTCTTTGGGGGCCATCTTCTGTGAGGGGCCACCTTGCGTTTGTGAGGGGCCATTTTCTTCTGTGAGGGGCCATCTTGGTTTTGTGAGGGGGCATCTTCTTTGGTGAGGGCCCATCTTGTTTTTGTGAGGGACTACTTTGTTTTTGTCAGGGATCATCTTGTTTTTGTAAGGAGGCCATCTTGTTTTTGTGAGGGCCATCTTCTTCTGTGAGAGTCCGCTTTGTTTTTGTCAGGGGCCATCTTCTTCTCTGAGGGGCCATCTTCTTTTGCGAGGGGCCATCTTGTTTTTGTGAGGGGCCATCTTGTTTTTGTGAGGGGCCATCTTCTTTTGTGAGAGGCCATCTTGTTTTTGTGAGGGACCACTTTGTTTTTGTCAGGGATCATCTTGTTTTTATGAGGGGCCATCTTCTTCCGTGAGGGACTGCCTTATTTTTATGAAAGGCCATCTTCTTCTGTGAGGGATGACCTTGTTTTTGTGAGGCACAATCTTCTTTTGTCAGGGGCCATCTTGTTTTTGTGAGAGGCCATCTTCTTTTGTGAGGGTCCACTTTGTTTTTGTGAGGGGCCATCTTCTTCTCTGAAGGGCCATCTTCTTTTGTGAGGGACCACTTTGTTTTTATGAGGGCCCATTCTTGTTTTTGTGAAGGGCTATCTTCTTCTGTGATGGCCCATCTTCTGTGAGAGGCCATCTTGGTTTTTTGAGGGACCATCTTGTTTTAGTGAGGGGCCATCTTCTTTTGTGAGGGGCCACTTTGTTTTTGTGAGGGAGTCATCTTGCTTTTTTGAGGGGTCATCTTCTTCTCTGAAGGGCCACCTTCTTTTGTGAGGACCACTTTGTTTTTGTGAGGGGTTGTCTTCTTTTGTGAGGGGCCATCTTATTTTTTTGAGGGGCCATCTGCTTTTGTGAGGGGCCATCTTGTTTTTATGAGGGGTCATCTTCTTTGGTGAGAGGCCATCTTGTTTTTTTGAGGACCATCTTCTTCTGTGAGGGGCCATCTTGTTTTGTGAGGGATGACCTTGTTTTTGTGAGGGCCCATCTTCTTTTCTGAGGGACCACTTTGTTTTTGTCAGGGGCCATCTTGTTTTTGTAAGGGGCCATTTTCTTCTGTGAGGGACCATCTTGTTTTTGTCAGTGGCCATCTTCTTCTGTGATGGCTCATCTTCTGTGAGAGGCCATCTTGGCTTTTTGAGGGACCATCTTGTTTTTGTGAGGGGCCATCTTCTTTTGTGAGGGGCCACCTTGCTTCTGTGAGGGGCCATCTTGTTTTTGTGAGGGGCCATCTTCTTCTCTGAAGGGCCATCTTCTTTTGTGAGGGACCACTTTGTTTTTGTTAGGAGCCATCTTGTTTTTGTGAAGGGCCATCTTGTTTTTGTGAGGGGCCATCTTATTTTTTTGAGGGGTCATCTTATTTTTTTGAGGGGTCATCTTCTTTTGTGAGGGACCACTTTGTTTTTGTGAGGGGCCATCTTGTTTTTGTGAGGGGTCACTTTGTTTTTGTGAGGGCCCATCTTGCTTTCATGAGGGCCCACCTTGTTTTTGTGAGGGGCCACCTTGCTTTTGTGAGGGGGCCATTTTCTTCTGTGAGAGGCCATCTTGTTTTTGTGGGGGTCATCTTCTTTTATGAGGGGCCACCTTGCTTCTGTGAGGGACCATCTTGTTTTTGTGAGGGGCCATCTTGTTTTTGTGAGGGGCCATCTTGCTTTCATGAGGAACCATCTTGTTTTTGTGAGGAACCATCTTGTTTTTGTGAGGAACCATCTTGTTTTTGGTCAGGACCACCTCTTTTGATCCCAAGAGGAAACTCTTAATAGGGACCCTATTCCATTTCCAGGGATCAGCTCAGCCCTCAGAGCTGAGGAAAGCTCTTCACTGGGGTCAGAAGAAATTTCTAGAAGCCTGTTCTGACGTTTTCATGAGGGCCTATTTGTTTGGCCATAAAAAGGAATTATTTGAGCAGATCCATGACCTGGGCTCCATGATTTTTATGGATCCTTTCCAAGCTGAGATCACCTGAGGCTCAGAACCAGAACTGAGCCCCTCAGGGCTGGTGTGGCTGCACCTCCTGCTAAATCCACATCAAGCAGATGTGGCTCAGTGACAAAAATCCCGATCAAAGCATCCCAGAATCGTTTGGGTTGGAAGGGACCTTAAAACCCATCCAGGGCCACCCCATCCATGGGCAGGGACACCTCCCCAGGGTGCTCCAAGCCTTGTCCAACCTGGCCTTGGACATTTCCAGGGGCAGCCACAGCTGCTCTGGGCACTGATGTTGAATTACAAGGAAGAAAAGTTAAAGAGAAAAAGAGAAAAAGAAAAAAAGAGAAAAAGAGGAAAAAAGAAAAAGAGAAAGAAGAGAAAAAGAGGAAAAAAAAGAGAAAGATGAAAAAAAGAGAAAAAGAGGAAAAAAGAGAAAGAGGAAAAAAAGAGAAAAAGAGGAAAAAAGAGAAAGAGAAAAAAGAAAAAAGAAAAAAGAAAAAAGAGAAAAAGAGAAAAAGAGAAAAAGAGAAAAAGAGAAAAAGAGAAAAAGAAAAAAAGAAAAAAGAAAAAAAAAAAAAAAAAAAAGAAAAAAGAAAAAAGAAAAAAGGAAAAAAGGAAAAAAGGAAAAAAGGAAAAAAGGAAAAAAGGAAAAAAGGAAAAAAGGAAAAAAGGAAAGAGGAAAAAGAAAAGGGGAAGGAGAGGAAAAAAGGGAAAAAGAGGAAAAAGGGAAAGAAGGAAAAAGGGAAAAAAGGAAAATAAATCCCCTGGGGTTGTTGGTCGGTCCCGAGGGACCAGCAGCTCCATCCCCATGGATCCTGCCTTTACTCACATCTTTTCCTCTCAGCCCGGCCTCTCCTGGTTTTCCAGGGAATCCTGGTTCACCTCTCTCCCCCTAAAGGGAACAAAGACTTGTCACATTCCCATCCTGCATTCCACAGCCCTCCCACTTCAGACACTGAGGGGCAGATTCCATGGTCGTGGAGTTGCTTCCACAATCCTGGATGAATTTGGGCTCAGAGCATTTACCCCGTGCTAGGAAAGGCTGGGATTGTAGGATTTGTATTCTTGATTTTATTTTCATTTATTTAATAATTTATATTTATAGTATTTCAGTTTATTTAATTATAGTGTTATTATTTTTGTAGGATTGTTGGGCTGGAAAGCATCCAGTTCTAACCTCATCTATCCAGACTCCACGGTCATCCCTGGAATTCACTTAGGACAGAATCTGTTGAGGTTCTCCACCTCCAGGAGCAACTCAGATTAGAGACTCGAGATGGACCCAGTCTTGGACATGGGATCAGTTCCCATTCCACGTTTTAATTTTTCTAACCTCCTCTATCCAGACTCCACAGTCATCCCTGGAATTCACTCAGGACAGAATCTGTTGAGGTTCTCCACCTCCAGGAGCAGCTCAGATTAGCAGAGACTCGAGATGGATCCAGTCGTGGACACAGGATCAGTTCCCATTCCACGTTTTAATTTTTCTAACCTCATCTATCCAGACTCCACGGTCATCCCTGGAATTCACTCAGGACAGAATCTGTTGAGGTTCTCCACCTCCAGGAGCAGCTCAGATTAGAGACTCGAGATGGACCCAGTCGTGGACATGGGATCAGTTCCCATTCCACGTTTTAATTTTTCTAACCTCCTCTATCCAGACTCCACAGTCATCCCTGGAATTCACTCAGGACAGAATCTGTTGAGGTTCTCCACCTCCAGGAGCAGCTCAGATTAGAGACTTGAGATGGATCCAGTCGTGGACACAGGATCAGTTCCCATTCCACGTTTTAATTTTTCTAACCTCATCTATCCAGACTCCATGGTCATCCCTGGAATTCACTCAGGACAGAATCTGTTGAGGTTCTCCACCTCCAGGAGCAGCTCAGATTAGCAGAGACTTGAGATGGATCCAGTTGTGGACATGGGATCAGTTCCCATTCCACGTTTTAATTTTTATTCCCATTTAAATCAGCTGAGCTCTCATGGATGGGTCCTCATCTGCTCTGTTTGATGTTTGTCCCACAAGGTCGTGGGTTTGATCCCATTTCCTTAAGAGCTGGATTGGATGATCCTTGTGGGTCTCTCCCATGGAATTTCATATTCCACGAAATCTGGGAAATTTGTGACATCTCCAGGCGTTCTCCCAACCCCAAACACCTTTTCTTGCCTCCACTTTGCCATCTCATTAACACATCTCATTAACACCTCCTGGCTTGCCTGCATCCCATTTATCTCTTCTGACATCCCATTTTTCCATGCTCTGGAAGATGATCCAGCCTAAATATTCCATTCACTGACCTCTGGAACAATTCCCAAATCCAAACCCTCCTCCAGCCAAGTCCCTGTTTGAGGAATGCCCACAGAGAGACTGAACAAACACCATGGGTGGGATTTTTTCCAGAAATTTCCTGACTGGTTTTGAACTTTTCCTGTGAGGAAAAGGTGAGGATTAGCAGGAATTTTTTAAGGCCTGATCAAAGATGTTGGAATGAATTCTGTGCCAGGGCCTCCCCACCCTCACAGGGAACAAAGCTTTCCATGGACTCACCTTCTGACCCGGCTTCCCAGACAATCCCACATTTCCCTGTGGAAACACAGAAGGAAGGACACAGGTAAGATAATCCCAGGAGTCAGCAGCTAAAATCAGAAGGGGAAAATAGGGAATGTCCCACCAGGGGCTGTCCAGAGTCTCCCTGCTTTGAAACCATCAATATTTTGAGATTCCCACCCCTCTTCCAAAGATATTTATCCATAATATTGGGATTTGCTAATTCTTCCTGGATTAAAATGAATGGGATGGAGATGTCCCTGGAAAAGGGAACAGCAAGGATTAACCCAACCCTTCCTGGAGATCAGCAGAGCCACCAAGACCTTCCCAGACACAAAAGTCAGGGAGATGAAGGTCAAGGTGACTTTCAAGAGAGGAAATAATTGGAAATGGGAATTCCTTGGATTCTGTCCAAGGAATCACCAGTTGAGCTTTGACCATCCGTGTTTTCCTCCAGTCTTGGGGGATTCTCCACATTTTGGGGGATCCCAGTTTTGCACCTGACCTCACAGAGGTCACCACCCTGGTGACCTCCACAGGGTCACCAGTCCAGGTCCTTGTCACCTCCCCAGTGTCCATCTCCTCAGGGCTGAAGGGCAACGAATCCATGGAGGATTTTGGACAAAATCCAAATCCAGATTTTGTCCCTGGAGGTTCCTGCTTTGTCCCCTGAGCCTTTCCCATTCCATACCCACCCCATTGTCCCACTCACCCTGTCACCGATGTCTCCCTTGAGCCCAGGCTGGCCAGGAATTCCAAATCCTGGATTTCCCTGAAAAAACAAAAGGGATACAGGGGTTTTGCCAAGGCAGCTTTTCCAAGTTCAGGACAAATTTCCAAAGAGCAGGAAAAGCCAGAGGAGATCCAAGGTATTTCCATCCCCATGAACAACCACGGAGCCGAGAATTTGTTCCCTCCCTGATTTCCTTTCCAGGAGCTTTGGATTTCTTTGGATGGAGATCTCCCCCTGCATTCCTGGATGACTCAGGGAGGAATTCCACCTCCCTCAGAGTTTCCTTGGTGGCCACAAAAAGAACAAATCCTTTTAATCCCTGAAAGAAATGCAAGGTCATCACCTTCTCCCCTTTTTCTCCTGGGATTCCTTTGTCTCCTCGTGGTCCAGCTGGTCCAGGATCTCCCTGGGAATAAAAGAAACACCTGGAATCAAAAATATCCTGCAGGAATCCAAGCCCTGTTCCCTTGACTCCTTGGGGCTGCATTTTACACTTTTAATGCACCCTGGAAAAAAAATTCCTTTGCCAAATCCACCCATCCTGGATTTACAGGGAATTTTTTTCCATGGGATCTAAAATTCATCAGTCGTTGCCATGCTACAAATCATTTTTACTGGTTTAAACTGAATAAAATTAATTCAATATTTTTAATGAAATAATAATAAAATAATTAGTTAAGTAATTAAACAGAACACCTGTCATTTCTCTGCAGGTTGGTAGTGAAGTATCAGGAATAATAATAATAATAAAAATTTGGATATTCCAGGCTAAATTCCATCACAAAGCCACAGCAAAATTCCCAGGACAGTGCTTAAGCTCAGCCTAAAAGAAAAGAGGGATTTTTGCCAGGGTTAAGCAGTCTGGGGCCAATAAAAAGAGGTGGTTCCAACATCTAATCCCAGCAAAAAAAATAAAAATTCATGGAATAAAGGAGGTCTGAAGATGGGAATTTCCATGGAAAAACCACAGGGAATCAATCCTGCAGCAAATCCTCCTCACAGAGAGAAGGTTCTTGGCAGGGTGGCAACGAGAGAGCAAAACTGAAAAAATAAAATAAAAGGTAAAAAAAAATTCCATTTAAAATATTCCAGGTCATGTTCCACCTCAAAGCCTTTGAGAAAGTGTTTGGAATTCTCTAAAATTGGAAAATATGGACAATGCAACCAGGGAACTGTTCCAGAGAGCTCCATGGTTTGGGAAATTCAATTTTCTCTCAGTGAGGCCAAACTCTGGATTTGGGAATTCTCCATCCATGGGAATTCTCAGCACAGGAGACCTGACCCAGTTTTGGAGTGGGCTCGAGGTGGGATTGGAGATGTCCAGAAATCCCTTCCAGCCTCTTCTATCCCTGATTTTAACCTCCCTTGGCTGGAATTATTTTCTGGGATCGGGCTGGATCTGCTTTTGAGTGATGTCTCCATTCCAAAATCCCAAATTTCCTTCCAGGTTTGGGTTAGAATGGGAACACCAGGCAAAAAAAATGTGAATAAAAGCAAGAGAAATATCCCCAGGATGAGATTTTTCCAAGCTCTCCTCTCCTGTCAATCACAAGGGAGGTGGAATTCAGGAAATATGGAAAAACCTCCTCATTTTCCAAAAAAAAAAAAGAAAAAAAAAATTTATTTTGCCTTTTCAAACAATGCTAATTAATTAATTAATCAATTAACAGACTTACCTTGACACCTTTCTCACCTGGAGGTCCCAAAACCTGAGGAGGAGAAGAAGAAGAAATCACAGAAATCCTCAGTTACTGGTGAAGCAAAAACCAAAAAAAAAACCCAAAAAACCCCAAACAAACCAAACAAAACCAAACAAAAACCAAAAAAATCCCCCCAAAAAAGGGAAAAAAAATTAAAAATCTCCTTTTCATGGTACCTTTTCCAAAGCAAGGAAAATTATGGGATAAAGAATCATTGTGGGATAAGGAATTTTATGGCACACAGAGAGGTTTCTCTTTAAAGCTGGAATTTGGAGCACTCAAACCTTTGGATGAGCAAGGAAAGGCCTGGAGCACTTGGATTTTGTGGCTGGAATTTTTTATCTTTATTTTTCCTGGACAGCAGCGAAGCTCCTTGGAGGGGACAATGGGAATATTGGGAATATAAAATCAGAGTGAAGGAGAAGAGGAAAAATTTGGCTGGAGGATCAAGGAAAAGGTCTGGGCGTTTTTCCTGCGGTTTTGTGGGACAAAACTCTTGGATTCCTGGAATTTTGGGATGGAAGCTGCACAGCTGAAGGGCTCTAAGCCACTCCAAGTGATTTCCAAGGCTGGAAATCCTGGATTTCCCTGCAAGGTGAGAGAGGAAGGAATGGTGACCAATGGAATGGCAAATGTGAGGCAGGAGAAAATTTTTCTCATCCTTTTCCCACCATTTATTCCTTAAAAATGCCCAAAAATCATCTCAGAGCCAAGGAGAGAGGAGAGAACTGAGCTCAAGGAGATCCAACAGGGAAAAAAAAATCAGGATAATTTCATCTGAGCTGGTCAAAAGTTCTCTTCTTGTTTCACTCACTTCTTCTCCTTTCTGTCCTGGAGGTCCTGGAATTCCCTGGAAGAAATCAGAGGGAATTTCCACCAGAATGAAAACAGATCCAGCAGTTTTGGGTCCTGCTGCTATCCAGAGGGAGGGAGGGAAGGATGGAGCTCTTCAACCCAATTTTCCATTAATTTCAGGACAGCTTTTCCAGCCTGGAACTCTGGAATCTGCCTGGCCACAAAAGTGCCATTTTTTAATTTAAAATATTACCATTTATTAATTAATAAATTAAATTATTTATAATTTAATTTAATTATAACTATAATTAATATAATTATATTAACTATATATATACTATATATAACTATATATAACTATATAACTATAAGTAATATAATTAACTAAATTATAATTAACTAAATATATATTTATATAATATATATAATATATATTTATATATTATATAATATAATAATATATATAATATATAATAATATATATAATATATAATATTTATATATTATGTATATAATATATTTCTAAATATTATATTATAAATATAATATATTATGTATAATATATTATAAATATAATCTAAATTATATTTATAGATAATCTATTATATAATATAATTATAAATATATATTTATATATTATATAATATATAATATAAAAATATATATAATATACAATAATATATAATATATAGTAATATATATAGTATATAATATTTATATATTATATATAATATATAATTATAAATATAATCTAAATTATATTTATATATAATCTATTATATAATTATAAATATATATTTATATATAATATATAATATAATAATATATATAATATACAATAATATATAATATATGGTAATATATATAGTATATAATATTTATATATTATATATATAATATAATTATAAATATATAATTATAAATATAATATTTATATATTATATATATAATATAATTATAAATATAATCTAAATTTTATTTATAGATAATCTATTATATATAAAATAATAATTATTTTAATAATAAATAATAATAAATTAATAAATAAAAATAACAAATAATAATAAAATAATAAATATAATAATTAAATAGAAATTAATAATTTTTAATTTAAATATCTCTGGAATTTCAGAGGTCAGGGAGTGGAAAATGATTCCCTTTTCTTTACTTTTGAGGGAAGGTTCCAGGCCAGGCTGGCCTGGTTGAAGGTTTGGTTTGGACCTGGTGGCCTTGCAAGGTCACTTCCAACCCAAACCATTCCATGCTCCAGTGATTCCCACAGGAATTTTGATGCTGATTCATTCTGATGTTGGTTAGGGACAGAAATTTTTCCTTGGAATCTGAATTCCAAGCCTGGAATCTCAGGATTTCAGCACCCACCTTTGGTCCTGGTGCTCCTGGAGGTCCAATCATTCCCTGAAAACAACAGAGGGAACAGTGAAAACTCGGATTTTAAACCCCAAATCCTCCCTTTCCATGTGGAACCACGGGATTCCAAGGAAAACCTGAATATTTGAGATGCTGAACGCTCTGAGAGGATTTTAATCCAAATTTCACTGCAGGAATCCCAACCCACCTGTTCTCCTTCTTCTCCCTTCATTCCAGCAGTGCCAGGAATGCCAATTCCTGCCATTCCCTGCAAGGAAAACACAGAATCCTCAGGAATTCTGATCCCAGAGCACCCATAATTCCCAGATTTCTTCTCTGGAGTCTAAGCTAAAAACAAGAGAGGAGAAATTTCTGGAGATGTTTGGCTCTGAGGCAAGAGCCAGGAAATTCCAGGAATGTTGGGACATCCCAAAATGCCTTTCCACAGGTTTATTCCTCTCGTTTTTCCCCCTTGGGCTGAGGGATTCAGGAAATATCCAACCTTTTCTCCCCGTGGTCCAGGCAATCCAGGAATCCCATGGAGCCCCACAGGGCCTGGCAAACCAGGTTTTCCCTGGAAAAGAAGGAACACCATCAAATCCTTATTTTTTTTTTATCTCCAAAATTGGAAAGTTTTTAATTCTGCAGGGAAATATTTATCCTGTGAAATTCCTTTAAAACTGAGGAATTACAGAGCTGTGTATTCCCAATTTTCCTTTTTCCTCATAAATAAATGATGAATCCCTGGGTTTAATCAGGAAGGGGAAAAAATGGGAGACAGAGGCTGGAATGGTGAATCCAGACCCATGGAGAGGGCTGATTTATGGGATACAGCTCTCCAGTATGGTTTTGGATCCAAAATCAGATCCAGGAGGGATGGAAAAACCAGCACATGGATTTTATCCTTCAGATGGAGCCATTTGTAGAAAATTCCCAAACTGATCCTTTCATTCCCATGAATCCTCCATGAACTTTTTTCCTTCTCTCACCTCCCCTTGAACTTAAATTTCCCACATCCCAAATTTTGTTGTGGGATGATTTCTGGGAAAATCCAGCCCTTCCCTTGTTTTGGATCTGCTGCCAGTTTGCTGTCCCACGTTTTTAATCCATATTTTTCTTTCCTCTGGATCTCCTCCCAGGTTTTTTCCCTGATTTTCTGGGATCACTCACCGGCTCTCCCGTGTCCCCTCTGTCACCTTTGAGGCCACTCCTCCCACGGGGACCCTGCAGGAAGCACAGGAAAATCTCATTCCATGATCCCTTCATGGATTTCCATGGAATTTTGGGAAGTTTGGAAGCCAGAACTTCCTGGAGATCATTATGGAATAAAAGGGTTTTTCACCTCAAAGTGAAAGCTGACCTCAAATACTCACCCTGATTCCTGAATCCCCTGGGTCACCCTGAAACACAAAGGACAAGGAGAATTCCCCATGGGATGGGAATTTAGGGAAACTCCAAACTTCATCCCAGCAAAAAACCCTGCAGAGATCCAAGAGAGCAGAATTCCCATTCCCAATGGAATGCAGAGCTCTCCAGACACCTCCACCTCTCCTTTTCCTGTGGCACATCCCAAAATCGTGCTCCAAACTCACCTTGATGGACATTCCTGGTGGCCCTGGAGAACCTGGTGGTCCTGGAACTCCAGGAACCCCCGGCTGCCCCTTCTGTCCCTGCAACACGGGAAAAACGGGAGAGGGAAAGATTTGGGATCTCTCCCAGATTTTGGGAAGCTCGAGGCTCCTCCACATTTGGGGTTGGATACTCACAGGAGGGCCAGGCTGCCCATTCCGGCCAGGAATCACCTCCACTCCTCCCAGGACATAACCTGGATCTCCCTGTGGATAAAAGCACCTCGGGAGATCCAGGAGCAGACAGAAAATTGGGGGATTTAGGGGAAAATCCCATCAATCCCAAGCACAAAACCACACGGCCACGAGCTGAGTTTTGTTTGCTGGCGTGGAAAAAAATGAATCCCAAAGGAAAAAATGGAAGTTGGCTTTTAGCAGGATCCATTCCTGATCTTTATCCCTGCAGAAAGCTCAAGGGATGCAAGGAAAGAGGAGGAATGGAGAGGGGGAGAAGGGCTGGAAGCTGCTCCAGGGATCTGCCCACAGTTGATATTGAAATTAAAAAAAATAATGGAATAATTAAAATGAAAATGGATTAAACCATTCAGGATTGGATTAAACCTAAATGGATGAAGATTTCTTAATTATGGAAACTCAAGCAGAATGATCCCACCTTCTCCTGCAATTAATTAAGTAATTAATTGTGCTCAAAACCTGGGATTAGGATTGAGCACTTTTCTCCACAAGAGAGAAAATTTCTCCATAAAAAAATAAAATTCCTGAGGGAAACACCCCAAGCAGTGTAGGATTAGGTGGGCACAGCTTAAAAATTCCCATTCCTCAAAGATGCCGGTGAAAATGTTTGGAAAACAGAGGTCACAACAATGAAATGGAATTTTTCCCCAGTGAAATCCAGGAATGGAACTCACTCTGTCTCCTTTTGGCCCTGCTGGTCCTGGATAACCCGGAGATCCCTGGAATTAAAAATAAATTCTGCAGTTTTAAGCAGGAAAACAGCCAGGAAACCATGGATGCTGATCCTTGGAAGTGTCCAAGGCCGGGTTGGATGGAGCTTGGAGCACCCTGGGATATTGGGAAGTGTCCCTGCCCTTGGGATGAGTTTTAGGGTCCCTTCCAACCCAAATCTGGGGTTCCAAATACTCACAAGGTCACCTTGGCTGCCAGGGAGCCCCTGCAAAACAGGACAGAGGGACACTGGTCACTCCTGCCTGGAATAACCCTTGGGAAAAGTTCATTAAAACCAATCCATACCATAATTCCAGGGGGACCTGGAGGACCCGGCCGGCCCGGCCTGCCCGGCAGCCCAGGAATTCCATCCTTCCCAGGGAAACCCTAAAAACGTGGAAAAGGACAGCGTGGGGGGGTGAACTCAGGCCTGGAAACCCCAACAGCTTCATGCAGCACCGTAACACTGGAGAGAATTCCCAAATCCCAGAGCAATTCCCTTCTCCTGGATTTCCAAAGAAGAGCAGAACACCGACAGAGGAGATCTGGGGGTGACTCTTTGCTCGAACTCTTCCTTGGGTATAATTTGGTTGTGTTTATTGCCAGAGGGCAGGGATGGATGGGATCTTGGGAAGGAATTCCTGGCTGGGCTGGAATTCCCAGAGCAGCTGTGGCTGCCCCTGGATCCCTGGAATGTCCAAGGCCAGGTTGGACATTGGGGCTTGGAGCACCCTGGGGGTCGAGGTTGGAACTGGACGATCTTTCAAGTCCCTTCCCAACCCAAACCATTCCATGATTCCATGGCATTAATTATCCAAGGGGATCATGCTGTGGGGAATTCCCTTAGGAGTTGAATGGATCCATGTCCATTCCAGCTGGGAATGTTCTGTGACTCACCCGCTCCCCTTTCTCTCCCTTCGTGGTGAAGCTGTGGAGGTCATAACCCCTGTGAGCTGCTGAGCCCCTGGAGATCTTCAATGGAAAAGAGAAAAATTAAATTAAATTAAATTAAATTAAATTAAAATAAAATAATTAAAATATATATATATATATATATATAAAATAAAATAAAATATAAAATAAAATAAAAATATAAAAAAATATAAAATAAAATAAAATTTAAAAAAATAATGTAAAATAAAAAAAATAAAATATAAAATAAAAAAGAATAAAAAATAAAATAAAATATAAAATAGCAAAAAATAGCAAATAATAAAATAATAAAATAACATAAAATAAAATTTAAAATAAAATAAAATATAAAATAAAATAAAATATAAAATAAAATAAAATATAAAATAAAATAAAATAATAAAATAAAATAATTAAATTAAAATAAAATAAAATATAAAATAAAATAAAATAAGTAAAATAAAAATAAAATAAATAAAAATAAAATAAAACACATAAAATGAAATAAAATAAAAATAAAATACATAAAATAAAATTAAAATTAAAAAAAATAAAAATAAAATAAAATAAAATAAAATAAAAAATATGTAAAATAAAATAAAATAAAATAAAAATATAAAATAAAATAAAATAAAACAAAATAATAAAATAAAAATAAAATAAAATAAAATAAAATAAAAAAAAAAAATAAAATAAAATAAAATAAAATAAAAAAAAAATAAAATAAAATAAAATAAAATAAAATAAAATAAAATAAAATAAAATAAAATAAAATAAAATAAAATAATCAGGGAATTAATATCCACCAAAGGATGGAGAATAAACCAGAGCAACCAGGAAACACAAACTGAAACATTCCTTGGCTTAGGCAAAAGAAAGGGAAAAGCAAAGTTGACCATCCAGGAGAATTCTCAGGCATTTAAAGTCTATTCCTATGAATTTATAATGTGAATTTTTAATATATCCAAGTGTTCTGCAGTGGTTTTATCCACCAGAACATTCCCAGATCTATCCTGGCTTCCCCAATTCCACTCCCTGGATGTCAAAAGTTTTGGGGTTTTGGGTTTTTTCAGCTTTAGGGCTGAACAGTGAGGTCAGGACGGGACTTGGTGTCCTAAACCTGCTCTGATTCTGCTTTGAAACTTCCCTCAAGGAAGAAGCTTTTCCTTGTCCCTGACCCACTCCAGGCTGGATTTACTCCCAGGAGCAGGAACTCACCTTGTCCAGTGGGATTGGGGTTCCTGGGAGCTGAGGATCAGAACAAATGGCTTCTATCAGCTCCTGGAGGATTTGGGGGAAGTCGTTGAAGGTGCTGACGTAGAAAACGTCCTGGGGGTTCTGCTGCAGCAAAATCCTGTGGAGCTCCGTGGGGTCAGCTCCTGACACCCCCACGGCGATGACACGGAGCCCTGGAATGACACGGATTCCATCACTCCTGATTTTGGGAGCAGCGTTTCCAAACCCCTACCTGGGAAAAATCTCTGGTGGGATTGGGTAAAACGCACAGAAAAGTCACCTGGAGCTGGGTGGGAGTTCCAGAAAAACGAGAAAAGTTGGGAGAAGAGGAAGGATAAAGGAAGGGAGGAATGAGCTGTGCCCTCAAAGTGACTCCTCATGCAGTGTGCCACCATGGAAATTCATGGAGAACCAAGGGAAACACAACTAGGCAACCTCAAACCCCTGGAAATTCATGAGAACTGAGGGAAACACAACAGGGAAACCTCAAACCTCTGGAAATCCATGGAGAACCAAGGAAAACACAATGGGATAACCTGAAACCTCTGGAAATTCATGGAGAACCATGGAGACAAAACAGGGAAACCTCAAACCCCTGGAAATTCACGGAGAACTGAGGAAAACACAATGGGGTAGCCTAAAACCTCTAGAAATCCATAGAGAACCAAAGAAAACACAACAAGGTGACCTCAAACCCCTGGAAATCCATGGAGAACTGAGGGAAACAAAATGGGGAAACCTCAAACCCCTGGAAATTCATGGAGAACCGAGGGAAACACAACGGGGTAACCTGAAACCTCTGGAAATTCATGAGAACTGAGGGAAACCCAACTAGGCAACCTGAAACCCCTGGAAATTCATGGAGAACCGAGGGAAACACAACGGGGTAATCTCAAACCCCTGGAAATTCATGGAGAACCATGGAAACAAAATGGGGCAACATCAAGGTTCTGGAAATCCATGGAGAACTGAGAGAAACAAAATGGGGAAACCTCAACCCCATGAAAACTTGTGGAAATTCATGGAAACAACATGGGGCAACATCAATCTCCTGGAAAATCATGGAGAACCATGGAAACAAAATGGGGCAAGCTCAAACTTATGGAAATTCATGGAGAACCATGGAAACAACATGAGGTAACCTCAAACCTCTGGAAGTTCATGAAGAACCAAGGGAAACCAAACCAGGCAACCTCAAACCCCTGGAAATTCATGGAGAACCATGGAAACAAAGTGGGGCAACCTCAAACCTCTGGAAATTCATGGAGAACCCAGGAAAACAAAACAGGGTAACCTCAAACCCCTGGAAATTCATGGAGAACTGAGGAAAACAAAACAGGGTAACCTCAAACCTCTGGAAATTCATGGAAAACCAAGGAAAACAAAACAGGGTAACCTCAAACCCCTGGAAATTCATGGAGAACCAAGGAAAACACAACTGGGAACTCCTACCCGAAGCATGGGCTGCTCTGGCTGGGGGCAGCACGTCATCCTGGGATTGTCCGTCGGTCACGAGCACCAGGATGTGAGGAGAACCCGGCCTCATCCCTCTGGAGGGCTGGAATAATTCCTTTAGCACGTAGGATATGGCATGGCCTGAGCAGACAGGGAGAGACAGGGTGGGAGTCTGGATTAATTCCACAGGTTGGGACTCTGGATCTCCTTCCATGGGTGGAGGATGAAGGGAATTCCTCATGAATGGAAAGCTCTGGGCATGGGACAAAATTTTTTGAAGGATAACAGCAGGAAATCAGTTTGGGTGGAATGGTTCTGGTGGAACCAGCAGATAGTTTTGGAAAAGGGAAACCAAAATATTCAGAAAATTGAGGCAGTTTTCTTACACTTCTGGAAAAAAAAATCCACAGAATTCCCGTTTCCAAATGGGAAAGACCAAGAAAGTTTCACAAAGAAATCTCCCTCAGGTTGAAATAGTCAGGAAGCTCCAAAACACTATGGAAAGATTCCTAAATGGAGTGGAATGTCTTTATTGATACAAACTCCATAAAAAGAAGGATTAGAGGCAAGGTTAGCCAGGAATTTCCAGCCTGACCAATTCCAGGCCTTCTTTCCCTAAGCAATCCCACAAAAATTCCTGTGTTTTGACTATTCTTGGCTTTTTGTGCTCTTGTCCAATAACACTGAGGCAGGACGAGGGATTGGGGTGCCTCAAAGCTTTCCTGATGTGAAGAATTCCTGGAAAAATCACAAAACTACAGAATATTCCAAGTTGGAAAGGATCCATAAGGATCATCCAGTCCAATTCCTGAATGGTCCATAGGGGGATCAAATCTTGGAATTACTGGCACCAGGTTCCAACCAGCTGGGCTAAATGATTAAATTAAAATTAACCATCTTTAATTTAATCATTCCTGGTCGTGTTCCTCCAGGAATTCCCAGTGTCCAGTTGGGAATGAGCACGTGGAAAGCGTCGTCCCTCTCTGAGCTTTTTAAATGAGACAAAATATCTGGATTTCTGGGATGCAAGAACGCTTCAAATCAGCCATCCTCACGTTTATGGTGTAAAAAGTGCAAGACAAAACCATAAAATAACCAGGAAAACCCAAGGGAGAAACCAGGACACGGAGAAAGCACCAAGTGGTTGGAAAAACAACTCGCGAAAATTAAATTTAACCCGTTCTCAGATTTAAAACAACAACGTTCCCGCCAAGGAAAATGGCTCCAAACCACTCAGAAATGTTTTCCTTGGATTCCAGGTTCTATCCTGGCCCTGAAGGATCATCCCAGGTGTCCAGGTCCCCTCCCAGACCTGTTTTGGTGTTGCCTCCGCTGTAGCTCAGCCCTTTGATGGCTCCGAGGGCTCCGTTGCGGTCGCGGTGTTGGTGGAAGTGAAAAGCTGCCCTGGGCTCCTCGCTGTACTGAGCAACAGCAACCTGCCAAAAAAACAGGGATTAAAATCCCCAAATCCATGGGGAATTCCATGGGAAATGGGACAGACTGGCTGGAGTTAGAGTATGGAGTACCAGGAATGGGAAGAGGTTGAATTCCCTGGGAAAAGGGAGGCAGATCCTCACCTAAACCAAAAATTTTTTATCCTCCCAGAGTTATTTATTGACCCAGGGTGACTTCATCATTCACCTAAAACCTCCAAGCAGAATCCAAGGAATTCCCATTTCCTGCTCAACTCAAACCGAGCTCTGTAACTCTCCCTTCCTAATTTAAATATGACATTAATTAAATAAACGAGCCCAAATAAATGAGGAACTGAGTGTTTCCATTGGCTTTGCTGTCATTAAATCCTTCAGGCTTCACTTGCCCTGGAGGTGATTCCCATCAGGACCTCCCTGTTTGTGGGAGGAGGGAGCTGCTGGGAGCTGCATTTCCCACTTGGATCCACGCCTGGATTTCCAGCCATTCCCACTCTGGATTTCCAACCATTTCCACTCTGGATTTCCAACCATCCCCCTCTGGATTCCCAACCATTCTCCCTCTCTGGTTTCCCAACCATTCCAAATCCAGATTTTCAACAATTCCACACACTGGACTTCCAACCATTCCCAATCTGGATTTTTAACCATTCCCACTCTGGATTTCCAACCATTCCTACTCTGGATTTCCAACCATCCCCTCTTGGATTCTTAATAATTTTCCCTCTGGATTTCCCACCATCCCTTCTCTGGATTTCCAACCATTCTCACTCTGGATTTCCCACCATTTCTACTCCGGATTTCCAACCATTCCTACTCTGGATTCCCAACCATTCTCCCTCTGGATTTCCAACCATCCCCAATCCGGATTTCCAAACATCCCCACTCCAGATTCCCAACCATCCCACTCTAGACTTCCAACCATTCCCACTCTGGACTTCCCACCATCCCTTCTCTGGATTTCCAACCATCCCCACTCTGGTTTCCCACCCATTCCCAATCCAGATTTTCAACATTTCCCCACTCTGGGTTTCCAACCATTTCCACTCTGGATTTCCAACCATCCCCACTCTGGTTTCCCAACCATTCTCCCTCTCTGGTTTCCCAACCATCCCCAATCCAGATTTTCAACAATTCCACACACTGGACTTCCAACCATCCCCTCTTGGATTCTTAATAATTTTCCCTCTGGATTTCCCACCATCCCTTCTCTGGATTTCCAACCATTCTCACTCTGGATTTCCCACCATTTCTACTCCGGATTTCCAACCATTCCCACTCTGGATTTCTTACCACCCCTTCTCTGGATTTCCAACCATCACCACTCTGGTTTCCCAACCATTCCCACTCCGTATTCCCAACCATCCCCACTCTGGATTTCCCACCATTCTCACTCTGGTTTCCCAACTGTCCTCACTCTGGATTTTCCAACAATTCCCACTCTGGATTTCCAACCATTCTCACTCTGGATTCCCAACCATTCTCCCTCTCTGGATTCCCAACCATTCCCAATCCAGATTTTCAACAATTCCACACACTGGACTTCCAACCATTCCCAATCTGGATTTTTAACCATTCCCACTCTGGATTTCCAACCATTCCCACTCTGGATTTTCAACAGTTCCCCACTCTAGATTTCCAACCATTCTCCTCTGGATTCCCAACCATTCTCCCTTTGGTGGGAGTCTGGATTAATTCCACAGGTTTGGACCCTGGATCTCCTTCTATGGGTGGAGGATGAAGGGAATTGAGGATGAATTCTCCCTCTGGATTTCCCACCATCCCCACTCCGGATTTCCCACCATCCCCACTCCGGATTCCCAACCATTCTCCCTCTGGATTTCCTACCATTCCCACTCTGGATTTCCAACCATCCCCACTCCGGATTTCCCAACCATTTCCAATCTAGATTTCCAATCATTCCTACTCTGGATTTCCAACCATCCCCACTCTGGTTTCCCAACCATTCCCACTCTGGATTTCCAACCATTGCCACTTTGGATTTCTAACTGTTGTCTGTCTGAATTTCCAACCATTCCCACTCTGAATTTTCAACAGTTCCCCACTCTGTATTTCCCAACCATTTCCCTCTGGATTCCCAGCTGTCCTCACTCTGGATTTCCCACCATTCCCACCCTGGATTTCCCACCATTCCCACCCTGGATTCCCCACCATTTCCACTCTGGATTTCCAAACATCCCTTCTCTGGATTTCCCACAATTCCCACTCTGGATTTCTCACCATCCCGACTCTGGATGGGGTCGGAAATGGGATCCTAGAGGTGAATTTGCACCTGAAAGATCTCTGGGCTTGCCTAGACAGCATTTCAGGTGTGGAATTTGATTTATTCCCAATTATTCAGTCTTGGAAAAATAACTAAGAAATGGAAATTTATCCAAACAGGAAAGCTGAAGCTGCAGAGACTTTAATTCCTGGGGTTTTTGTTCCATGCAGGTCTTTCCCTGCCCTTTCTGCTCCACAGCCCCTGGGTGAGCAGACTCTGCTCCAGACAGAAGGAAAATCAGAAGGAAAATAACTCCAGGAAATGAAATAAGAAAATCTTGCCTGTGTCCCTTCAGGCCCAATCTTGGGGAAATAGGAAACGATCCGGAAGAGGAAATCCTTCACTTTATTGAAGTTGCTCTGGCCGATACTCGAGGATTCATCCACCAGGAACCCAACGTCTGCCTTGAGCTTCCCACAAACTGCAGAGGGAAGGGAGGAATTCCGTCAGCTGAAGGAGAATCCTGGGGTTTGGTGTGTCCAGAGCAACGAAACAAACCCCAAATCCTTGGAATCCTGGGCACTGAGAATTCCAGGCTTTCTGTGCTGACAGGACTGACCTCCAAGCAAACACTGCATTGACCTGAGGCCTTGGAAAAGGCTTCCAAAATTAAATAACAGAACTGGGATTGTGGGTGTGGAGCTTGGATAAAAGTGTGTGAGACCACAGGGTGCAAAACTTAAAATTTAAGGTTTTAAAATATAATAATATATACAAAGCAAAATGGAAGATTTAGGATGTTGGCCGAGTTCTTCTTTTTCACCTCCTCCTTCATGGCTCTGGGTGGTATTTTGTAATTGGATAGAAAAAATTCGCATTGCGGGCCATGGGTGGTTGGTTATTGGGTTAAAAGTAAAAATAATTCAGGTGTCATTTCTTAATTGGACAGTTTGTGCTTAAAAGGTTGAATTGAGAGAGAGACACGGCTCCATTTTAACTTTGTTAGTTTGAAGTGCTGTAGAACTCATGGTTTGTTAGACTGTAATAAAGATAAGAATTAACAAACACCTGAGTCCCAACATGAAATACCATCTTAAGCATTTAACCCCAACTCTGGCACAAAAAAAAAGAAGATAAAAGCAACACCAAACCTCTCGTGATCCAAATTTTTGGGTGAGCAGCAGCACCTTCACCCCTCAGGGTGGTGCTGAGGCCTTCACGGCATTTTTGGTGTTTGGGCCTTCCCTGATATTGTCCACTTTTGTTATTTAAGGAATTAAGACCGGTTTTAGCTGCTGGGATCAGAGAAAGTCTTGGCCTCTGGAAGTTTTGACTGTTTTTACATCATCATCATCATTTCTACATCATCATCATCATCATCGTCATCATCATCATCATCATCATTTCTACATCATCATCATCATCATCACTCACTTGGCCCAGGCAGGGTTGTCAGCGGCGCCGACGCCGTGCTGGTCCATACTGGGAGCTCTGGGAGCTTTGTGCTGGTGGGCACTGGGAGAGGAGTGGTCCCCACACTGCTGGGAGATCCCGATGGAAATTCCCTCCTCTCCAACGGCGTAGGAGCCACCGGAGCAGTTGGCGACTCCCTTGGAGCTCCTGCTGTAGGACCCAAACAGAAAAGTTGGATTTGAAACCTCTTTTAACCACCGTGTCACTCTCCAGCAAGGAGAAAAAGGGTTGAAAACCCCAAAATCGGCCTCAATCAGAGCAGTTTTCCCTGGAAAATCCAGGATTTTATCCTTCGTACCTGTTTGTGCAAGGAGCGTTGTCTCCGGTCCCGCCGAGTCTCCGAACATCGGTTTTATGGAAAACAAATACATTTCCTGGGAATTCAGCCCCGTCACTCGATGGGATTGGGAAGTTGCTGGTAACAATTCCTGGGAAAGAGCAGGAGCTGTGGAAAACAGGAGGAACATGAAAAAAAACTCAGAGGAATTCCCATTTCTGTGGCATTGCTGTTGGCAAACAGGAATTTGGGATGATTCCCAAGATTTGGAGGAAAGGCAAAAGTAAAAAATTTATGAATGGTCAGGTCCTAAACCAGATGAAAAGAGGTTGATTTTGTGCATTAAAAAGGGAAAAAATTGGAATTTGTGCAAAAAATTACGGAATTTGGTGAAAAAAATTGAGGGAATTTGGTGCAAAAAATTTAGGGAATTTGAGGCAAAAATTGAGGGAATTTGGGGCAAAAATTGAGGGAATTTGGGGCAAAAATTGAGGGAATTTGAGGCAAAAATTTAGGGAATTTGATGCAAAAAATTTAGGGAATTTGATGCAAAAAATTTAGGGAATTTGGTGCAAAAATTTAGGGAATTTGAGGCAAAAATTTAGGGAATTTGAGGCAAAAAATTTAGGGATTTTGAGGCAAAAATTGAGGGAATTTGGGGAAAAAAATTTAGGGAATTTGAAGCAAAAATTGAGGGAATTTGGGGCAAAAATTGAGGGAATTTGAGGCAAAAATTTAGGGAATTTGAGGCAAAAATTTAGGGAATTTCAGGCAAAAAATTGAGGGAATTTGGTGCAAAAAATTTAGGGAATTTGGTGCAAAAAATTTAGGGAATTTGGTGCAAAAATTCAGGGATTTTGAGGCAAAAATTTAGGGAATTTGAGGCAAAAAATTTAGGGAATTTGGTGCAAAAATTTAGGGAATTTGGGGCAAAAAACTTAGGGAATTTGGTGCAAAAATTTAGGGAATTTGATGCAAAAAATTTAGGGAATTTGAGGCAAAAATTCAGGGATTTTGAGGCAAAAATTCAGGGATTTTGAGGCAAAAATTTAGGGAATTTGAGGCAAAAAATTTAGGGAATTTGGTGCAAAAATTGAGGGAATTTGGGGCAAAAGACTTAGGGAATTTGAGGCAAAAATTTAGGGAATTTGGTGCAAAAAATTTAGGGAATTTGGTGCAAAAAATTTAGGGAATTTGAGGAAAAAATTTCGGGAATTTGGTGCAAAAAATTTAGGGAAATTGAGGCAAAAGTTTGGGGAATTTGAGGCTAAAATTTAGGGAATTTGGTGCAAAAAATTTAGGGAATTTGATGCAAAAAATTTAGGGAATTCGAGGCAAAAATTTAGGGAATTTGGTGCAAAAAATTTAGGGAATTTGAGGCAAAAAAATTTAGGGAATTTGGTGCAAAAATTTAGGGAATTTGAGGCAAAAGTTTAGGGAATTTGGTGCAAAAATTTAGGGAATTTGAGGCAAAAATTTAGGGAATTTGAGGCAAAAAATTTAGGGATTTTGAGGCAAAAATTGAGGGAATTTGGGGAAAAAAATTTAGGGAATTTGAAGCAAAAATTGAGGGAATTTGGGGCAAAAATTGAGGGAATTTGAGGCAAAAAATTTAGGGAATTTGGGGCAAAAATTCAGGGATTTTGAGGCAAAAATTGAGGGAATTTGAGGCAAAACATTTAGGGAATTTGAGGCAAAAATTCAGGGATTTTGAGGCAAAAATTTAGGGAATTTGGTGCAAAAATTCAGGGATTTTGAGGCAAAAATTTAGGGAATTTGGTGCAAAAAATTTAGAGAATTTGGTGCAAAAAATTTAGGGAATTCGAGGCAAAAAATTGAGGGAATTTGGGGCAAAAAATTTACGGAATTTGGGGCAAAAAATTTACGGAATTTGGGGCAAAAATTTACGGAATTTGGGGCAAAAATTTACGGAATTTGGGGCAAAAATTTACGGAATTTGGTTCAAGTGGTGCTCAAGGCTGAGAGATCAATTTCTGTCCAGTGGTTCTTATGGATAGAAATAAAATTCTTTTTTTGGGAATGAATGGAAATTTGATGAAAAATAAAATCAAACCTGATTGAGAAATTGGGTTGCACACATTTCATAGTTTTGATTTAAAATTATGATAGGAAAAGAATGTCATAATAATGATTGACATTTTCTAAGTGCTTTACTTCAGAAATAATAAATGATGAATTTGATACTGTTCAAAGAGGAATTTGTACCTTTTTATTCTGAAATAATGTTTTACTTCAAAAAAAAACACCCAAAAAGCTCAGTTTGGATGGCAAGAAATAAAATAAAAATAAACTAAAATAAAAAGAAATAAAAGAAAGTGCAAATAAAAGAAAGTGCAAATAAAAGAAAGAAATAAAATCAGTTCAAATAATCTGCTCCACTGCCATCAATTCATAGAATTAAGGTTGGAAAAAGATCTCCAAAGATCAAATCCAGTTCGTTGTTCTCAATTCTCCACAAAAATTTTTTGGAAGGGAGGTTTCCCCTCCTTTAAATAAAATTATAAAATCCCTCTTGAAATTTGGCTTAAATTCTTGTGCTTCCTTCTTTTTGGGAAGTTGAGTCAAAATAGTCATAATTGGTTTATTTTGTCTGATCCACAGGTGGAATGATCCCAAGTGGAATGGAAAGGGATCCAATTTTTTTTTAATGGGACAGGCTGGATGGAATCAGCAGGGAAAAGGGCATTAAAAGAGCTTAAAAAGGAGCAAGGAAAATGTGTTGTTAGGAATAAAAATCAAGTTGTGTGGAGGAAAATTAATCAAGACAAAAAAAACAAGGACCACGTTCTTAATTGCTTTTATACACCGGGATAATTACCCAGGAAAAATTGGAATTACTCACTCAGGAGCAAACATTTTATCCTATGGAGAAGTGGGGTCAGGATTCATCAGCTGCTGATGGGAAATCAATATTTATAAACCCATTCCAGCAGGATCGATGGGGGGACTGTCAGATGTGGGATTATCCATTCCTGATTCCCAGAGAACTCCGAAATCAGGGATTTGTGAATCCTTCCGGATCAATATTTGAACAGCACAGGAAGGGGAACATTTGTTTAAACCACTAAAATCACCCCAGAGATCCAAAGGTTCCATTCCCAAATCGTTTTTCCATAATATTTATCCCAAAAAAACCCAGCTGCTGTCACGGGACAGCTCATCCTGAGTGACACAACCTGCAAGTTGAGCTGCCAATCCCCAAATATCCTTGGAATTTAAAAAAAAAAAATTAAAGATTTAAAGAAAATTAAAATTAAAAATTAAAAAATTAAAATTAAAAATTAAAAAATTAAAATTAAAAATTAAAAAATTAAAATTAAAAAATCCTGGTTGCTCCAAAAGCCTTGTCGGGAGCGCAGGGAATTCTGTTGGATTTGGTTTCTTTGTTGGCTTTGGACATGAACGAATCCTAGGAAAAAATTTATAGTTGAAGCCACAGGGACAGGAAACTCCAAATTCCAAGAGGATTTTATTCCAATCCTGGAAAAAAGATCATTAAAAGGGCAAATCCTGAAAAAAACCAAATCAATTGGGAAAAGGAACAGTGAGGAATGATGAAGGAATTTTTAAAAGCTCTTCACAGCAGAGCAGAGGTTTTAAACAGGTGAGAACGAGGTTTTATGGATGACAAAAATCCAGCTTTTTTTTGGTGGAAAATGCCAAAATTCCTTTTTCCTGAGCTATTCCCACCCCTCCTTTTATCCTTCCCCCAAGGATTTTGCAATGGCCAAATGGGGACATTTTGTGAGCCTCCTCCAGCTCCCGTTCTTCCCTCTTTTCCAGCCAAATGAGATGAAGGAACCCAAAGGAATCCATGGAAACCTGCGGGATTCTCCTGCTAAACCAGATCCAGAGGAGCTCAGGAGATGGATCAAAGTTTCCTTCCCACACCAAACGTTACCTGAGGACAATCCCCACATCAGGGAATACCGGGATGCTCCAGGAACGGCATCCCAGGACAACAAAACTCCGGAATCCGAGACCTCCCGCACTCTGAATTCCGTCACTTTGGGTAAACCCGCTGTTGGAAAAGCAAGGAGCAAAATTTAGGGGCTGGGAACAGCTTTGGGGACATTCCTGTCTCCCAAATTCCACGGTTCTGGTGAGAGGGAGGAGATCCTCCAGCATTCCAGGTGTTTTCCAAGAAGCTGAATCAGTCCAGGTTCTCATTTGGTGGGAATTTTGTCAGATTTTCAGTCTGGACTCTAAACTGACTGAAATTTGAGGTTTTGGGGTGGGTAATGAAGTTTTTCCTGGGATTTTTTTTTTTCCCAGATGCCTCCTGAAATCCCAGTGTTGGCTCCAGATTTTCTCCTCCGTTTGATCTCCAAACCTGCCCCGTTTTGGCACAGCTCATGAGGAATGTTGGCCTTTACCTGCTGGAAATGGTCAAGATGTTGCATGAAGAGGGAATTCCAAAGTAACGAGCCACAAAAATGGGGATTATTGGCAGGGAAAGACAAGGAAATCCCAATATTCCTCAGGAATAAATCCCAATACTCATTAATAATAATAAGAAAGGATCAATGCCTGGTTTTTGGTGGGATCTGAGAAGAAACAAGGCTGGGTTGGATGGGGTTTGGAGCAATCTATGGAATGTGTTGGAAGTGGATGATCTTTGAGGTTGCTTCCGACCCAAAATGTTCTGGAATTCCAGGAATTTTGGCCAAAATCGCTCTTTTTCTTTCCCTCCCATGTGGGAATGCTCTTATCCCAATCCATGAATCCCACACTCACAGGTTCTGGCCGTGAGGACCCTGGGGTTTCCCTCCTGTCCCTTTCCCACGGCAGACACGGAGATGGTGTAGGTGGTGTTGTCCTTCAGCTTGGGAATGGCGAAGGACGCGGCCTCTGCCGGGAGCAGCCGGGAGGATTCCGAGTCACCTGGGAGGAGACATCCCAAAAAATTCCATGGAAGGGAAGTGTAACAGCCATTGTTACACTGGATCTGGGCAAGGAGGAGAGTCAGGAATTCGTTTTGCCCGTGGGGAAACTGAGGCAGCGAAGAGATCCGGTCACAAATGTGGGAAAGGAATTAATTCTTGGAATTCCCAAATCCCAGCTATATTTATATCCTTGGTTAGAGCCTAAAGCTTAGCTCAGGGCTGATTTAGA
Organism: Acrocephalus scirpaceus scirpaceus; assembly: GCA_910950805.1. Classification (NCBI taxonomy): domain Eukaryota; kingdom Metazoa; phylum Chordata; class Aves; order Passeriformes; family Sylviidae; genus Acrocephalus; species Acrocephalus scirpaceus. The sequence continues at coordinate 1,204,681 of OU383777.1, forward strand.
GGAGTTCAACCTGTCCCTGTGGACATTAAAGTCCCCACCTACCCCAACCATCCATGGAAAAAGGAATTTCCTGAGCCAAACTCCCCAATTTTGGGGGTTCCTTCTGTGCTCCCTGACCAATGGATCAGGATCCTTACCATTGGAAGGCTCCCAGGATATCCTGTAGTGACTTATCCCAGGAAGCTTTTTCCAAGCCAGCTTCAAAGTGTTCACACCGGTGTCGGTAACCCTCAGGTCCTGGATGGTCGGGATGGGGTTGGAATCTCCAGAAGGAGCTGGAAAAATGAACCAGGATAAGATTTCAGCTCAGACCCAGAGCAGCATCATGGCTCCAAGTTGTGATGGAGGAGAAAAATCTGGACTTTCATTCAAGATCTACTTTCCAAACATTATCCAGGCTGGAATTCCTGATGGATCCATGGATTCCAAGCTGAGGAATCTCATCCACATCTCTCACCACCCACCCCAAACTGGTGACACGCAGAGGGAGGGACACAGGAAGAGCTCCAAGAGAGGATGGATCACCCAGACACTTGTTAAAATTCCATGAAAAACTCATTGAGGTGGACTCGGGTGAAAAAAACACTGAAAGGAGCCAGAACTCCGTGTTGGAAGAGACAATCCAAGGAATTCCCAAAATTTCAGGAGTGAAAGGGTGGTGAGTGACCCCGGGTGGTGCCTAAGGAGAGGTTCCTGCATTCCTGAGGTGGTTGTGGATAATTAACTCCGGGAATTGCCTTGGTAAATCCAGGATTGTCCAGTGTGCCAGAAGGACGTGTCCACTCCCTCCCAAGAGAACAGCCACCATCCACAGGATATCCCGAGTTGGATCCACCAGGATCACGGAGTCCAACTCTTAAACGGATGAACACAAAGATTGAACCCAAAATTTCGGTGTTTTTATCACCAACTGAGCCAATCCCAATCCAAGCTTTGCATCCTGAATCCAGGAGGGTTTTTCCAGCAGGATTTACCTGTGTGGTGGGTCAGGATCACCTCTGGCCCCTCGTTCCTGCTGAACACAGCCCGGACACTGACCCTGTACAGGGTGTTGGGCACCAGGTGCTCAATCCGATGAGCCAACACTCTGCTGCCCAGGTACCGAGTCCTGGCCACCTGTTTCCCTGGAAAAACAGGGAGATTTCAGAACCTGGAGCTCACTGGAAAATTTCTAGGCTGCTGTCTCACAGCTCTGGGGATTGTCTCCATAATTAAAACCATGAAAACCAGCAGGACCGAGTTTCCCAGCTGTGGGATCTCTTTCCTACCCCCAGGAGCGGGTCAGGAATTTGGGAATGTCCTTTCCCTGCTCACCTTTGCCTGCTGCCACGGGGCTCCAGGTGAGTTTGAACTTGGTGGCAGCGGCTGTGGCGCTCCAGGCCAAGGACAGGCTGGTGCTGGTGCGGGACATCACCTTGAAGTTGGAGACGGATCCCAGAGGAGCTGCAGGATGGGGACAGCATCAGGATCATCCTAATTCCTGCTCAAAGGCTCATCAGTGGCTCAAAATTGTATCAAAGGGTTAAAAATGGCGTCTTTGATTATCCTTGGTGTCTCCTCATCCTTACCACTCCTTGAGGTCATCAAGGAGCAGGTTCTGCCCAAATCCAGTGGGAGCAGGGCCAGGCTGCTCCATCCCTGGAAGTGTCCAAGGCCAGGCTGGATGGGGCTTGGAGTGAACTGGGAGTGTGGAAGGTGTTGGAGTAAGTTGGGCTTCCAACCCTTCCAACTTTTCCAACCCTTCCAACTCTTCCAACCCTTCCAAACGTTCTAAACCTTCCAACCCATCCAACCCTTCTAAACTTTCCAACTCTTCCAACCCTTCTCAACTTTCTGACTCTTCCAACTCTTCCAAAATTGCCAATCCTTCCAACTCTTCCAAACTTGCCAACTCTTCCAACCCTTCCAAACTTTTCAACTCTTCCAACCCTTCCAAATCTTCCCAACTTTCCAGCTCTTCCAGCCCTTCCAACTCCTCCAACCCTCCCAAACTTTCCAACACTTCCAAACCTTCAAACTCTTCCAAACTTTTCAAACTCTTCCAACTCTTCCAACCCTTCCAAACTTTCCAACTCTTCCAACCCTTCCAAACTTTCCAACTCTTCCAACCCTTCCAAACGTTCTAAACCTTCCAACCCTTCCAACCCTTCTAACACTTCCAACTCTTCCAACCCTTCTCAACTTTCTGACTCTTCCAACTCTTCCAAAATTGCCAATCCTTCCAACTCTTCCAAACCTTCCAAACTTTTCAACTCTTCAAACCCTTCCAAATCTTCCCAACTTTCCAGCTCTTCCAGCCCTTCCGACTCCTCCAACCCTTCCAAACTTTCCAACACTTCCAAACCTTCCAACTCCTCCAACCCTTCCAAATTTCCAATTCTTCCAAACCTTCCAACTCTTCCAACCTCAACCAATCTGGGATAGTACAAATCCAAAGCTCTTCCCAAGCCCAGAGCACAGAACAGACCCACTCAGGGATACACGAGGTCGAACCAGATACGCAGAGGTTGCGTTCTGTAGTAGCTACTCCACCGTCCCACCCTCACTCACCCGTCCTGGCCGAGGTGGTGATCCCGGGGCCCTCCCCGGAGCCGAAGAGCACGGACAGAGAAATCACGTACTCGGTGTCGGCGGCCAGGCTGCGGAGCCGGTGCGACGTCACCGACTTGTTGAGGGCCAGGTGGCGGGGACGGTCCTTGCCAAAGAATTCTTTGGAAGAGAAAATAAAACATGAGAGGAGAAGGGAGTCTGGAGAGCAGCTCTGTTGCATCCTGGGAAATCCACAACATTCCTGCTGCTGGAGGGCACCTGTTCCAGGACAATTCAGGAGGAATTTCCTCATGGAAAAGGTGGTCAGGCCTTGGAAGGGGCTGTCCAGGGAGGTGTGGAGTGCCCATCCCTGAAGGTGTCCAAGGAACATTTGGATCTGGCACTCCCATCACAAGGTGGGATTGGGAACAGGTTGGACTTGGAGGTCTTTTCCAACCTCAGTGGATTCCATGTGTTCACTGGGGCAAGGGAGAGCTTTCCTGTGGTTTTTTATTTTGGAATTTTAATACCTAAATGATCCAAACCAGCTGAGGGGAACTGAATCCAAACCATTTCACATCCAGGGACCACAGGAATCTGGGAATGTTCCCTGGGGACTCACTCAGTGTTGGGCTGGGGCCAGTTTAGTGCCTCAGGGTCAGGAATAATCCCTGGCTTCAATTCATGCTCTGGAATTGTGGGAGAGGCTCTTGGAGCAGTTCATGAGCTGGACCTGCCATACTCCCAGCGCTCCTGAGGTTCTCCCATTCCAGGGAGAGCAGAGATGGATCTCACCTGGTGTTGGACCCCAGGCCACTCTGTACCCAGTGGCTCCTGCCACCGAATCCCAGGACACCAGGAGGCTGCTGATGGAAATCTCGCTCACTTTCAGCATCTGGACAGTGCTGGATGCCACTGCAAGAGAGAAGAGTCGCCCAGTTCCACCGAGGTCCCAACAGCTTCAAAGAGGTCCCCAAACCAAACAGAAGTGCCACCAACTCTGTGCCAGCAGCCCTGTGTCTGCGTGGGCTGCAGGACACTCACCCGTGGTGGCCTTGCCCGTCACCACCGGTCCCTCGATGTCCCCAAAGATGGGGTTGATGGTCACCGTGTGCTCCATGCCCGGCTCCAGCCCCTGGATCATGTAGAAGCTGTAGGAGCTGCCCAGGGTCACGTCCTGGATGCTGCCCTCTGTGAAGGGAAACGGCGTCCCCGGCTCAGCCAACCCCACCCCGAGGCACACCGGGATCACCCCGGGTGGCTGCAGGTGGGAATAATCCACATCCAACCGGGAAGAGCTCAGGGATCACCGAGGCAACTCATGGATTTGCAGAGCAAAGGGAATAAACCAGGAAAACCCCAAACTGGACACATTGGGGTCTGGGATCAATCCCATAAAAGGATCCCCACCCTGCCCAGCCCTGGGTGACCGTCCTGGAGTCATCCTGCCTTCCCTGCAGGAATTGAAGCCAGCCATACCCCAAACCCCAGTTTTAACATCCTTGTTGTGGGCTAAACCCAGCTCAGCTAAACGTGCCCAGCAGGAGAAGAGTTAAAACCGAATTCCTGTGGATCCACCCCTGATTTCCCAGGGGCAGGGAGGTGCAGGCAGCAGGATGAAGAGGAAAACCTCTAAAAGAGGGAAAATGCTTTTTCCAGTTTGGTCGCTGGATGGTGCCACGTCCCCATTTTCTGTTCCGGCAGCACCCGGAGCCCCATCCCCCTTTTCCCACCTGCTCTCCACATTCCTCATCCCCACAGGTTTGTGTTTATCTAATCCTGGTTTTAAAAGTCACAAAACCAAACCCCTTCCGTGCTTGGGACAGTCTGGATCCCATCCCTACATCCCAAATCCCGGGATGGGATGGAGAGAGGGGAAAAGGACCCAGAGGGGTCCTTTTATCCAGCAGGGGCTGCCCTTGGGATTTTTCCATTCCTGGAATTGGGGTGAGCTGGTAGAGGGTGAAAAAGTGGAAATTCGGGGTGGAGGTGACGTGTCCTTCCTGTTCCACCTGAGGAGGTTGTGCCATTGTCCCCTCAGTGTCCCCACTCCATTCCCAGCTGGGATATTGGGCACAACCTGGGAAAACTGCTGAATTTTTTGGGAAAAAGTTCATTACGAAGCCATAAAAGTTGTTTTATGTCTTCCCTGTGAAGATTTTTCCCTCCTGGTGACCTTTGGAGTTGTTTTCCCACTAATCCCCCTTCCTATCCTGGTGGGAGATGTCTCCTTCCATCATAACCAGGGCAGCTGAGGGAGAGGAAAATGTGGATTTTATTCCATAAATTTTTATTTATGTGTCCTGACATCCCTGAGCCTCAGAAACATCCATCTCCCAAGGCCAAAATCTGCCACCAAACTGGAATTCCTCACTCCTGCTCCCCCCTCTCCCAGCACCAGGGAAAATGTGTTTGGGTTCAGGGCAAAGGGAAAAGCTCCAGCTGCAAAGGTGGATCTAAACTCCCAAATTTGCCTAAAAATGAGGATTTTTGGGGATGCAGCCTGGTTTTGGTGCTGCAGAGAGAAAAGTGACGAGCACAGGCACTTCCAGGGTGTCCCCCCAAAAATCCTGTGCTCAGCTGTCCCCCCAAAAAAGGGTGACCCCAAATACTCAGGGGCTGTGCAGCTCTGCAGGGAGGGTTTTCCCAGCTCCTCTCAGCTATTCCAAAGCTCCTCAGGTCCAGTAAATCCAGGGAATCCTGGAACAAGGCTGGATATCCATGCAGAGCCACAGCAGGAATTTTTGTGTGCATGGCAGAGGAAACTCCACAGTCACAGATCCCCCCCAAAAAAACCCCAATTCCCTCTGGGCAAAGATGGAATCCAATCCAAAGTGCATCCAGCACCTTGGGAATCTCACAGCTCCCATCTTTCCATGCCCTGCTCACTGAGACACACCCCCAGCCCTGGCTGTACCTGCTGATGTCCAGGTGAGCCTGAATCCTGAATCCAAATCCCAAATCCCACCCTTTTCCATACCTGCTGATGTCCAGGTGAGCCTGAATTCCAAATCCCAAATCCCACCCCATCCATACCTGCTGATGTCCAGGTGAGCCTGGATCCTGAATCCCAAATTCCAAATCCCACCATTTCCATACCTGCTGATGTCCAGGTGAGCCTGAATCCCAAATCCCACCATTTCCATACCTGCTGATGTCCAGGTTAAATTCAATCCCAAATCCCCCCATTTCCATACCTGCTGATGTCCAGGTGAGCCTGTATCCCGTTGCTCCCCGGACCGGGCTCCACCTTGCCTGGACTGTGTCCGTGGTCTCGTTCTGCAGCAAGAGATTTTCCACAGGCAGGAGCTTCACTGGAAGGAGGATGAGAAAGAAACTTTTCAGAGCATCCACTTAGGAGTGGAGAACTTTTTCCAGCTTTTCCAGCTTTCCATGAATGTTCCTCCAGCTCAGCTGGGTGATGGGAACACCCAAAAGGAGGTGGCCAGGTGGGACTGGGCTCTGCTCCAAGGAAAGAGGGACAGGACAAGAGGGAATGGCCTCAAGCTGTGCCAGGGGAGGTTTAGGTTGGATATTGGGAAAAAATTCTTCATGGAAAGAGTGGTCAGGAAGAGCTGGCCAGGGCAGTGGTGGTGTCACATCCCTGGAGAAATCCAACCTCCATCCCTGGAGGGATTTCAAAGCCACGTGGATGTGGCATTTGTGGACTGGGAATGGTTGGATTCGGGGATCTTAGAGGGTTTTTTCAGCCTTAATGATTCCATGAGAGGGATTTCCAGGGGCTGAAGGCATCTCCTAACCCAGAGGAGAACAGCCCAACCTGTGACCAAACATCTCCGAGCACCAACCCTGTGGAGCACGGGTGCAAAACAGGAGGGAAAACCATCTCCCACATTCCCCCAAACTGCAGGATGGCGTTGAGGGAAGAGTTTGGATGGAACTGGGAAGGTCTTGGAGCATTGGAGGGCACCAACTCCGAGGTGGGGACACACCTGGGGGACAAAAGGGACCAACCATGAGGTCAGGGCTCTTACATGTCCTCCCCAGGGCAGCCACGGGCTGGCTGGGGCCCTCAGGATACACAGCGTAGATGCTGATGCTGTATTCCCTGTCCTCCTGCAGGTTTTCCAGCAGGTGGGAAGAGACATCGCCCCGCAGGATCTGCTCCAGGGTCATCCCGGGCTTGTTGGCTGCAAAATCAAGGAGAGGGAGGGTGGTGAGGATTTTCCATGAGGTCAAATCCCACAGGGATTCCTCCACGCCATGGAGATGGCTCAGGGGTGTGGTTGGAGTCTCCCAATCCATGCTTGGAATTCTGGCTGTGCAGTCCCAGCCCTCAGATCACACAGATTGGAGTGGGAGCCATCCCAAAGGTTTGAACTCATCCCAAATCCCCACCAGAGCAGGTGTTGGAGTGGGAAGAACATCTGGATGTGCCAGGGCAAGTGAGGGAGTCACAGCATCACCCTCAGCTTGTTCTTCCATGGAAAAGTCCTTCCAAGGACTCTCCTCTATCCTGGATGAACCACAATATTTGGAAAATTCTATCCTGGACTCTTCCCAGAATTAACAGCACCTTCCTTGTCCTTGGGCTGCTCCTTTTTAAACCAAACCCAGCCAAGAAAAATTGAGAAAAATCGATTAAAAATTGATTAAAGTTAATAAAATTAATAAAAAATTATTAAAACTCACCCCTGGGGATGTAGATCTTGTAGCCCTCCAGTTTGCCCAGGGGAGGTGTCCAAGCCACCTTCAGGCTGAAAAGTCCTTCCTCTATCACACGGAAATTGGTGACTGGAGGCACAGGAGCTTTGGGGACACAAAAATAGGGAAGAAAGTTCTGGAATAACGGAAAAGATCCTTGGAAAACCTTTTGTCTTCAGGGACAGAGAGACACAAAGAGGAGCAGCACCAACTCTCCCTTCAGCTGATTCCTTAAATCCAACAATCCCCCTCCTACCAACCCTTTTCCCACTTTAAAACAGGGATGAAACATCCCAAGGCAGAAAGTTTGGGAGTTTTCCTTTGGGAACGGTGTTGGGATCTGAAATATCCTCTTGCCAGCAGAGGAAATCTACCCCGGGCAGGGGAAAACTCTGCAGCTCTTGCAGAGTGAGCAGGAATCCAAGGCATGAATCAAACCCTGCTTTGCTCCCACGGCCACAATTCCAAGGGAGAGGAGCCCGTTTGGATCCAGCCAGCCATGGCAGACGGATTTATAGCTCCTGCCTCTGGCTCCGTGTTGGGGATAATAAGAGGAGAAGATCAAACGGCTTTATTTCCACCCATAAAGACGTTCCATCTTCTCCCTGGCAAGTACAGATGAGTCAAACCTCGTTGAGGAGCTTTATTTATTCATCCTGTCAGAGATCTTCCCTCAGGAAGACAAACAATTCCAGACGTCGCGGGGGGCGGTGGAGGGGGGAGGAACAAAAGGCAGGGAATAAAGGGAAAATTCTTCACAAAACTCCTCGGGCAAAGTAGGATCTGTGCTTTGTCCAGGGGTGTGAGTGGGATTAGTGAACCCCCTAAATTTACTCTGAGAACCCCTTAAATCAAGGATGATAAAAGTCCAGTCCCACTTTCAAATGTTCTCCTGACATATTCCCATATTCCCTTTTTGGGATTGGAGATTCCTCCTTTGGATGAGGACACCCCTCAAAGTCACCCCTTGAGGGTCAGCAGAAGAGATTTGCCCCTGGACATTGGTGTGGGTGAGTGACATCAATCTCTACTTCCATAATTGGGTTTTTTTGCTATTTTTATTACAATTACTTTAATATAATTAATATAATTACTTTAATATAATTACTTTAATATAATTACTATAGTATAATTACTCTGATAAAGTGCACGATTCTGTCCTATCCTGGTAGTTTTAGCTTCTCTGCTGTGTAGTAAATAATTCTGATTAAAACCTTTTTATCTACTCATTTATCATAGGAAATAATTAATTTTAATTTGGTTTGCCAATTTAAATCCTTAGACAAAGGCTCAACCACACGTCTTTAATTCCTTAGATTTAATCCATTGACAATCCCGGGTTGGGATTGGATCCAGCCCCATCCAGGCTCCTCTTGGAGGAGTTTGGAAAGCCATGGAGCCCTTCCTGCACCTCGGGACTCAACGGGAGCTTCTCTAATAAATTTGGGAGCTCCAAACCCACGCCCCCATCCATGCATCCATCCATCTCTCATCCCTCTATCCATCTGTCCATCCTGCCCTCCATCCCTCCCTCCATCATCCATCCATCCATCCATCATCCCTCCGTCCATCCACGATCCCGCCATCCCACTCTCTTCATCCCTTCAACCATCCCTCCATCCATCCATCTATCCATCACCCATCCCTCAATCCATCCATCTATCCATCATCCATCCATCTACCCATCCCACCATCCATCATCCCTCCACCCACCCATCCATCCCACTATCCACCCATCCCTCCCTCCATCTGTCCATCCCTCCATCCATCCCACCATTCCACCATCCTTCCATCCATCCATCCCACCATCCTTCCATCCATCCCTCACCCATCCCACCATCCATCCATCATCCATCCATCCATCCCACTATCCATCTGTCCATCCATCCATCCTGCTGTCCCTCCATCATCCATCCATCCCACCATTCCACCATCCTTCCATCTATCCATCATCCATCCATCCATCATCCATCCATTCACCCATACCTCCATTCCACTATCCATCCATCCATCCCTCCCTCCCATCCATCCACACATCCATCCCACTATCCTTCCATCCATCTGTCCATCCATCCGTCCCTCATCCATCCCACCATTCCACCATCCATCCATCATCCATCCATCCCTCCCTCACCCATCCCACCATCCATCCATCATCCATTCATCCCTCCTTCATCCGTCCATCCATCCATCCATCCCACTATCCATCTGTCCATCCATCCATCCTGCTGTCCCTCCATCATCCATCCATCCCACCATTCCATCATCCTTCCATCTATCCATCATCCATCCATCCATTCATCCATCCATCCACACATCCATCCCACTATCCTTCCATCCATCTGTCCATCCATCCCTCCCTCATCCATCCCACCATTCCACCATTCTATCCATCATCCATCCATCCATTCATCCATCCCACTATCCATCCATCACTCCCTCCATCCATCATCCATCCACCTGTCCCTCCTGCCCTCCATCCCACTATCCATCAATCCATCCATCCATCCATCCATCCATCATCCATCCCACTATCCATCTGTCCATCCAACCATCCTGCCCTCCCTCCATCATCCATCCATCCATTCACCCATCCATCCATTCATCCATCCCACTATCCTTCCATCCATCTGTCCATCCATCCCTCCCTCATCCATCCCACCATTCCACCATTCTATCCATCATCCATCCATCCATTCATCCATCCCACTATCCATCCATCCCTCCCTCCATCCATCATCCATCCACCTGTCCATCCTGCCCTCCATCCCACTATCCATCAATCCATCCATCCATCCATCATCCATCCCACTATCCATCAATCCATCCATCCATCCATCCATCATCCATCCCACTATCCATCTGTCCATCCAACCATCCTGCCCTCCCTCCATCATCCATCCATCCTTCATCCACCCCTCCATCATCCGTCCCTCCATGCTTCATCTGTCCATCCATCACCCATCCTTCCATCCATCCATCCACCCAACCATCCCTCCCTCCATCCATCATCCATCCATCCATGCCTCCCTCCATCATCCATCCATCCTTCATCCACCCCTCCATGCTTCATCTGTCCGTCCATCACCCATCCTTCCATCCATCATCCATCCATCCCTCCCTCCATCCATCATCTATCCATCCATCCCACCATCCATCACCCATCCATCCATCCATCCATCCATCATCCCTCCCTCCATTCATCCACCATGCCTCCCTCCCTCCCTCCCTCCTCTCCACCTTTGGGGTGGCTGTTTTCCACAGGGGACACTCACTTGTTTTCCCTTTGACGGCTGCCGGCTCCCCCAGGGCCCCTCCGTAGCTGGCCCTCACCGTCAGCACGTATTTGGTGCTGGGCTTCAGATCTGTCACCAGCACCGCGGTTGTGTCCCCATCCACCTCCACCTGTCACACAGGGGGGGACAAGGGACACCGTGACACCACCACAGCAGAGCATCAGGTCACCTTCCACACCTGCTCGAGGTCACTTCCATGAGCAGGAGCCTCTTAAAATCCTCATCCAGATGTGATCCTCAAATTATGGAATAGCCCATGGAATAACCCATGGAATAGCCCAGGAAATAAAACACGGAAAGTGCATTAAGGGTAAAGGTGATCTCAAATTCCTCTGAAGAAAATGAAGGCAAAACAACCAAGAAAGTTCCTTTTAAGCTCGGAGAAGGAAATTTTTGATCTAACCTGAGGGCAAGGGATGGAAACAGAACTTCAGGATCTCATAATAACAGGGAAAACACAGAAGCTGCCAAGGATGATCATTCCAGTTAAATACAATTTTAATAATTAATACAATTAATAATCTTCACCTTAATAATTTAAGCTTTCATAGCTTTGTTCTATTATTAGGAATCAAAGCTTTTAGGGCAAATATCTTCTACCCTTCAGTTTTACTCTCAAACTTTGTGCGGTGTGGGATGAGCTGGAGCACACGGCAGCATCCCTTGCACAAGGACATGGGAAATCCCAAAACCCATGGAGATCTTACCAAAACTCTGGCAGCAGGAGGAGCAGGAGATGCTGCCAGGGAGGCTGGATGGGATTGAATGGTGGCATCATAAAGGTAAGGAGAAAGAGGATTGGATATTGGGAAGATTAGGTGCCACCTCCTACCCAGGCATGACCCCACAACATTGGGAACTGAAACTGGTGGATCCCATGGTGGATTCTACAGCTTCACTTCAACCCTCAGGAATTCCTGCCAATCCTGCTGTCACTGGGATGGCTGAGGGATGTGGTGTGACCTCCTAACTGGGCTGTGCCCTCAACATGGATGAACCCCACAACATTGGGAACTGAAACTGGTGGATCCCATGGTGGATCCATACTTGTGGTGGATCTACATGTCAACCCTCAGGAATTCCTGTCAATCCACAGCAGCCTGCTGTGCCCAGGATGGCTGAGGGATGTGGTGTGACCTCCTAACCGGGCTGTGCCCTCAACATGGGATGACCCCACAACATTGGGAACTGAAACAGGCGGATCCCATGGTGGATCTACACCTTCCCTTCAACCCTCAGGAATTCCTGCCAATCCCACCGTGCCCAGGATGGCTGAGGGATGTGGTGTCACCTCCTAACCAGGCTGTGCCCTCAACACGGGATGAACCCCACAACATTGGGAATTGAAACTGGTGGATCCCATGGTGGATCTCCACCTTCCCTTCAACACTCAGGAATTCCTGCCAATCCCACCGTGCCCAGGATGGATGAGGGATGTGGTGTCACCTCCTAACCAGGCTGTGCCCTCAACACGGGATGAACCCCACAACATTGGGAATTGAAACTGGTGGATCCCATGGTGGATCTACACCCATGGTGGATCTACACCTTCACTTCATCCCTCAGGAATTCCTGCCAATCCTGCTGTCACTGGGATGGCTGAGGGACGTGGTGTCACCTCCTAACCACGCTGTGCCCTCAACACGGGATGAACCCCCAACTTTGGGGACTGAAAAGCAACACTGGGAAGTGAAACTGGCAGATCCCATGGTGGATCTAAATCTTAATTTCAACCCTCAGGAATTCCTGCCAATCCCACTGTGCCCAGGATGGCTGAGGGATGTGGTGTCACCTTCTAACCGGGTTGTGCCCTCAACATGGGATGAATCCCCAACACTGGGAAGTGAAACTGGCAGATCCCATGGTGGATCTACATCTTCACTTCAACCTTCAAGAATTCCTGCCAATTCCGTTGTGATCAGGATGGCTGAGGGATGTGGTGTGACCTCCTAACTGGGCTGTGCCCTCAATGTGGGATGAACCCCACAACATTGGGACTGAAACTGGTAGATCCCATGGTGGATCCATACCCGTGGTGGATCTACACCTTTAACCTTCAGGAATTCCTGCCAATCCCACCGTGCCCAGGATGACTGATGGATGTGGTGTCACCTTCTAACCGGGTTGTGCCCTCAACACGGGATGAACCCCACAACATTGGGAATTGAAACTGGTGGATCCCATGGTGGATCCATACCCATGGTGGATCTACACCTTTAACCTTCAGGAATTCCTGCCAATTCCGTTGTGACCAGGACGGCTGAGGGATGTGGTGTCACCTCCTAACTGGGCTGTGCCCTCAACATGGGATGACCCCACAACATTGGGAACTGAAACAGGCGGATGGATCCCATGGTGGATCTACACCCATGGTGGATCTACACCTTCCCTTCAACCCTCAGGAATTCCTGCCAATCCCACCGTGCCCAGGACGGCTGAGGGACATGGTGTCACCTCCTAACCAGGCTGTGCCCTCAACACGGGATGAACCCCACAACATTGGGAATTGAAACTGGTGGATCCCATGGTGGATCTACACCTTCCCTTCAACACTCAGGAATTCCTGCCAATCCCACCGTGCCCAGGATGGATGAGGGATGTGGTGTCACCTCCTAACCAGGCTGTGCCCTCAACACGGGATGAACCCCACAACATTGGGAATTGAAACTGGTGGATCCCATGGTGGATCTACACCCATGGTGGATCTACACCTTCACTTCATCCCTCAGGAATTCCTGCCAATCCTGCTATCACTGGGATGGCTGAGGGACGTGGTGTCACCTCCTAACCAGGCTGTGCCCTCAACACGGGATGAACCCCCAACTTTGGGGACTGAAACCCAACACTGGGAAGTGAAACTGGCAGATCCCATGGTGGATCTAAATCTTAATTTCAACCCTCAGGAATTCCTGCCAATCCCACTGTGCCCAGGATGGCTGAGGGACGTGGTGTGACCTCCTAACCAGGCTGTGCCCTCAACACGGGATGAACTCCACAACATTGGGAATTGAAACTGGCGGATCCCATGGTGGATCTACACCTTCACTTCATCCCTCAGGAATTCCTGACAATCCTGCTGTCACTGGGATGGCTGAGGGACGTGGTGTCACCTCCTAACTGGGCTGTGCCACCAGCACGGAATGACCTCACAACATTGGGAAAGGAAACCAAATATTGGGAACTGAACCCCAACATTGGGGACTGAACCCCAACCCTGGGAACTGAACCCCAACTGGTGCCCTGGCAAATGGGAACATGACCCTACCTCCCGCCGGTGCTCCGGCTCCGGCTGCCCCGGCGGCAGCGAGGGGTGGACATGGACACGGTACCCTGTCACCCTGCCCGTGGCTGCCACCCACGAGAGCCTCAGGGAGCTGTGGCTGTGCTCGCTGACACGCAGCTCCCGAGGGCCCAGGATCTGCTCAGCTGCAAAAACACAAAGGAAAGAGTTTGGATTGGAAAAAAATTCATGGATGGAGCCAACATATTCCACACGGAGAAAGCCTCGCTCGGGTTGGGAGCACAGGGACACCTGGGATCTGTTTCCAGACAGGAGGTGCTCCAGCAGAATTTTTTTTTTTTGGTCAGTTTTTTGCCAGCACAAAGCAGGAAACCAAAATTGATTAAAATTAATTAAAATTGGCCCTGGTTACACTTCCCCAGCAAAGACCTGGGTAATGCATGGGGCAGCAGCTCCTCCCTGCCCTTCTCCTTCCTGACACTGCAGAAATCTGCCAGGACTCTCCATGGAATGTCACAGGAGGCCTGGATTTTCCATGGAATGTCACAGGAAGCCTGGATTTTCCATGGAATGTCACAGGAAGCCCCAAAGTGCTGCAGAACCGCAGAAGAAGCCAAAAAAAAAATTTAAAAAGGAGACCCTTTAAAGTCTCAGGTGAAGCTCACCCCATTTCCACCCCAAGCTTTTAACTCAGCTTCTCATGAGCTCATGAGCCAAGAAAGGGGCAGGAATTCAGAGCCATCACCTCTGGATTCAGTGCAGTGTCTGGATCTCTTTGGGGATCTCTTTGGGAATCTCTTTGGGAATCTCTTTGGGGATCCCTCTGGAAACCCCTCTGGAAACCCCTCTGGAAACCCCTCTGGAGATCCCTCTGGAGATCCCTCTGGAGATCCCTCTGGAAGTCTCTTTGGAAGTCTCTTTGGAAATCCCTCTGGAAATCCCTCTGGAAATCCCTCTGGAAATCCCTTTGGAAACCCCTTTGGAAACCCCTTTGGAAATCCCTCTGGAGATCCCTCTGGAAACCCCTTTGGAAACCCCTTTGGAAACCCCTTTGGAAACCCCTTTGGAGACCCCTTTGGAGACCCCTTTGGAAGTCTCTTTGGAAATCCCTTTGGCTGCTCTTTGCATCTTCAGCAGGGAATGAAGTTCTTCCCCAGACCCCGAGCTGTGCTGCCAGAATTCCCTGTGACCATCCCACAACAAAACACCTCAAGGAGCAGAAATGCTGCCCCACCCCATTTCTGCTCCTTTTGTTCGATCCAGCATCAAAATTCCCAGGATTTCGTATCCCTAAACAAACCATGGAGAGGCAGCCACAAGAAAAAACACCCAGGACTGCTGTCCCAAAGCAGGAGCTGCTCCACGAGCTGGTTGCTCCTTTAGGGATCACCCAACCCCTCAGAGGGATGTGGGAACCCCAATACTGGGAATTGTAACTGGTGGATCCCATGGTGGATCTACACCCATGGCGGATCTACACCTTCAACCCTCAGGAATTCCCCATGGAAGCACATCCAGAGCAGGTGGAAAACAGGGAAAAATCTTGGACACACCTTGCACCTTCTGCCTGGCAGGACGTGGTGGCTCCGAGGCGGTGAAGCAGAGCCTCCGGGAGAGTTTGGGAGCCACGCTTGGGAGCAGCTGGAAATCTCCCACATGGAGCACGTGCTCCGCAGTGGGATCTGAAGCAATCCTGCCCAACTCGTCCTTGTCGGCATCCTTGATCCCTAGGGGAGGGAGAATTTTCTGATTTTCTGAGCCTGAGAGAATTTTTAGCCAGCTTTTTCCCAAAAAAAGTTTTCAACAGTTTTTTTCTTTCTCAAAACAACCTTGTGTAAATAATTTACCTTTTCTCATAACATTTTAAGTAAATAATATTCCTTTTCTCATAACAACCTCTCTGCAGGTGCTGTTTGCTATTTCTGTGACTTAACCAATGGAAAAATGTGTCAATCCCATGCACCAATAATGTGCCTTTGTAGCACAGCGTGTTATAAAAGCTGAATAAATTGTAAATAAAACTTTTCTATTCTCTTCGCCTTCTGAGAATTGACTGGAGTCATTTTGTGTCCTACAAGGACAAGGAAGAGCAGGAAAAGGGCATCAAACACCATTTGTGGGGCAGGGCAGGATTGGGAAAGGGGGAGCAACGTGCTGGGATTTGAGTTTGGCACCAATTTTGGGTTGTGCAGCCATGGAAAAGGAGGGAATGAGGAATGGAGTCTCAAGTTGGATGTGGGAAGAAGAGGAAGCCTCTTCCACCAGGGAAAAGAAGTCAGGATTTCTCCAGAGGTGTCACAGAGATCATCTCACTGATAATGGGAAAAGAGGTGGAAAAAAAAGGAGCAGGGCAGGGTCCAGCCTTGTCCTTCCCATTGGATACAGAAACATTCCTGAGCAGACAATGGGATTTTGGGAGGCTGTTTGAAAATTCCAGGGAGTTCCTGTGGCTGAGCCAAAAAAAGGAGGAACAACCCAGCCAAACCAAGCAATCCTTCCCCAATTTTCACCTCACGTTGGTTCAAACTGACCTGGTTGCTCTTTGTGTTGAAACCCCACCACCATTCCTGCCATTCCCTGAAATATTCGGGGAAGGGAAGGATTTGACTGCTGGAATTTCACTCTTGGGGATGGCGGGGGGAGCACTGGAACCTTTCCTTGCTCATGGAATTATTCTGAAGGACATTTTTGAGTCAGTCTCTGAATCCCATTAAGAGAAACCTTCAGAAGCAAAAGCATTTTCAATTTTTTTTTTTAAGTGTCACATCAAAACATTTTGACTTTTATGGAAGCATTTCTTGAACTCCTTAAAATTCCCAAGTGGCTTTGACAGATACAAACCCAACAATTCCCACGGAATAAATCAGATATTAACTACAACAAAAATATCCAAGAACAAAATTATTTCCCTGGACTTGATGGGAGCAGTTTTTAGGAAGGGGGTGTTGTGAAAATCAGGAACATTCCCCAGGGAGAAGAACCAGGGTTGGTCACTCAGAGGGTTTTGGTGGCCACACGTACCCACAGCAAACACTGTCACCCCCCCATCCTGCAGGATCCGCGCTCCCTCTTCCACGGAATCGTTGGATTTCCCATCCGTGATCAGAACCAGCACCTGCAGGAGTTGGGATAAGAAATGGGCACAACATCGGGGGGTCACGGTGAGAGTTTTGGGGTTTTGCACCAATGAAATCCCTCTCTTGGAATTAAATCCTTCAAAAACCCAACAACTCTGAGGGAACTTTTGTGGGATCATTCCTGTGAGTTGGGAAGGAGCAGAGCTGCTCCTCTGAGGGAATTCCCATGGAATCATTCCTGTGAGCTGGGAAGGAGCAGAGCTGCTCCTCTGAGGGAATTCCCATGGAATCATTCCTGTGAGCTGGGAAGGAGCAGAGCTGCTCCTCTGAGGGAATTCCCAAGGAATCATTCCCATGAGTTGGGAATGACTGGAGCTGCTCCTCTGAGCACCTTTCCTGCCCTTGTGTCCCATCTCTGCTTGGGGCAGGAACTCCAGGAGGAAATTCCCACCTGGGAAAGGATTCATCCCTACAAGTCCTCAAGGGAGGATTGGGTTTGGGTTGGACACTAGGAAAGAATTCCTCCCTGTGGAGATGGACAACCTGCAAGATCATGGAGAAAGTGGGAATGGCTTCCCGCTGCCAGAGGGTGGGGATGGATGGGATCTTGGGAAGAAACTCCTGCCTGGGCTGGAATTCCCAGAGAATCCGTGGAAGTGTCCAAGGCCAGGCTGGACATTGGGGCTTGGAGCAGCCTGGGACAGCGGGAGGTGTCCCTGCCCATGGATGGGGTGGCTCTGGATGGGCTTTGAGGTCCCTTCCAACCCATTCTGGGATTCTGGGATTCTCAACCACCTTTGTTGGGTTTTCCATGGAGCAAAGTGGAAGGAAAACAACCAGGAACACAATTTTGGACTGGAGAAAAAACCACTCCAGCCATTTGGGGGCCAAATTGATCAAAGGAGAGCCTTCATCCCCAAGTGGGGCTGAGCAGAACCATCCTGGGAGCTGGAAACCCTAAAAGAACCCAGAGCAGCTGTGGCTGCCTCCCCAAATCCCTGGAATGTCCAAGGCCAGGTTGGATGGGGTTGGAGCAGCCTGGGACAGTGGAAAGTGTCCCTGGCATGGCAGGGGTGGCACTGGATGAGCTTTAAGTTCCCTTCCCACCCAAACCATTCCAGAATTCTGGGATGACCTCAGGAGCTCACCCACCTTTGCTGCCTCCTCCCTCAGGGTGTCCTGGTGGGTCAAGGCCTGAGCTGCAAACGCCAGGGCTGAGCCTGTTTGGAGGCTGCTGCCTTTGGAGGAGAGATCCTGAACTGCATCCAGCATTCCTTTGATGGCCACGTAATCCGTGAGCTCCACGCTCATCCTGGGAGTGAGAAATGAGGGAATAAACAGCAAGGGATGCACTGGAAATGGCCAAACCCAGAAATAATGTTGACATTTCCCTTTTCCAGTTGCCCAGAGAAGCTGTGGCTGCCCCTGGATCCCTGGAAGTGTCCAAGGCCAGGTTGGATGGGGCTTGGAGCAGCCTGGGATAGTGGGAGGTGTCCCTGCCCATGAAAATTAGAATTAAATTGTCTTTAAGGTCCTTTCCCACCCAAACCTTTCCATGGATTCAACTCATGCCAAGAAATTCTCTTCACTGTGGGCAGGGAACGAGTCCCAAACGTGGCACCACAACCCAGGATCCAAAATTTGGAATTGGAATGTTAAACCCATCCTTCCTTCCCCTAAAAGAATTCCCTGTGGCCAAGCCCCTCCGGATGACTCCGCTGAGGGTTCAGCTCTCACTCAGAGCTTCCCAAGAGCTGGATCCCAGAATTCCAGGAGAGGCTGGAGGAGGATGGTCAGACCCACCTTGGTGTCTCCCCATAGAGGGCCAGGCCCAGCCGGACGCCTCCTGTTCCCATCTCCGCCTTCTGGAAGGATCCGGCCACGCTCCCGATGAATTCCTGGAGCAGCCGGGAGCTCTCCTGCCCTGCGCCCTCCGAGTGCCCCACCAGGAACAGGACATCAGCCACCTCTGCTGTCCTGCAGGCTGGGGGACAAGAGGGACAGGGAGGCTCATCCCACACCATGGAATGAGGGAAACCCGCCAGAATTCCCAGGATGCCGAAGGGAAGGAGATGGAGAGGCCATGTTTGGGTGATTCCCAGAGTGTTGTGCTCTCCTTGGTTTCCTAATTCCTCGTTTGGATGTTCTGACTCAGGAGAAATTCCTCAGCCAGAGATGCCCCATCCTGGGAAGTGTCCAAGGCCAGGAGGGCCTGGGATTATGGAAGGATGAAATCACCTCTAAAAGGCCCCTTCCAACTCCAACTGTTCCATGGTTTTCAGCACAAATCCCAAATCCTGATTCCCACTGTGGGGTGAGAATCAGGACATTGAGGGCACAATGAGGGGACAGGATGGGGTGGGAATCATGACATTGAGGGGACAATGAAGGGACACTGAGGGGACAGGATAGGGTGGGAATCAGGACATTGAAGGGACAGTGAGGGGACAGGACGGAGTGGGAATCAGGACATTAAAGGGACGAGGGGACAATGAGGGGATGGGATGGGAATCAGGACACTGAGGGGACAGTGAGGGGACAGGACAGGGTGGGAATCAGGACATTGAGGGGACAGTGAGGGGACAGTGAGGGGACAGGATGGGGTGGGAATCAGGACATTGAGGGGACAGTGAGGGGACAATGAGGGGACAATGAGGGGACAATGAGGGGACAATGAGGGGACAGGATGGGATGGGAATCAGGACACTGAGGGGACAATGAGGGGACAATGAGGGGAGAGGATGAGGTGGAAATCAGGACAATGAGGGGACAGTGAGGGGACATTGAGGGGACAGGATGGGGTGGGAATCAGGACATTGAGGGGACAATGAGGGGACAATGAGGGGACAGGATAGGGTGGGAATCAGGACATTAAAGGGACGAGGGGACAATGAGGGGATGGGATGGGAATCAGGACACTGAGGGGACAGTGAGGGGACAGGATGGGGTGGGAATCAGGACATTGAGGGGACAATGAGGGGACAGGATGGGGTGGAGATAGAGGCCATGGACATGGGGACAATGAAGGAACCATGAGGGGACAGCATGGAGTGCCAATCAGGACATTGAGGGGACAGGATGGGATGGGAATCAGGACATTAAAGGGACAATGAGGGGACATTGAGGGGACAATGAGGGGATGGGGTGGGAATCAGGACATTGAGAGGACAGTGAGGGGACATTGAGGGGACAATGAAGGGACAATGAAGGGAAAGGATGGGGTGGGAATCAGGACATTAAAGGGACGAGGGGACAATGAGGGGATGGGATGGGAATCAGGACACTGAGGGGACAGTGAGGGGACAGGACAGGGTGGGAATCAGGACATTGAAGGGACAGTGAGGGGACAGTGAGGGGACAGGATGGAGTGGGAATCAGGACAGTGAGGGGACAGTGAGGGGACAGAATGGGATGGGAATCAGGACAATGAGGGGACAGGATGGGATGGGAATCAGGACAGTGAGGGGACAGTGAGGGGACAATGAGGGGACAATGAGGGGACAGGATGAGGTGGGAATCAGGACTTCCACCTGCAGCTCAGGAGCCCCAGTTTGCTCCAGCCAGGCTGGAGAATCTGTCCCTGTTTCCAGGGAGAGGAGCTGGGTGTGTATCCCAGGATCCTGCTGCACGTGGAAAACCTCTTCAATTCCCTGGATTTTTATCCCATTCCTACCAGCAGGATCCCAAAAGAGCTTGGGAATATTTGGGGTTTGAGCTGTCCCTTCACTGCTGTGTCCCTGATCAATCCTCTTTGGCCACCAGCAGGAGAAGGGATCATTTTCCAAGGATTTTGGGGTTTTCACCCTTCTTTTTGCCTCCTGGCACTGAGTTCTTCCCACCATAACTCTGTTTGCTGCAGAAAAATAGGGATTGGCTCTTTTTTGGGGTTAAAATTGGAATATAAAGCATTTTTCCTTGAGAAAAAGAGGAGACAATTATTTCAATTTTCCTTCCCAGAGATCTCCCTGTCCGGGAAGTTTGGGATCACCACGAGCTCCTTTCCCAGCTGCTGCTCCTAATTTGGATCGATTCCTTTTCCCTCAGCTTTGGGGTTTTGATGTCCCTGCTCCCCCAAAAAGATGGAAAGGAGCAAATCCCAATCCCAACCAACCTTAGGACCGCTGGAAATCCTTCAGCAGCTTCCCAGGGTCACCACGCCCTGTATTCCCACAAGAAATTCCCAACAAAATCCAGAACCACCCACCTCTTCAAGCTAATCCAGGAAGCGCAGATTTTCCTGCTTTTTTGGCCCTGATTTGGAAAACATCCTCAAAATTGCTCTCAGAGGGGTCTTTGCTGCCTCATCCGCATCCCAAATTCCCAGAGTTTCCTCCACCCATCCATCCTGATAATTTTGAATCTTCCTCACCTCATTATCCCTGGATTCAAATCCCTCATTTGCATCCAGGGATCATGAGGAGGAAAACAACAAATATGGGATTCCAAAGGGTGGGACGGTGCCTTTTTTCCCTATAAAGTGACCATCCCACCCCATTCCGAGGGCTTTCCTTTTTTTTTCCTTTTTTTTGGCAAATAATTCCCAAACCCTCAGAATTCCTGCTCAGAGGAAAACGTGAGATGTTAAAAGATCTTTGGATTGGGAACTTTCTGGAGGAAAATCCCACTCCTGGACAGCTCTATCAATCCAGGGATCATGAGGAGGAAAACAATAAATATGGAATTCCAAAGGGTGGGAATTTCCCTATAAAGTGACCATCCCACCCCATTCCAAGGGCTTTCCTTTTTTTTTTTCAAATAATTCCCAAACCCTCGGAATTCCTGCTTGGAGGAAAACGTGGGATGTTAAAAGATATTTGAATTGGGAACTTCTGGAGGAAAATCCCACTCCTGGACAGCTCTATCCATCCAGGGATCATGAGGAGGAAAACAACAAATATGGGATTCCAAAGGGTGGGATGATGCCTTTTTTCCCTATAAAGTGACCATCCCACCCCATTCCGAGGGCTTTCCTTTTTTTTTTTCCTTTTTTTTGGCAAATAACTCCCAAACCCTCGGAATTCCTGCTCAGAGGAAAACGTGGGATGTTAAAAGATCTTTGGATTGGGAACTTCTGGAGGAAAATCCCACTCCTGGACAGCTCTATCAATCCAGGGATCATGAGGAAGAAAACAATAAATATGGGATTCCAAAGGGTGGGACGGTGCCTTTTCCCTATAAAGTGACCATCCCACCCCATTCCGAGGGCTTTCCTTTTTTCTTTTCCTTTTCCCTTTTTTTTTTTCAAATAATTCCCAAACCCTCAGAATTCCTGCTCGGAGGAAAACGTGGGATGTTAAAAGATCTTTGGATTGGGAACTTTCTGGAGGAAAATCCCACCCCTGGACAGCTCTATCAATCCAGGGATCATGAGGAGGAAAACAACAAATATGGGATTCCAAAGGGTGGGACGGTGCCTTTTTTCCCTATAAAATAACCATCCCACCCCATTCCGAGGGCTTTCCTTTTTTTTTTTTCAAATAATTCCCAAACCCTCGGAATTCCTGCTCGGAGGAAAACGTGAGATGTTAAAAGATCTTTGGATTGGGAACTTTCTGGAGGAAAATCCCACCCCTGGACAGCTCTATCAATCACAGGGGGTTGGGATGGGGTTTGGAATTTTCCGTGTGCTTCCAAACCGATCCCGTTCCATCCATCAACGCCTTTGCCAGAGACGTCTCCAAAACGTTGATTTATTGCCCCGCTCCCAGCTCGGAATTAAACAGCCTCCGAGTGGAGTTTATTGGTTAATTGATGGACAGCAGCTTAATCAAGTTAATTTCCGAGCTAGCGCCGAGGATTCCATTAACTCCTTGCGGAATTTAACGGGTTTAGATGGATTTGCACCTCCAGACTTGGGGGTGGTTGGGAAAAGGAGGATCCCAGCCTGGATCAGTCCTGGGAGCTCTAGAGGATGCTCCCAAAAATCTCCCACAAAAAACATCCATGAGGATCTTCCCTGGAAATCTTTTTTTTCTTCCTTTTTGGATTCAGCTCCTCATCCCCAAAATCTCTTTGTGGGTTTGTACGGAGCCAGGGAGGTGAATCCTTGTGCCATCCCAACTCCCTAAAAAGCAGGAGAAGGATTCAAGGCTTCCTGGGGGTTTTTTCCTCACCCATTTTGTGCGTGGTGGTTGGAGGCAGGTCTTGGAATTGAGAGGAGGAGTCAGGATGGGATCCATTTTTTCAGGATGGGATTTCTTTTCAGGATGGGATCCGTTTTTAGGATGGGATTTGTTTTTAGGATGGGATTTGTTTTTTTCAGAACGGGATTTGTTTTCAGAACGGGATTCGTTTTCAGAACGGGATTCGTTTTCAGAACGGGATTCGTTCTCAGGATGGGATTTCTTTTCGGGATGGGAATTTGTTCTCAGGATGGGATTCATTCTCAGGATGGGGTTTTTAGGATGGGATTAGTTTTCAGGACGGGATGCATTTTTAGGATGGGATTCGTTTTGTCAGGATGGGATTCGTTTTTTCAGGATGGGATTCGTTTTCAGGGTGAGATTCGTTTTCAGGATGAGATTTGTTTTTAGGATGGGATTCGTTTCTAGGATGGGAATTCGTTTTTAGGATGGGATTTATTTTTTCAGCATGGGATTCGTTTTTAGGATGGGATTCGTCTTCAGGATGGGATTCGTTCTTGGGATGGGATTTGTTTTTAGGATGGGATTCGTTTTCAGGATGGGATTTGGTTTCAAGGTGGGATTCGTCTTGAGGACGGGATTCATTATGAGGATGGGATTTGTGTTCAGGATGGGATTCGTTTTCAGGACAGGATTCTTTTTAGGATGGGATTCATTTTGAGGATGGGAATTTGTTTTCAGGATGGCATTTGTCTTCAGGATGGGATTCGTTTTTAGGATGGGATTCGTTTCTAGGACGAGATCAGTTTTCAGGATGGGATTTGTTTTCGGGATAGGATTCGTCTTCGGGATGGGATTCGGTTTCAGGATTGAATTTCTTTTCAGGATGGGATTTCTTTTCAGGATGGGATTCGTTTTTAGAATGGGATTGTTTTCAGGATGGGATTCATTTTTAGGATGGGATTTGTTTTCAAGATGGGATTAGTTTTTTCAGGATGGGATTTGTTTTTAGGATGGGAATTTGTTTTTGGGATAGGAATTTGTTTTCAAGATGGAATTCGTTTTCCCTTTCTCCCCACTTTCCTCTGGAGCAGAACCCTGATTTCTCCCTAAATCCCAGAGCAGGAATTCAGGCCCTGAATCCCTTTGGAGATGCTCTGCTCTCCAGATGATCCCAACCTGAGAGGATTCCATGCAGGAATTAAAGGACAGCCCCACCCCGACAGATCCGTGCATGGATCCATGCCAGGAGCAGGAAAATCTTGGAAAAGGGATTTTCCTTCCCAAAAAGGAGGTGGTGACTCGGATGTCATTGTCATTTGTCACTCACCTTCACCATCAGCCCCAGCTCGGAACGGCCCCGCGGCCACCGCCAGGACAAGGATGTGGGCACACAGCATTTTCCCTTGGGAAGCAGCTCCTGGAAATTCCTGGAAGTCAGCACAGAGCCTGGAGAGTCCCTCACCTGCAGGAGGAAAGAAGTTGGAGCTTGGGCCACCTCAGAGCCAGGAAAAGCTTTTTTTTCCAGCTAAAAAAGCTCCTCTTGGCTTGGAAAATTTGGATTAAAATCCATAAATCCTCGGATTCCTTGATTTCTTTGCTAATTATGAGAGCTCAGCTTTGCCCCCTCTTTTCCAGCATCCACCTGAGGCAATGAAGCCCAAATGGGAATGTTGGTGGTGGGATAAAAGCAGGAATTAATTAATTAATTAATTAATTAATTAAATTAATGTGGGAGAAAAGGGCAGGAAAATCAGGAATCACCTGCATCCAACCCTTTTCTCCAGGCTCCTCTAAATCCAGGATGAATTTCCTTGAGGATCCAGCCCACTGTGCCAGAGGAGTCCAGAATTTTGGTTATTGCTGGTGGTTTAACGACTCCCCAAAATTGCTGCAGAATTCCCCCTCTGGAAAATAGGGAATTCTCCCTGCAGAGCAGAAGTTGGGCAATCAAAAGTCATCAGAAGTGACTTTGGATTGGAAGTTAAAAAGGAATTTTGAGTCCATTAAAAAAGGAATTTTGATTCCGTTAAAAAAGGAATTTTGAGTCCGTTAAAAAAGGAATTTTGATTCTATTAAAAAAGGAATTTTGATTCCATTAAAAAAAGGAATTTTGATTCCATTAAAAAAAGGAATTTTGAGTCCATTAAAAAAAGGAATTTTGAGTCCATTAAAAAAAGGAATTTTGAGTCCATTAGAAAAAGGAATTTTGAGTCCATTAGAAAAAGGAATTTTGAGTCCATTAGAAAAAGGAATTTTGAGTCCATTATAAAAGGAATTTTGAGTCCATTATAAAAGGAATTTTGATTCCATTAAAAAAAGGAATTTTGATTCCATTAAAAAAGGAATTTTGATTCCATTAAAAAAAGAATTTTGATTCCATTAAAAAAAGGAATTTTGAGTCCATTAAAAAAAGGAATTTTGAGTCCATTAAAAAAAGGAATTTTGAGTCCATTAAAAAAGGAATTTTGAGTCCATTAAAAAAGGAATTTTGAGTCCATTAAAAAAGGAATTTTGATTCCGTTAAAAAAGGAATTTTGAGTCCGTTAAAAAAAGGAATTTTGAGTCCATTAAAAAAGGAATTTTGAGTCCATTAAAAAAAGGAATTTTGAGTCCATTAAAAAAGGAATTTTGAGTCCATTAAAAAAAGGAATTTTGATTCCATTAAAAAAAGGAATTTTGAGTCCATTAAAAAAAGGAATTTTGAGTCCATTAAAAAAAGGAATTTTGAGTCCATTAAAAAAAGGAATTTTGAGTCCATTAAAAAAAGGAATTTTGAGTCCATTAAAAAAAGAATTTTGAGTCCATTAAAAAAGGAATTTTGAGTCCATTAAAAAGGAATTTTTTGTTCTTTTTTAGTGGGTAACCAAAAGTTCTTCTCCTGCTCTGAGCCTCACCTGCTCCCACAGGAAGCAGGGACAACTTCCGAGGTGGAAATTATGGATTCAGGGGAAAAAAAACCCAAATAAAATCTCAGTGGCTTCATCCAGGGATTCCATTCCAATTAACACCGGGGATTAATGAGAATAAGGAATCCTTCTAAGATTCCTGGGATAAGGAATGTCCCAGGAGTTTGGGATGGAGGATTTTGGGGCAAAAAGCAGGAAAACACCTGGTGACTCCTGGGAATGACATCCAGACCCTCCTCTCCTTTTTCCCGCTCCATGGTGACACCCAAAAATCAGATTTTTACATTAAAAACAATTTTTAAAAGATAAATTCAGAGTTTTTTCCAAGCAGAAAATTCCAGTCGGATGTTTTTTGGGAAGAAAAAAATCTCCAGGCAGAACCTTCCTCCCTCTCCAAGAAGAAAAATCTGAGGGGAAAAAAAATTTGCTGGATTTGCTGCAAACAGCAAGGGAAGGGTTTGGTGCCCTCCAATTCCTGCAAGAAATCCCAGGAGAGGAGGAAAGGTTTTGGGGTGGGTGACTCCAAAGGGGAATTTTTTTGGGAATCATCAAAAAAAATTTGGTGTCAGATGGATTCATGGAATAAAGAATGGGAAATTTGCAGTTTTGTCACCCTGCTGCCACCTGGGGCATCCAGGGGGTGACGTTTGTTCCTCTGTTTTCCCTTAAAAAAGGTGGGAATGGGATTATAAATCCTCAAAAAAAATCTCCAGGGAAGCAGGATTCAAGGAGAGGCGAGGATTTGTGGGAAAATCGTTGGATTTGAAGCAGGTGAGGGTTAATAAAAAAGGAGAAAAAAAAAAGTTGGAAAGGGATGGATGAAGAGATTGAGTGCCTGGCCGGCTCTTCCAGCTGGAATTTTTCCAGGTTACTCACATTTCCGAGGAGCTGGGACAAAGGGAACAAAGATCCCAAAGGTTCTGAATCCCTCTGGGAGCCTCAGGGGTGGGAGAAATTCTCCCAGCAGGAATCTGCTGAGGTTTCCCTGCCTCTGGATTTGCTTTGGCTGGGATAAGGACATGGAGGGAGGAATCCAGGAGAGTTTGGGAATGGAATTTCCACATTCCCGTCTCCAGGTAGGAATTGGATGGGGTTTAAAGTTCCTTCCGACACAAATCCCTCGGTGATTCCCTGATTTTTGGGCAGGGAATGGGAGAGGCTGATCCAGATCCAGGCCCTGAGCTGGAGCCGAGGATCTGAACCCAAATCTCGGATTTTTCCCATTAAATTAATTATTGATTCTGCAGGAAGTGAGGCCTGAGGTGAGAACATCCCACGGCTTTGGCACCACCTGCAGAGCCCTCATCCCAAATCCCAGAGTCAAAGTCTGTCTGTCCGTCCATCCATCCATCCATCCATCCATCCATCCATCCATCCATCCATCCATCCCCTGCTCCTCTGGGTTTTCCCACTCCCAGACAAGCCATGCTTGGGAAAACTGAGTGATCCCAAAAAGGAGCAAACGACACCCCAAAAGTCCAGTGATCCCAAAATACCAGCGACATCCAGAAAGGAGAAAATGATGATCAAAAGTTCAGTGATCCCAAAATTCCAGTGACACCCAAAAAGGAGAAAATGACGATCAAAAGTTCAGTGATCCCAAAATTCCAGTGGTCCCAAAAATAATCAACTGACACCCAAAAATCCAGTGATCCCAAAATTCCATTGACAGCCAAAAAAGGATTGAGTGACACCCAAAAATCCAGTGATCCCAAAATTCCAGTGGTCCCAAAAATAATCAACTGACATCCAAAAATCCAGTGATCCCAAAACGGAAAAAGTGACACCCAAAACCCCAGTGATCCCAAAAAGGAAAAATTGACACCCAAAACCCCAGTGATCCCAAAATTCCAGTGACACTCAAAAAAGGACCAAGTGACACCCAAAAATCCAGGGATCCCAGAAAGGATGAAATGATGATCAAAAATCCCAGTGAACCTAAAAATCCAGTGATCCCAAAATTCCAGTGATACCCAAAAAGGACAAAATGATGCCCAAAACCCCAGTGATCCCAAAATTCCAATGACACCCAGAAAGGAGCAAATGACAATCAAAAATCCAGTGATCCCAAAATTCCAGTGACACCCAAAAAAGGACAAAATGACACCCAAAAATCCAGGGATCTCAAAAATTCGGGGATCCCAAAAAGGACCAAGAGACACCCAAAAACCCAGTGATCCCAAAAAGGACACCCCCAACCCCAAAATTCCAGTGACACCCAGAAAGGAGAAAATGAGGATCAAAAGTGCAGTGATCCCAAAAATCCAGTGATCCCAAAATTCTAGTGACACCCAAAATGGAGCAAATGACAATCAAAATCCCCATGATCCCAAAATTCCAGTGACACCCCAAAAGGGCCAAATGACATCCAGAAACCCAGTGATCCCAAAATTTCCAGTGACACACAGAAAGGAGAAAATGACACCCCAAACCCCAGTGATCCTAAAAATCCAGCGAACCCAAAAATCCAGTGACACTCAAAAAAGGACTAAATGCCACCCCAAAACCCCAGTGATCCCAAAAAGGACCAAATGACACCCAAAAATCCAGGGATCCCAAAATTTCAGTGACACTCAAAAAAGGACCAAGTGACACCCAAAAATCCAGGGATCCCACAAAGGATGAAATGACGATCAAAAATCCCAGTGAACCTAAAAATCCAGTGATCCCAAAATTCCAGTAATCCCAAAAAGGACCAAATGCCACCCAAAAATCCAGTGATCCCAAAATTCCAATGACACCCAGAAAGGAGCAAATGACAATCAAAATCCCATGATCCCAAAATTCCAGTGACACCCAAAAAAGGACAAAATGACACCCAAAACCCCAGTGATCCCAAAAAGGACAAAAGGACACCCCAAACCCCAAAATTCCAGTGACACTCAGAAAGGAGAAAATGACGATCAAAATTCCAGTGATCCCAAAAATCCAGTGATCCCAAAATTCCAGTGACACCCAAAACGGAGCAGATGACACTCAAAATCCCCATGATCCCAAAATTCCAGTGACACCCAGAAAGGACCAAATGACATCCAGAAACCCAGTGATCCCAAATTTCCAGTGACACACAGAAAGGAGAAAATGATGTCCAAAACCCCAGTGATCCTAAAAATCCAGTGAACCCAAAAATCCAGTGACACCCAAAAAGGACAAAATGACACCCAAAACCCCAGTGATCCCAAAATTCCAGTGACATCCAGACAAGAGCAAATGATGCCCAAAACCCCAGAGATCCCGAAATTCCAGCGACACCCAGAAAGGATGAAATGACCCTCAAAAATCCAGTGATCCCAAAATTCCAGTGATCCCAAAAATCCAGTGACACTCAAAAAAGGACCAAATGACACCCAAAAATCCAGTGATCCCAAAAATCCAGTGATCCCAAAAAGGACCAAATGACACCCAAATAATCCAGTGATCCCAAAATTCCAGTGATCCCAAAAAGGACAAAAGGACACCCCAAACCCCAAAATTCCAGTGACACCCAGAAAGGACCAAATGATACCCAAAAATCCAGTGATCCCAAAATTCCAGTGACACCCAAAAAGGACCAAATGATACCCAGAACTTCCTCATCCTCCTCCTCTTCTTCATCCTCCTCCCTGGGAGCTGCTGCTTCCTCATCCTCTTCATCCTTCTCATCTGGGGCTGCTGCCTCATCTTCATCCTCCTCTCTGGGAGCTCCTGCCTCCTCACCCTCCTCTTCCTCCCCCTTGGAAGCTGCTGCTTCCTCATCTTCCTCATCCTCCTCATTTTCCTCATCCTCCCCTTTGGAAGCTGCCGCCTCCTCATCCTCCTCCTCCTCCTCTCTTGAGTTGCTGCTTCCTCATCAGGAAGCTGCTCCCTCCTCACCTTCCTCTTCCTCCTTACCCTCCCCCATCAGGAGGTGCTTCCTCCTCACCCTCCTCTTCCTCCTCATTTTCCTCATCCGGAACTGCTGCCTCCTTATCTTCCTCATCCTCCTCATCTTCTTCATCCTCCTCTCTGGGAGCTGCTTCCTCCTCACCCTCCTCATTTTTCTCATCCAGAACTGCTGCCTCCTTCTCTTCCTCATCCTCCTCATCTTCTTCATCCTCCTCCTTGGGAGCTGCTGCTGCTTCCTCCTCTCCTTCCTCATCCTCCCCTCTGCAAGCTGCTGCTTCCTCATCCTCTTCCCCATCAGGAAGCTGCTCCTTCCTCACCCTCCCCCATCGGGAGGTGCTTTCTCATCATCCTCCTCTTCCTCCTCATTTTCCTCATCCGGAGCTGCTGCTTCCTCATCTTCTTCATCCTCCTCCCTGGGAGCTGCTGCTCCTCATCCTCCTCTTCCTCCCCCTGAAAGCTGCTGCCTCCTCATCCTCCTCTTCCTCCTCATTTTCCTCATTCAGAACTGCTGCCTCCTTATCTTCCTCATCCTCTTCAGCTTCTTCATCCTCCTCCCTGGGAGCTGCTGCCTACTCCTCATCCTCTTCATCTTCCCCTTTAGAAGCTCCTGTCTCCTCACCCTCCTCTTCCTCCCCCGTGGAAGCTGCTGCTTCCTCATCCTCCTCTTCCTCCTCATTTTCCTCATCTGGAACTGCTGCCTCCTCATCTTCCTCGTCTTCTTCATCCTCCTCCCTGGGAGCTGCTGCCTTCTCATCCTCCTCTTCCTCCTCATCCTCCCTTTGGGATCTGCTGCCTCCTCCTCCTCCTCCTCCTCATTTTCCTCATCTGGAGCTGCTGCTTCCTCCTCCTCCTCTCCCTCCTCATCCTCCCCTTGGAAGCTGCTGCTTCCTCATCGTCCTCCTCTTCATCCTCCTCATCTGGAACTGCTGCCCCTCATCCTCCTCATCTTCTTCATCCTCCTCCCTGGGAGCTGCTCTCTCCTCTTCCTCCTCTTCCTCCTCATCCTCCCCTTGGGAGCTGCTGCTTCCTCCTCCTCCTCCTCCTCTCCCTCCTCATTTTCCTCATCTGGAGCTGCTTCTCCTCATCCTCCTCACCCTCCCCCATCGGGAGGTGCTTCCTCCTCACCCTCCTCTTCCTCCTCATTTTCCTCATCCAGAACTGCTGCCTTCTTATCTTCCTCATCCTCTTCATCTTCCCCATCCTCCTCTCTGGGAGCTGCTGCTGCTTCCTCATCCTCTTCATCTTCCCCTTTAGAAGTTCCTGTCTCCTCACCCTCCTCTTCCTCCCCCGTGGAAGCTGCTGCTTCCTCATCCTCCTCTTCCTCCTCATTTTCCTCATCCGGAACTGCTGCCTCCTCATCTTCCTCATCCTCCCCTTTGGAAGTTGTTGCCTCTTCATCCTCCTCTTCCTCAGGAGCTGCTGCCTCCTCTTCCTCCTCATCAGGAAGCTGCTCCCTCCTCACCCTCCCCCATTGGGAGCTGCTGCCTCCTCTTCCTCATTTTCCTCATCTGGAACTGCTGCCTCCTTATCATCCTCATCCTCCTCATCTTCTTCATCCTCCTCCCTGGGAGCTGCTGCCTTCTCATCCTCCTCTTCCTCCTCATCCTCCCTTTGGGAGCTGCTGCCTCCTCCTCCTCCTCTTCCTCCTCATTTTCCTCATCCGGAGCTGCTGCTTCCTCCTCCTCCTCTCCCTCCTCATCCTCCCCTTGGAAGCTGCTGCTTCCTCATCGTCCTCATCTTCATCCTCCTCATCTGGAACTGCTGCCCCTCATCCTCCTCATCTTCTTCATCCTCCTCCCTGGGAGCTGCTCTCTCCTCTTCCTCCCCTTGGGAGCTGCTGCCTCCTCCTCCTCCTCTTCCTCCTCTCCCTCCTCATTTTCCTCATCCGGAGCTGCTGCTTCCTCCTCCTCCTCTCCCTCCTCATCTTCCTCTCTGCGAGCTGCTGCTTCCTCATCCTCTTCATCTTCCCCGTCAGGAGCTGCTTCCTCCTCCTCCTCCTCCTCATTTTCCTCATCCGGAGCTGCTGCTTCCTCCTCCTCCTCTTCCTCCTCCTCCTCCTCCTCCCCCGGCCCCTCTCCCTCCTCCCCTCCGCAGTTCTTTAACTGCAACCCGAGACCCAAGAGTGGGGAAAAACAAAAAAACAAAAACCCCAAAAGGATCCAAACCCCGCACGGACAGACGGACAGACAGACAAACAGATTTTCCCTGCTGCTCACCCGTCCCGGGGGTCCCGGGGGGGTCTCTCCACCGGGGGAATCCGCGGAGGAAAAACTTCTCCAAGCTGGAGAAAAGCTGGAGTTACGAGGCAGGAGGAGGAGGAGGAGGAGCTGCCTCCCCCCGGCAGCTGGGATGGGATGGAGGGGGAGAACCGCGCAGGAGATGGGAGAAAAGGGAGGGAAAAAGGGAAAAAAATTTAAAAGATTTTTTTTTTTTCTTTCCCCCTCGTGGGCATAAAATGATAATAAAATAACTGGGATGTTTTGAGAGGGAAGGGGCCGGCGCAGGGAGATAAAAATTCCGGGTAGCAACACCTGGAGAGGGTGGGAGAGATCAGGACTGGGGTGAAAAAAGTGATTTATGGTGCAAATATTGGAGGCTGACATTGCTGGGGGGCTGGAGGGGAACGAGTGGGGACATCACAAATAAAATCTGGAATAAATCTGAGTTCCCACCCTCCTGGGACCGCTGGATCCAAACGGGATCCCAAAAATAAATCTGAATTCTCACTCCCAGCTCCAAACAGGATCCCAGGAAAAATAAAACTGATTTCGTACTTCTGACTCCAAACAGGATCCCAAAAATAAATCTGAATTCTCATCCCCAGCTCCAAATGGGATCCCAGGAATAAATTGGAATTTTCACCCTCCTGGGACCCCCAGATCCAAATGGGATCCCAGGAATAAATTGGAATTCTCACCCCAGCTCCAAACAGGATCCCAAAAATAAATTGGAATTTTTCCCTCAGCTCCAAATGGGATCCCAGGAATAAATTGGAATTCTCACTCCCAGCTCCAAACAGGATCCCAGGAATAAACTGGAAGTCTCACCCTCCTGGGACCCCCGGATCCAAATGGGATTCCAAAAATAAATCTGAATTCTCCCCTCAGCTCCAAATGGAATCCCAAAAATAAATCCGAATTCTCGTCCTCCTGGGACCCCTGGATCCAAACGGGACCCCAGGAAAAATAAATCTGAATTCACACTCCCAGCTCCAAACAGGATCCCAGGAATAAATCGGAATTCTCCCCTCAATTTCAAATGGAATCCCAGGAATAAATTGGAATTCTCACTCCCAGCTCCAAATCGGATCCCAAAAATAATTCTGAATTCTCCACTCAGCTCCAAACAGGATCCCAGGAATAAATCTGAATTCTCACCCCCAGATCCAAATGGGATCCCAGGAATAATTTGGAATTCTCACCCCAGCTCCAAACAGGATGCCAAAAATAAATCTGAATTCTCCCCCATGGATCCAAACAGGATCCCAGGAATAAATCTGAACTCTCACCCCTCACTCTGAACAGGATCCCAAAAATAAATCTGAATTCTCCCCTCAGTTCCAACCTCCTCCTGCAGCCAAATCCGGAGCTGCATCCCAAGGCAAAGTGGGAAATCCCCAATCCAGGCACCCCTGGAGCTCCCACCACACAAACAGAGGAAATTTCAGCTCAGGAAAAAAAAGGAAAATAGGAATAATTAGAGATCCCATATCCTAAATCCCAGCAGTTTTCCTGCTCGGAGCGGGGTCTGCACCGAGGATTTCCGGTCCCATCCATCCCTAAAAATCCCCTGGCCAGGAGATATCCCAGGAGATAAAAAGATCAAGGACAGAGGAAAAGGGAAAATCGGGAGCCTGCAGGGTGAACAGGAGCTGGGAAAAAAATAAAATTCCAGGGAATCCCAGCCCCACCTGGCTCCAGGTGAAACCAAAGGATCAGCACAATAAATGTCAATAAATGAGAGGCTCAAACTCTGAAAGAGATTT
Organism: Acrocephalus scirpaceus scirpaceus; assembly: GCA_910950805.1. NCBI lineage: Eukaryota > Metazoa > Chordata > Aves > Passeriformes > Sylviidae > Acrocephalus > Acrocephalus scirpaceus. The sequence goes on from OU383777.1 coordinate 1,238,330, forward strand.
CAGTCATCCTCCAGGTGTTCAAATATCCACGGGGTTTAAACGTTGGGAGAGGTGGAATTTTGTTCTTCCCGGAGGGGAAATCTCTTGAGCTTGATGTTCCCCCACTCCAGCAGAAAATCCCAGGAATTAACTGCTTCCTGTCCAGAAATAGCCACAAAATAAATATCAATAAAATAAATATCAACAAAATAAAGAGCAACAAAATAAATATCAACAAAATAAATATCAACAAAATAAATAGCAATAAAATTAATATCCACAAAATAAATATCCACAAAATAAATATCCACAAAATAAAGAGCAACAAAATAATTATTAACAAAATAATTATCACAAAATAATTATCAACAAAATAAATATCAATAAAATAAATAGCCATAAAATGAATATCAACAAAATAAATATCAACAAAATAAATATCCACAAAATAAATATCCACAAAATAAATATCCACAAAATAAATATCCACAAAATAAAGAGCAACAAAATAATTATCAACAAAATAATTATCACAAAATAATTATCAACAAAATAATTATCAATAAAATAAATAGCCATAAAATGAATATCAATAAAAGAAATATCCACAAAATAAAGAGCAACAAAATTAATATCCACAAAATAAAGAGCAACAAAATAATTATCAACAAAATAATTATCACAAAATAATTATCAACAAAATAATTATCAATAAAATAAATAGCCAAAAAATAAATATCAATAAAAGAAATATCCACAAAATAAAGAGCAACAAAATTAATATCCACAAAATAAAGAGCAACAAAATAATTATCAACAAAATAATTATCACGAAATAATTATCCACAAAATAATTATCAATAAAATAAATAGCCATAAAATGAATATCAACAAAATAAATATCCACAAAATAAAGAGCAACAAAATTAATATCCACAAAATAAATATCCACAAAATAAATATCAACAAAATAATTATCAACAAAATAATTATCACAAAATAATTATCAACAAAATAATTATCAATAAAATAAATAGCCATAAAATGAATATCAATAAAAGAAATATCCACAAAATAAAGAGCAACAAAATTAATATCCACAAAATAAATATCCACAAAATAAATATCCACAAAATAAAGAGCAACAAAATAAAGAGCAACAAAATAATTATCACAAAATAATTATCAACAAAATAATTATCAATAAAATAAATAGCCATAAAATGAATATCAACAAAATAAATATCCACAAAATAAAGAGCAACAAAATTAAATATCCACAAAATAAAGAGCAACAAAATAATTATCAACAAAATAAATAGCCAAAAAATAAATATCCACAAAATAAATATCCATAAAATGAATATCAACAAAATAAATATCCAAAAAATAAAGAGCAACAAAATAAATATCCACAAAATAAATATCAATAAAATAAATATCAATAAAATAAATATCCCTCTTTTCCCCCCCTTTTCAGATCATTTTTGCCTCCAAGGATGATTCCGGTTTTAGGGAGACTCCAGAGGAGCTCTCCCTAAACTCGGGCCTAACAACTGAGCCTAATTAAACCCTCCAAACCCTGAATGGCTCGTTAGGAGCTGAATGGGTTTAATTGCAATTGGATCCTCATTCAGCTGCTGAATCCAATCCCAACCCCAATCAGGAGGGGTTTGTGCAATTCCCGACAGGATCAGGGACTCCAGCTGCCCTCTGGAAGTGCTCCAGGATGAGGAGTTTTGGTTTTAACCCTGCAGGGGTTGGGAAGAGGGGGAGATGTTGGGGATCCCCGAAATCCACAGGATGTGGAGCTGCTGGAAAAAAAAACCCATGGAGCTGCTCTGGAGCCAGGCTGGGAGAGGTGGGAATGTTCACCTGGAGAAGGGAAGGATCCAGGGAGAGCTTCCAGAACATTCCAGGGCCTAAAGGGGCTCCAGGAGAGCTGCAGAGGGACTGGGGACAAGGCCTGCAGGGACAGGACACAGGGAATGGCTTCAGCTTGGAAAAGGGGAGATTGGGGTGGGATCTTGGGCAGGAATTCCTGGCTGGGCTGGAATTCCCAGAGAATCCCTGGATCCCTGGAATGTCCAAGGAAGGATTGGAGCACCCTGGAATGGTGGGAGGTGTCCCTGGAATGAGCTTTGAGGTCCCTTCCCACCCAAACTGGTCTGGGATTCTGGGATTTGGGACACTCAGAATCCATCCCGAGGGATTTTTATGGGAAATGGGGAGAGAAAAGAGAGGGCAAGGGAAGGGAGACCCTTCATGGTTTCCTGAGATTCCAAGTGAGGCCCCTGGGTCCATGGATTTCTTGGAGAGGAGATGGATCCAATCTCAGGCTGGGAGAGCTGGGAATTCCCAGCCTGGAGAAGGGAAGATCCAGGGAGAGCTTCCAGAACATTCCAGGGCCTGAAGGGGCTCCAGGAGAGCTGCAGAGGGACTGGGGACAAGGCTGGAGGGACAGGACACAGGGAATGGCTTCAGCTTGGAAAAGGGGAGATTGGGGTGGGATCTTGGGCAGGAATTCCTGGCTGGGCTGGAATTGCCAGAGAATCCCTGGATCCCTGGAATGTCCAAGGAAGGATTGGAGCACCCTGGGATGGTGGGAGGTGTCACCTTCACCTGGGGCAGGGGTGAAGAACAAAACGAGTTCTTTAATTGTCAAAAAAACCCCCAAAACTCCGGAAGAGGGGAACATCAAACTCAGTCCAAATGGAAAACCCCAAAAATTTTGGAGATTTCCAAGCCATCCTGCTCAGCTCCTGGAGAATCAGGAATATTTGGGAGCAAAGGCAAACAAAGAGGAGCATTCATTGGAATGCCAACCCCTCTGGAGAGGGAAGGGTTTCCTTCAGCTGGAATTCAGCCTTCAGGTCCAGCAAAAAAAATCCTGGCAGGCACAACTCAGCCGTGAGATAAAAGCTGGGAAAGGTCCAGCAGCGTTTTCTGATCCTAAAGCACCTCTGGAAAATCACCAGCCCCTGTTTCTGTCCCCCTTGTTCTTCCCCAGGCCTCGAAAGCAGCAGGGCAGACCCAAAATTGACTTTTTGGGATGAGAGGCCAAGCAGGGCTGGGGTGAAGCTGTTCCACGAGGTCTCACTCAGTTTTTAGGATTTTTTTTAGGGTTTCCAGCTCCCAGGATGGTTCTGCTCAGCCCCACTTGGGGATGAAGGCTCTTGTTGGATCAATTTGGCCCCCAAATTGCTGGAGTGGCTTTTGCTCCGATCCAAAATTGTGTTCCTGGTTGTTTTCCTTCCACTTTGCTCCATGGAAAACCCAACAAAGGTGGTTGAGAATCCCAGAATCCCAGAATGGGTTGGAAGGGACCTCAAAGCCCATCCAGAGCCACCCCATCCATGGGCAGGGACACCTCCCACTGTCCCAGGCTGCTCCAAGCCCCAATGTCCAACCTGGCCTTGGACATTCCAGGGATCCAGGGATTCTCTGGGAATTCCAGCCCAGCCAGGAATTCCTGCCCAAGATCCCACCTAAATCTCCCCTTTTCCAAGCTGAAGCCATTCCCTGTGTCCTGTCCCTGCAGGCCTTGTCCCCAGTCCCTCTGCAGCTCTCCTGGAGCCCCTTCAGGCCCTGGAATGTTCTGGAAGCTCTCCCTGGAGCCTTCCCTTCTCCAGGCTGGGAATTCCCAGCTCTCCCAGCCTGACATTGGATCCATCTCCTCTCCAAGAAATCCATGGACCCAGGGGCCTCACTTGGAATCTCAGGAAACCATGAAGGGTCTCCCTTCCCTTGCCCTCTCTTTTCTCTCCCCATTTCCCATAAAAATCCCTCGGGATGGATTCTGAGTGTCCCAAATCCCAGAATCCTGGACCAGTTTGGGTGGGAAGGGACCTCAAAGCTCATTCCAGGGACACCTCCCACCATCCCAGGGTGCTCCAATCCTTCCTTGGACATTCCAGGGATTCTCTGGGAATTCCAGCCCAGACAGGAATTCCTTTCCAAGTTCCCATCCATCCCTGTCCTGTGGCAGTGGGAAGCCATTCCCTGTCACTATATCCATATAAAAAAAAATAAAAAAATCCCTCTCCCTCTTTTTTTTTAATGGAAAACATCACTTGGAATGACCAATCCCACAACAGCGGCGTCAATGGGATTATGGGAATTGTCCTCCTGCCATTACTGGTTTAACTGGTTCTCCCCAGGGACACCTTTCACCCTTTCATGCCCAAACTCGCTCCTTTTCCAACCAAAAACACCTGGAGCAACCCCAGGATCGATCCACGGAATGAAGAGCAGCTTCCCCTTGGAGCAGTGATTGGTTTGAGAGGAGAGGATTGCTCCAAACCTTTGGAAAATTGGAAAATCCACAGCCCAGGACCCCAATTTGCTGCCAGCTTGGAATTCTGATTTATCCAACGGAAAAACCAGCCAGTGATCCCTAAAAATAACCAGATCCACTTTTATGGAGGAGATTTTTAAGCCTCCACTCCAGATTTTATCTCCCCTGTAACTCTTAAGCTGCAGGATTTGATTTAATGTGAGGAGGGAGGTGAATTATCCCTAAATTTACATCATCCTCCCAAATCCAAGTGTCCCAAAGAATATTTAAGGAACCTCACATAAATTAATTTTTTTTTTGTCCCTTTCCAGATATTTTTTGCTCCAAGTCGGATTTACCAGCCTGAAAATTCACGAGAAAATCAGAGTATAAAACCCCAATAAAAGATAAAGAATAAATCTCATTTTCCCTCCTTTTTTTTTCTTTTTCAGAATTCCAATCAGACTCAGAATCCCAATCTTATCTCGTTGGAGGGCAGGGATTACAACAGAGATTTTTTTTGCCCGTTTTTCCAGAGGTTTCTCCCATTTTTTTCACTCACCTGCTCCATGGGAGCCAAAAGAAAGGGGAGCATCCAAAATCCAGAATTTTTGAGACCTTTCATCCTTTGAAGAATCACCGGAGATGGGAAAGGAGCTGAAAATCCTGCAAATTCCAGGAAAAATCCAGGAGCTGGGAATCAACCCCGCTGCCTCTCGCGCTGCCAGCGAGCTGCAGCTGCTGCCAGGGAAATATTCCTGCAAAAGCAGCAGCAGATGTTGGGAGCCAGGGATGAGGGAAAATCGCGGGAGCTGCGGCCGCAGGTCGGGGTTTGCTCCCTGGATCAGGGAAGAGCAGTAGGAAAAGTGTTGGAACCCTGGAGGGTGAAAATTTCCGGCTTTTTGACCCTCGGGCAAGCACCACATTTGACTCGAGGCATTGGAAGAAGCTTCTGAGATTGTGACAGAACAAGAATTGTGGGAGTGTGGTTGGAATTGTGTGATCTCACAGGGGGAAAAACTCAGATTTGAGATTTTAGTATTTAATAATGGTGTGGGCCTAGATGGAAAAAGATTCAGGGCGTTGGCCAAGTTCTTCTTCTTCCTTTTTCTTCCTCCATCTTCTTCCTCTTCCTTCTTCACCTTCTTCTTCCTTCTTCTTCCTCCTCCTTCCTCGTTGTCTTCTTCTTCCTTCTTCCTCCTTCTTCACCTTCTTCTTCCTCCTCTTCCTTTTTTTTCTTCCTCCTTCCATCTTCTTCTTCTTCCTCCTTCTATCTTCTTCCATCTTCTTCCTCCTTCCATCTTCTTCCTCCTTCCATCTTCTTCCTCCTCCTTCCTCTTCCTCCTTCTTCCTTCTTTCTCCTCCTTCCTCCTTGTCTTCTTCTTCCTTCTTCCTCCTTCACCTTCTTCTTCCTCCTCTTCCTTCTTCTTCTTCCTCCTTCCATCTTCTTCCTCCTCTTCCTTCTTCTTCTTCCTCCTTCTTCCTTCTTCTTCTTCCTCCTCCTCCTTCCTCTTCCTCCTCCTTCCTCTTCCTCCTTTCTCCTTCTTTGCCTTCTTCTTCCTCCTCCTTCTTCCTTCTTCCTCCTCCTTCCTCCTTCTTCTTCGTCCTCATTTCTTCTTCTTCCTCCTTCTTCTTCCTTTTTCCTCCTTCTTCTTCACAGGTTTGGGTGGTTTTCTCTCACTGGGTGAAAATGTCCACATTGTGGACCTTGGATGGTCATTATTGGGTCAAAAGTATAAATAATATAAGTGTCACCTTGTTATTGGTTAATTATTTCTTAAATTAGCTCAGTAAGAGAGAGGCGCCGCCATTTTACCTCATTTCTCTAACTCGTAAGTCTGTAAATACTGTAAATAAATAAAATATAATAAACAACCAAGACCAAACTCAAATTTAGAGTTTCCCGACTATTATTCATCCTAACCTTAGCAGAGCAAAAAAGGGAAAAAAAGCACCTGGAGACAGCTCCATCCTTCCATCTTCCACGGATCCAGAGCTCCTGGATGCACCTTGGGATGTGTTTCCATCTTTTAAATCTTGAAATTGTTTAAACCATTGGATTCGGTTTTTTAATGTTCTTCAAGTCCTGTGGTGATGATTTCCACAGGTTTTTATCCCACTTTTCATCTCCTCTCCTTGGTTTCCAACCTCAGCCCATGGTTTCATTTGTTGCCATTCAATTCTAGCACAAGGAAATAAATCCCAAAATTCCCCAAAAGGAATGTGTTTCCACCTTTTAAATCTTTAAATTTTTTAACCATTGGATTGTTTTTTTTAATGTTCTTCAAGTCCTGTGGTGATGATTTCCATTGGTTTTTATCCCGCATTTTATCTCCTCTCCTTGGTTTCCAACCTCAATCCTTGGTTTCATTTGTTGCCACTCAATTCTTGCACAAGGAAAAAAATCCCCAAATTCCCTGGAAGGAATGTGTTTCCATCTTTTAAATCTTTAAAATTTTTTAAACCATTGGATTGTTTTTTTTAACGTTCTCCGTGTCCTGTGGTAAAGATTTCCACAGATTTTTATCCCACTTTTTATCTCCCCTCCTTGGTTTTATTTGTTTCCACTCAATTCTTGCACAAGGAAAAAAATCCCCAAATTCCCTGAAAGGAATGTGTTTCCATTCTTAAATCTCTAAATTTTTTAAACCATTGGATTTGTTTTTTTAATGTTCCTGTAGTGAAGATTTCCATAGGTTTTTATCCCACTTTTTATCTGCTCTCCTTGGTTTCCAACCTCAATCCATGGTTTTATTTGTTTCCACTCAATTCTTGCACAAGGAAAAAAATCCCCAAATTCCCTGGAAGGAATGCATTTCCATCCTTTAAATCTCTAAATTGTTTAAACCATTGGATTTGTTTTTTTAATGTTCCTGTAGTGAAGATTTCCACAGGTTTTTATCTCCCCTCCTTGGTTTCATTTGTTTCCACTCAATTCTTGCACAAGGAAATAAATCCCAAAATTCCCTGGAAGGAATGTGTTTCCACCTTTTAAATCTTTAAATTTTTTAAACCATTTGATTTGTTTTTTAACATTCTCAGAGTCCTGTGGTGATGATTTCCACAGGTTTTTATCCCACATTTCATCTCCTCTCCTTGATTTCCAACCTCAGCCCATGGGTTCATCTGTTGCCACTCAGTTCTTGCACAAGGAAATAAATCCCAAAATTCCCTGGAAGGAATGTATTTCCATCTTTTAAATCTTTAATTTTTTAAACCATTTGATTTGGTTTTTTAATGTTCCTGTGATGAAGATTTCCACAGGTTTTTATCTCCTCTCCTTGGTTTTATTTGCTGCCACTCAATTCTTGCACAAGGAAAAAAATCCCCCAAATTCCCCGGAGAAAAACATTTTAGGGATGGTTCCCTTAGATCCCACTGAAGGCAAAAAATTCCAAATCCAAACAGGTTTGGATATAGATGGCTCTGATTTGCTTTCTGGACAAGGAAAAAAAAAACAGTTAAAAATAAAAGAATAAAATAAAATTTAAAAAATCTCTTTTCCTCCTCTTTGCAGGTTTTTGGGGAATTTTAATGGAAAAGATTCCCATCAATCATGGAGAGGCAAATCCAATTCAGGGAGAATCCTTCTGATTTTCCCTTTTCCAAAGGGAAGAGCACTTTTTCCAGCTCATTTGTAGTGATCTCAAATTTAACAACCTTAAGGAATGAGGAGAAGGCTTAAAAAATAAAAAAAAATTGAGTTATTTCAATTTTTACCCCAAAATATGCCTGGAGTTTTTAGGCTTTGCTGGTTTTGACAAGTTTCAACACACACTTGGAACAGCAAGAAAAATTTGGAATTCATCTCCTCCCTCAAATGAAAACTTGGCAGAGGAAAATAAAAGCAATAAAAAATGAATTTAAGAATTAATGAAGACAAAGGGGACTTGGACCAAGGGAAAAACTCTGGGAGTGAAAAAAAAAGGAAAATGAAATGTTTGGGATAACAGGAATTTCTCCTCTCCATCCAGAGAAATTGAAATAATTTCTGGAATGCTGAGCTGAGGAAAACTCAAAAAAAATGAAACACATTTTAGAAAATAACTGGAATTCCTGGGGGAAAAAAAAATCTCTGGAGGGAGCAGCAGGGAGAGCTGGAAGTTTTTGGTGGAATAAATAATCCCAAGAATGTGACAATTTAAGGAGAGGAGAGAGACTCAGCCCTTTAAAAGTGCCTAAAAATATCTCAGGGGTTTATCTGGGTTATTTTTAATATAAAAAAGGGGAATTTCAAGCCAACAAGCACAAAATTTTCCCAAGAGAGGAAGGAAAAATTCCTCCAGCTGCAAAATTCCAGGAGTTGGGGCATTTCCAATGGAAATGGGGTTGTATTTCTGGAATTCCTGTTGTTCACATTCCCAAAAAAAAAAAAGTGTTGGGAAGTTTTGGAGCTGAGGGATTTAGGGCAGGAGTTGCCTCTCCCACCAGGGCTCTGGGTTAGGATCCCAAAAATAAAAATAAAAACCAAATAACCAGAAAGGATTTGATTTTTTTTTTTCCCCATAAATACTCACCTCTGTCACAGCAATAAAAATAATGGGGAGAAATCCAAATCCCAGGATTTGTTCCCTATTTTTTTTCCCTCATGATGTAGCTGAGTCTCTGTTTGTGTCCTTGGCTGTGGTGGAATTTTGGGATGGTTTGGGTGGGAAGGGACCTGGAATTCATCCAGTTCCACCCTCTGGACACTTCCCACTATTCCAAGGTGCTCCAAACCCTTTCCTTGGACATTTCCAGGCTTTTGGAAAACTCTTGGAATTTCATGTGAGAGTCTCCCCACCTAAAACCACTAAAAAATGGAATTAATCACAAAGTGCTGAAGAGCTGAAGGGTAAAAATCCCTAAAAAATAATTAAAAATCCCTAAAAAAAATTAAAAACGCCTAAAAAAAATTAAAAATCCAACTCAACATTCCAAATCCCACAGCTGGCTGTTATCCCATTAAATCCCAGCTTTTCCCTCTTTTGCCTTCATTTCATTTCCCAGAATTTTGGGATGAAAAGCAGGGAATAAATCCCTAAATAACCCCCCAAATTCACCCTCTGAGTATCATTTCCCAACTGGATCCAAATCCCTTTTTTTTTTTTAATCCTGAAGGGAATTCAGGTGCAGGGAAGAATTGCCTGGAGGAGAGGAACAGGTCCAGCCTTGTTTGCAATCCCACAGGAATTCTGCATTTTTTTCCTGGGAAAAGCAGCAGGGTGGGAAGGAGAGGAGCCAGCTGAGGGATCTCACCTTGCTGGGGTTTCAGAAAAAAATTATTTTAAAATATTTGAGTGCTTTTTTTTTTTTTTTCAAGTTGTTTCTTGAGTTATTAAATCCCACTAAAATCCAGGAATCTTCCAGGTGCTCCCCAAACTCATAAATCATCAGGATTTATCTTCTCTCAGCTCCTAAAACCACAGAGAGAAAAGAGAAAATTCAGCTCATTCCATCCAGAGATGGAATTTCCACAACCTCCCCCGTCACAAATTCACTTTTCCTGGTGTTTTATCCCATTTTTTCCCCATTTAACAGGCTTTAAAAGTGATTTTTTGGAGATAAAATGAGGTTTTTTTTCACACAGCTCTGCCTGGTTTTCCTTCTCACTGGGTTTGTAGCCAAAGGAAAAAACCAAAAATTGATTTTTGGTGGAATTAAGGCTGGGAAAAGTGACAAATTATTAAAAAAAAATCTGGGATTCTGAATTCCCTGCTCCTGTTTTCTCATTGATCACTCAAATTTTGGTTCTTGGGCACAGCTGAAAGATTCCTGAGCCTTCACTCAACGTCCCAAGAGGCCACAAAATTCTGGATTTTTCCTTAATTCCAGAAGTCAGGAACTCAAATTGCTGCCAGGGCTTATCCCAAACCTTGGAGAGCCACAGATTGAATTTAAGTTGAATTCTTAAATTACTTTTATTTATAAATAGAAAATTTATATTTATATATAGAAAATTTATATATATTATATATACAATACATATAATATATATTATTGTATTAATATATAATTAATAGATGCATTTATATTTGTACCAGTGAAGGTGAATTCTTAAATTATTTTTATTTATATAGATAATATTTATATTTATATATATAAATATATATATTATATATATACAATACATATAATATATATTATTGTAGTAATATATAATTAATAGATATATTTATATTTGTACCAGTGAAGGTGAATTCTTAAATTATTTTTATTTATATATATAAAATTTATATTTATATTTAAAATTATATATTTTATATATATATATACAATACATATAATATATATTATTGCAGTAATATATAATTAATATATATATTTATATTTGTACCAGTGAAGGTGAATTCTTAAATTATTTTTATTTATATATAAAAAATTTATATATAAAATTATATATATACACAATACATATATATTATTGTAGTAATATATAATTAATATATTATTATAATTAATAATTAATATATAATTAATAGATGTTTAAATGTATTAATATTATTTTTTCCTATTTTCTAACACTATTTTGTCATTTATTTGGATGCCACAGAATTGATGTGAGCTGAGTTATGAACGAATTTAATTCTAATTTTAATTTTAATTTTAATTTTAATTTTAATTTTAATTTTAATTTTAATTTTAGTGAGTTTTATTATTAAATCTCTCTCCACAACTCCCTGACAGGAGGATGGAACCAGGTGAGATTTGGGCTCTTCCCCCAAGGAATAAGGGACAGAAAATGGCCAAAAAAACCCCAAAATCTCCCTGAGCTGAAAATTTGGGGTTATTTTCACACTGGAGCACTTTAAAAACCACAAATTTGTTGTGTGCCTTTAATCCAGTTTAGAGCAAAGTTGTTGCATTTTTTTTTTGTGGCAGCAAAACCACCTCAATTCCTCCCAAAAACCACAAATTTAATCCATCATCCTCACCTGTGCAGAACTGAGGAGATGGAAGCAGAAAAGCCTGGAAATGTTAAAAAAAATGCCAGAAAAGCCCAGAAATCAACTTTATTTGCTGCTAATGAGCCACGGTGCTTTTTAATTAAAAAGGAACCAATTAAAAAGATCAGGGAAGTCAATTGGAGAGTTTCTACCCAGAGAAGGGTCAGAAAACCCCAAATTATTTTGTCAGTGAACTTTAGTTAAATACAGAGCAACCTTTGGGTTTCCAGGGTCTCATAGAACCCCCAAAGAATTATTTCCAATCCAAACCACCTGGAAATGTCACACAAGAGGCTCCAAATCCCCAAATTTTGGTCTGATTTCATCAGGAGATTGCAGAGTTTCTATCTGAAAGGCAAAACCCTCGGGATATCAAAAAAATTCCTGCCTCTTGTTGCTTCAGTTTTGAGGTTTTCAAGTCCTGAGCTCTGTTTCCAGCCCCCAGGTAAGAATTTGAAACCTTGGGATGTCCAGTTTGGGATCAAAGAGCTCAAAAATTCTCCCAATGAGCCAAAAAAAAAAGAAAAAAAAATTTAAAAAAGGTAAACTTGGCATTTTTACCGTGTCTTTAGCAGCTTGGAGCAGCAGAGGAGCTGCCAAAGTTTCGTTCACATTCTCTGGAAGTCACAAAAAAAAAAAGCAGGAATTCATTCTTGGATTGATTGTGGCTCCTTGGGATTTCACACCTGTGGTATTCAAAGATGAAAATGAGATTAAGGTCTGATTCAGATCAGAAATGGATTGAAAGTGAAATATTTGTAGGATGGAATTCCTGCTTTGGAGTCATTCTACTGATCACAGGGTAAGGACAAATGATTTTGAGGGGATTCCACAAAACCTTAAACCTGGAAATTCCACCAATGATGGAAATATGGAATTTTTGGGGTGAGGAGGGATCTTAAATCCCATCCAGTGTCACCCCTGCCATGGCAGGGACACCTCCCACTGTCCCAGGGTGCTCCAATCCTTCCTTGGACACTGCAGGGATCCAGGGATTCTCTGGCAATTCCAGCCCAGCCAGGAATTCCTGCCCAAGATCCCACCCAAATCTCCCCTTTTCCAAGCTGAAGCCATTCCCTGTGTCCTGTCCCTCCAGGCCTTGTCCCCAGTCCCCCTCAGCTCTCCTGGAGCCCCTTCAGGCCCTGCCAGGTGCTCTGAGCTCTCCCTGGATCCATCTCCTCTCCAGGTGAGCACCCTCAGCTCTCCCAGCCTTTCAATAATTACTATTTTGAACAGTGAATGAATTCTTTGGCACGGAACCCTTAGGAACTGCGTCTAACTGGCGTTTTGGGGTCACTAAATAACCCCAAAAAGTCAATTACGGGCTGCTCCTCAGCACAAGCAGCGCTGGAGCCGCGCCTCCTCCTGACGCCACCTCAGCGCCGCCATGACACCTTTTATCTCAAAACTATAACTCCCATCATGCCCCGCGGCGGGGCGCCAGCCAGGAGCCGCGCTGAGGTGGCGCGAAGCCTGCCGGGAGTTGTAGTCCCCGCGAACTACCGGCGGCCGGAGGAAGCGGGGGCGGCGGGGCCGGAGCCGGGAGCGGGGCAGAGTCCCGGGATCGGGATGCGGGCGAGGCCCGGGACGCCGCCTCGTTGCCCGGAGCGACACCATGCACCCGGCCGTGGCGGTGGGGCTGGTGTTCGGCGGCTGCTGCAGCAACGTGGTGTTCCTGGAGCTGCTGGCCAGGTGCGGGGCCGCGGAGAGGATTTGGGGGGAGGATAAAGGGTCAGGGAGTGCATTCCAATGGGATCGGGGTGAGGCCTCAGGGTTTGTGAGGGGACGCGGTGCCGGGATGGGTTTTGGGGTGATTTGAGGTGTGGGGGTACCCGCGGCTGGCACTGAGGGAGTTTTACCCCCTCAGGCCTTGGGGCTCCTCATGGGTGAGCCCAGATCGGGATTATCGCCTTGTGTCCCGGCTGGATGGGGATTTGGGGGTGTTTTGGGGTTGTCCTCTCGGTGTGAGCCGTGTCCGTGACCTGTCCGGGCACGGGGGATGTCCCCTCTCCATCGGCACAGGGAGCGGCGTGTCCCCATCCCATCCCATCCATCCCATCCCATCCCATCCCATCCCATCCCATCCCATCCCATCCCATCCCATCCCATCCCATCCCATCCATCCCATCCCATCCCATCCCATCCCATCCATCCATCCCATCCCATCCCATCCCATCCCATCCCATCCCATCCCATCCCATCCCATCCCATCCCATCCCATCCCATCCCATCCCATCCCATCCATCCCTCCCATCCCATCCCATCCCATCCCATCCCATCGCATCCCATCCCATCCCATCCCATCCCATCCATCCCATCGCATCCATCCCATCCCATCCCATCCCATCCCATCCCATCCCATCCCATCCCATCCCATCCCATCCATCCCATCCATCCATCCCATTATCCCATCCCAGTTCCCGGAGCGGGCACTGCTGAAATCCCAGGGAAAAGCCGTGCAGGAGCTGTCCCTGGCCACAGCAGGGAATGTTTTCCATCTGGAAGTGCGATCTTGGGAATTGTCACTCGCTGCAAAGTCACCGAGTCCCCTTGAATTCCCAGATTTGGAGGCTGATGGTTTAGGGGATCTCACCTTCCTCACCCTGATGGTTTTGGGGATCTCACCCTGATATTTTTGGGGATCTCAGCTTCCTCACCCTGATGTTGTCGGGGATCTCGCCATCCTCACCCTGATGTTTTTGGGGATCACACCCTGATGTTTTTGGGGACCTCACCATCCTCACCTGATATTTTTGGGGATCTCACACTGATATTTTTGGGGATATCACCATCCTCACCCTGATGTTTTGGGGACCTCAGCTTCCTCACCTTGATGTTTTTGGGGATCTCACTCTGATGGTTTTGGGGACCTCACCTTCCTCACCCTAATGTTTTTGGAGATCTCACCCTGATGTTTTTGGGGATCTCACCTTCCTCACCCTGATGGTTTTGGGGATCTCACCATCCTCACCCTGATGTTTTTGGGGATCTCACCCTGATGTTTTTGGGGATCTCACCCTGATGGTTTTGGGATCTCACCTTCCTCACCTTGATGTTTTTGAGGTTCTCACCCTCCTCACCTTGAGTTTTTGGGGATCTCACCCTGATGGTTTTGGGGATCTCACCCTGATGGTTTTGGGGACCTCACCATCCTCACCTTGATGTTTTGGGGATCTCACCTTCCTCACCCTCATGTTTTTGGGATCTCAGCTTGCTCACTCTGATGGTTTTGGGGACCTCACCATCCTCACTCTGATGGTTTTGGGCTCTCACCACCCTCACCTTAATGATTTTGGGCTCTCACCATCTTTACCCTGATGTTTTTTGGGGTCTCACCATCCTCACCCTGAAGGAGGAAGGCTGGAAGGGCTTGGGAAAGGTCTGGGGAGAAATCTGGGAAGGTCTGACTGGATAAAAAGTGACTCCTGAACTGGTTTGGTGTAAAATCCCCGTGAGTCAGCGTGGGGCTGCACCCCCTGAGCCCTCAGTGCACCTCAAGCTTTCAAACCCAGCCCTTCCACCCTCCCAGCCCAGATTATGAAGGGAGAAAGGGATTGCAAAATCCAGCAGTTGGGATATTTGCTCCAAACCAGGATTCAGGTGCCTTCAGAGCAGGTTGCACAATCCCTGGAGAAATCAGGGAGCAGTTCCTGGAAGGAAAAAAAAAAAATCCTTGTGTAAGGAGTTTTATTTCAGGGATTGCTCCAACCTCTGCCTTTCCTGCCTGGCTCGTGTTTCCAGGAGGGATGAACCCTTTGGAAGCAAAAAAAAAAACCCCTTTGGATTTGAATTTTTAAACCAAAAAGTTTTGCCCTGCTCAAAGACTGAATTATTCAAAGGTGTCTGAACCCTCCAGAGCAGCAAATTCCAGAAATCCAATTGCAGACATCAAGGAAAAACTTCTTATCCACTTTAAAAATTCCTCCATTCCTGTACTTTTTACTTGCTTTGCTCACCTTTAATCCCAAAATTGGGATAAAATAATAATTGTTGGCTTCTGGAAGGAAAAATTCCTCCTGCAGATGGAAATTCCCATGCCAAGGAAAATCCTGGAGCAGAATCCCAGGAAAAAAGAAAATAACCAAGGCTGGGTGAGGAGTAACAAAGGTGATTGGGGAGAAATTTGCTCAGGATTTATGAGGGAGGTAAAGGAATGGGAATTGTTTAGTCTGGAAATGCCTGAGGGCAGACAAAACACTTTAAATGTGTGGAGAGTGGCTGCAGAGGAGAGGACAGAAATATTTTGTGGAGACAGAACGAGAAATCTCAACTTTCTTAATTTAAGGGGTTTAAATTGCTGTGGAAGGGATGTAAATCAAACCCAAAAAAATCAGATTTTTTCCCTTTCCATGTGGTGAAGTAGGAGAGCAGGAAACTTTTTGCTGGGAGGATTCTTCTCAGTTGTCCACAGCTTGGGGATCTCACCATCCTCACTTTGATATTTTTGGGGATGGATGCAGATTTATCTCATTTTTTAGGTTTATCTGAGTGAGGAGAGAAGGAGCCCTCCCTTATCTCTCTCTTATCAGCCAGCACAAACCCCTGAGTGCCAACACTGCTGATGGAGTGGGGTCATGCCCAGGATCTGTGACCTGAGAGGTGACAAAGTCCAGAGCTGCTGGCACCATCTTGGGGTTATCCCGGATTTTACAGCTCCTTGTGATCCCTTTCTGGAGGTGAAAGGTTGGAGATAAGGTTGGAGATCAGATTTGCAATCCTGGAGCTTCTGGCTCTGCTTCAAGGTCTCCTTTCTCCTTCTCCCAGCAACTTTTTTGGACTTTGGGGTTGAAGTTTTTAGGGATGAGGAAGCTGGGGGAATGTGGGGAGTGGTTCAGGGTGGGAAAAGCAAGGAAAAGGGAATTTTTTTTTCCCAGCCCTGCATTCCCCAGGTCTCTGCTGCTCCTGACAGCTCTGTGAGGTGACAGAGGAGAACTTGGAGGTGGCAGCTGGAAAATTCCTCTTTTCCAGGGCATTTCCCAGCTTGAATCCTGCAAAGCTGCATCCAGGGTGTGTTCCATGAAGGGCAGGACTCTCCCAGGATTCAGCTGGAAAAAAAAAAGGGAAAAATTCCTTAAATCCTTCCATCTCCCAGGAATTTTCTCCTTATCTGCCTCCTCTGAGCTTCTGGAAATCCTTCCCTGCTCCCTGGGAGCTCCTTAGGGAGGATCAGGGTGTGCAGGGAGGATTTGTTTGAATTCCCTGGAATTTCTGTTCCCGCAGGATAAACACCAACCTTGCTTTGCATTTCTGCATTCCTGGCTCCCTCTAAGGGGGACAAAAAGGGACTGAGAGGGTCTGAGAGCTCAGATAAAATCCTGTGGATTTTGGAGTTGGTGTCATGTTAACAAAATCCATGGATGTCAAGTGGGATTTGCTGCCAGGACTTTTTTTTGGGGGCTGCTTTGGGGAGTTTTTGTCCCTTTTAGAACCCACAACTAAAGGTTGTTTTGGGGTTTTCTTTTTGGCATCCAGGGGAGTTTAATCTTTTTTTAGAGGAAATTGAGCAAATCTGAAGCAGGGACACTCTGCCAGCACAGGCCTGACCTTGGCACTTCCCTCCTGCAGCAGGAATGAGGAATATTGAATTTCCAGCTGTTTTTTCCTCCTGGAGGGGCAGATTCCCTCAGATTGCCTGACCTCCAACAAACCCAGCAGCTTTTAGGAAGGGACAGAGTCCTCCTAAAGCCACTTCCCATGGGAAAGAGGCAGATCCAGCAGGTTTTTCTTCCACTTCCTGAGCTGACTGAGCAGTTCCTCGTGGGAAATGTTTGAGGAAGTGAACAAACCCCGAGTAAAACCTCCCCAGGTGATTCTGAGATCACAGAATCACTCAGAGTTTCTAGGTTGGGAGAGACCTTCAAGGTCAAGTCCAACCCAGCCCTGACACCTCAACTAAACCTGAGTGCCACATCCAGGCTTTGTTTAAACACACCCAGGGATGGTGACTCCACCACCTCCCCAGGCAGATCATTCCAGGACTTTATTATTCTTTCAGTAAAAAACTTTTTCCTAAAATCCAACCTGTATTTCCCTTGGTGCAGCTTGAGGCTGTGTCCTCTCGTTCTGTCAGTGCTGCCTGGAGAAAGAGACCACAAAAATCACATTTCAGGGAGTTGTGGAGAGTGATGAGGTCACCCCTGAGTCTCCTTTTCTCCAGGCTGAACATCCCCAGCTCCCTCAGTGTTCCTGACAGGGTTTGTGTTCCCAGCCCCTCACCAGCCTCGCTGCCTCCTCTGGATGTGCTCGAGGGTCTCAATGTCCATCCTGAGCTGGACACAGCACTGAGTGTCCACCCTAAACTGGACACAGCACTCAGTGTCCATCCTAAACTGGACACAGCACCCAGTGTCCACCCTAAACTGAACTGGACACAGCACCCAGTGTCCATCCTAAACTGGACACAGCACTCAGTGTCCATCCTAAACTGAGGGGACACAGCACTCGATGTCCATCCTAAACTGAGGGGCCAGAGCTGGACACAGCACTCAATGTCCTTCCTAAACTGGACACAGCACTCAGTGTCCATCCTGAACTGGACACAGCACTCAATGTCCATCCTAAACTGAGGGACACAACTGGACACAGCACTCAGTGTCCTTCCTAAACTGGACACAGCACTCAGTGTCCATCCCAAACTGAGGGGACACAACTGGACACAGCACTCAGTGTCCATCCTAAGCTGAACTGGACACAGCACTCAGTGTCCGTCCTGAACTGGACACAGCACTCAGTGTCCATCCTGAACTGAGGGGACACAGCACTCAATGTCCTTCCTAAACTGGACACAGCACTCAGTGTCCATCCCAAACTGAGGGGACACAACTGGACACAGTACTGAGTGTCCACCCTTAACTGGACACAGCACTCAGTGTCCATCCTAAACTGGACACAGCACTCAGTGTCCATCCCAAACTGAGGGGACACAACTGGACACAGCACTCAGTGTCCATCCTAAACTGAGCTGGACACAGCACTCAATGTCCACCCTAAACTGAAGGGACACAACTGGACACAGCACTCAATGTCCTTCCTGAACTGAGCTGGTCACAGCACTCACTGCCCATCCTGAACTGAGCTGGACACAGCACTCAATGTCCATCCTAAACTGGACACAGCACTCAGTGTCCATCCCAAACTGAGGGGACACAACTGGACACAGCACTCCAGGTTCAGCCTCACCAGTGCCCAGCCCAGGGGCACAATGACCTCCCTGCCCCTGCTGGCCACACCATTCCTGAGCCAGGCCAGGATGCCCTTGGCCTTTTTGGCCACCAGGGCACACTGCTGGCTCGTGTCCAGCTGCTGTCCCCAGTGTCCCCAGGTCCCTTTGTGCCTGGGCACTCTGTCCCCAGCCTGTGACATTGCAGGGAGTTATTGTGGCCAAAATTCAGGACTGGACACTTGGATTTATTAAACTGGAGCTGCTGCCTCCTTTCCTTGGATCCCATTGTGCAGGGAATGGCTCTGATTCCTGTCTCTCCATGGCTGCAGGGAGTTCCCAGGATGTGGGAACATCGTGACCTTCTCCCAGTTCCTGTTCATCGCTGTGGAGGGTTTCATCTTCGAGGCCGACTTCGGCAGGAAGCGCCCGGCCATCCCCATCAGGTACAATCCCAATGTTTTCCCAGAGCAGGGATTGCCTGGAGCTCTTTTATCTCCAAAAAAGCTTCTCATGAAATTGTCCTGTGTCAATCCCATCCATCCTGCAGCCTCTGGGAAGCTGTTGGGGTGGATAAAACACGGGTTGGTTTATCAGGAATTGTTCATGGGGAGTTGTTCTGTCACAGGAATGAGGCAGAGTTTGGCACAGGGAAGAGTTTCAAGAGTTTTTCTGTGCTTCAAGAGCTTTTTATCTCTGGGATTTGCTGTGGTGGGAGCGGGAAGGGAGAGGATTCCTGGAAAATCACCCAAATCCCCTTCACATTTCTCCGCTGGGGAAGATTCGCTCTGCTCCAGACCTCTCTGTGCATCCTGAGAGCTCTCTGAGCATCCCAGGGAGGTTCCTGCACAATTCCCAGGTGTTTTTCCACGTTTCAGGAACTATTTCATCATGGTGGCCATGTTCTTCACCGTCAGTGTGGTCAATAACTACGCCCTGAACCTGAACATCGCCATGCCGCTGCACATGATCTTCCGCTCGGTGAGCCCCCTCCTCCTCCTCCTCCTCCTCCTCCTGCTGCTCCTGGGGCTCCCAGTCCATCATTTCTGCTGGAATCACTCCTGTTCCCACCTGGGAGCACCAAATCCCTGTGGAAATCCTGAATTCCAAAGCTCAGCTCCAAAGGTTTTGCTTTGTGGCGTTGATTATTGAATTCCAGCTTAATGGGCAGAGAGGCTTTGGAATTCCAGAGGTGAGGAGTGACAAAGCCAATCCCAAACTCTGGCTGGCCAAAGGGATCCAGCTTTCCCTGCCATCAAATGGTTAATGTCCAGGTCTTCAACATCACAGCTCAGAAATTTGGGATTTAGGATTTGGGATTTGGCCTAATTCCACCTGCACAGGTCTTTGCTTTGGGGAAAAAAACATTAAACTGTATATTTACTTAAGTGTGGATGAAAGTTCCATTTTAGCCAGGCTAAAAGAGCTTTTAAAACCCAAGGAAATGGAGCCCCAGCTGTTGGGAAGGATAAAATCTCCTGATGGGAGCTGTTTTCCCACAGCACATCCTGGGGGTGGGATATCTGGAATCAGGAGAGGTTCCAAGGGATGAAACCATCCCACACTGAGGGAGATGTGTCCCATGTGGGCTGTGAGGGTGAATCTGCTCCTGCAGAGCTGGGCTGCTGTTCCCAGTTAAACCAGTGGGATTTGGCCACGTTCTGGTCACACATCATAAAAAAAAGCTGGAGAGGTCCAAGATCCAACCCAGGATCCTCATTCCCAAGGTTCCCAAGGCTCCCAGCTCACCTTCTCTTTTCCTGGATGGAGGGACTCAGAATCATGGGATTATTGAGGCAGGAAAAGAACTTTGAACTCACGGAGTCCAACCATTCCCAGCACTGCCAAGGCCACATCCACAGGGCTTGGAAAATCCCTGCAGGGATGGGGATTCCACCCCTGCTCTGGATCCTGTGTCCCCATTCCCAGGTTCCTGTGTCCCCATCCCATTCCCAGTTTCCTGTGTCCCCATTCCCATCCCATTCCCAGGTTCCTGTGTCCCCATTCCCAGGTTCCTGTGTCCCCATCCCATTCCCAGTTTCCTGTGTCCCCATTCCCATCCCATTCCCAGGTTCCTGTGTCCCTTTCCCAGGTTCCTGTGTCCCCATCCCATTCCCAGATCCTCACAATCCTGGAATTATTGAGGCAGGAAAAGAACTTTGAACTCATGGAATCCAACCATTCCCAGCACTGCCAAGGCCACATCCACAGGGCTTGGAAAATCCCTGCAGGGATGGGGACTCCACCCGTGCCCTGGATCCCGTGTCCCCATCCCATTCCCAGGTTCCTGTGTCCCCATTCCCATCCCATTCCCAGATTCCTGTGTCCCCATTCCCAGGTTCCTCTGTCCCCATTCCCAAGTTCCTGTGTCCCCATCCCATTCCCAGGTTCCTGTGTCCCATCCCATTCCCAAGTTCCTGTGTCCCCATTCCCAGGTTCCTGTGTCCCCATCCCATTCCCAAGTTCCTGTGTCCCCATCCCATTCCCAGGTTCCTGTGTCCCATCCCATTCCCAGATTCTCACAATCCTGGAATTATTGAGGCAGGAAAAGAACTTTGAACTCACGGAGTCCAACCATTCCCAGCACTGCCAAGGCCACATCCACAGGGCTTGGAAAATCCCTCCAGGGATGGGGATTCCACCCCTGCTCTGGATCCTGTGTCCCCATCACATCCCATTCCCAGATTCCTGTGTCCCCAAACCATTCCCAGGTTCCTGTGTCCCCATTTCCATCCCATTCCCAGATTCCTGTGTCCCCATTCCCAAGTTCCTGTGTCCCCATTCCCAGGTTCCTGTGTCCCCATTCCCATCCCATTCCCAGGTTCCTGTGTCCCCATTCCCATCCCATTCCCAGGTTCCTGTGTCCCCATTCCCATCCCATTCCCAGGTTCCTGTGTCCCCATTCCCAGGTTCCTGTGTCCCCATTCCCAGGTTCCTGTGTCCCATCCCATTCCCAGGTTCCTGTGTCCCCATCCCATTCCCAGGTTCCTGTGTCCCCATCCCATTCCCAGGTTCCTGTGTCCCCATCCCATTCCCAGGTTCCTGTGTCCCCATCCCATTCCCAGGTTCCTGTGTCCCCATCCCATTCCCAAGTTCCTGTGTCCCCATTCCCAGGTTCCTGTGTCTCCATCCCATTCCCAAGTTCCTGTGTCCCCATCCCATTCCCAGGTTCCTGTGTCCCATCCCATTCCCAGGTTCCTGTGTCCCCATTCCCAGGTTCCTGTGTCCCCATTCCCAGGTTCCTGTGTCCCCATCCCATTCCCAGGTTCCTTTGTCCCATCCCATTCCCAGATCCTCACAATCCTGGAATCACTGAGGCAGGAAAAGAACTTTGAACTCATGGAATCCAACCAGTTTTTCCTGCTTCCAACCTGGCGTTTCTCTCGGTGTTCTGGCATCCACCACGGGGAGTTTGGGATGAGAATCCCAATCTGGGGAATTCTGACCTCCTGCTTTGGTTTTCCATTCTTTTTTATTTTTCCCTCCAGGGTTCTCTCATAGCAAGCATGGCCCTAGGGATCATCATCCTGAAGAAAAGGTAAATCCCAAACTTTAGGGAATTCTCTGCCACGGGCTTTATCCTGTTAAATATTTTTATTTTCATGATGGGAAACTGGGACAGAGAGCGTGGGACAGAGGCTGGAATAGCTCCAGGTGGAATTTCCACCTCTCCCAAATTTCTTGGGTGGAATTTTGGGCTGGGAAAAGATTTTACAGAGCTGCAGCCTTGGTGTTCACTGCTGGGGATGCTGGGCTGGCTGTGGCTGGGATGGAGCTCGGGATAAACTGGGATAAGTGTCGGGATAAACTGGGATAAATGTTGGGATAAACTGGGATAAATGTCAGGATAAACTGGGATAAATCTTGGGGTAAACTGGGATAAATCTTGGGGTAAACTGGGATAAATGTCAGGGTAAACTGGGATAAATGTCGGGGTAAACTGGGATAAATGTCAGGGTAAACTGGGATAAATGTCGGGATAAACTGGGATAAATGTCAGGGTAAACTGGGATAAATGTCGGGATAAACTGGGATAAATGTCAGGGTAAACTGGGATAAATGTCAGGATAAACTGGGATAAATGTCGGTAAACTGGGATAAATGTCAGGGTAAACTGGGATAAATGTCAGGATAAACTGGGATAAATGTCGGGATAAACTGGAATAAGTGTCGGGATAAACTGGGATAAATGTCGGGATAAACTGGAATAAGTGTCGGGATAAACTGGGATAAATGTTGGGGTAAACTGGGATAAATGTTGGGATAAACTGGGATAAATGTCGGGATAAACTGGGATAAATGTCGGGATAAACTGGGATAAATGTTGGGATAAACTGGCATAAATGTCGGGATAAACTGGGATAAATGTTGGGGTAAACTGGGATAAATGTTGGGATAAACTGGGATAAATGTTGGGGTAAACTGGGATAAATGTCGGGATAAACTGGGATAAATGTAGGGATAAACTGGGATAAATGTCAGGAGAAACTGGGATAAATGTCGGGATAAACTGGGATAAATGTTGGGATAAACTGGGATAAATGTTGGGATAAACTGGGATAAATGTTGGGATAACCTGGGATAAATGTTGGGATAAACTGGGATAAATGTTGGGATAAACTGGCATAAATGTCGGGATAAACTGGCATAAATGTCGGGATAAACTGGGATAAATGTTGGGATAAACTGGCATAAATGTCGGGATAAACTGGGATAAATGTCGGGATAAACTGGGATAAGTGTCGGGGTAAACTGGGATAAATGTCAGGATAAACTGGGATAAATGTCAGGATAAACTGGGATAAATGTCAGGGTAAACTGGGATAAATGTCGGGGTAAACTGGGATAAATGTCGGGGTAAACTGGGATAAATGTCAGGATAAACTGGGATAAATGTCGGGATAAACTGGGATAAATGTTGGGATAAACTGGGATAAATGCTGCCAGAAAAGCTCCTTTAGGTGCTGAGCTGCCCCTGCCAGGGCTGGGAATTGGGAATTGGGGATGTTCTCCCAGGGTTGGGAATTGGGAATTGGGAATGTTCTCCGAGGAATGTTCTCCCAGGGTTGGGAATTGGGGATGTTCTCCCAGGGTTGGGAATTGGGGATGTTCTCCCAGGGTTGGGAATTGGGAACGTTCTCCTAGGGTCGGGAATTGGGAATGTTCTCCCAGGGTTGGGAATTGGGAATTGGGAATGTTCTCCCAGGGTTGGGAATTGGGAATTGGGAATGTTCTCCCAGTGTTGGGAATTGGGGATGTTCTCCCAGGATTGGGAATTGGGAATGTTCTCCCAGGGTTGGGAATTGGGAATTGGGAATGTTCTCCCAGGGCTGGTAATTGGGGACATTCTCCCAGGGCTGGGAATTGGGAATGTTCTCCCAGGGTTGGGAATCGGGAATGTTCTCCCAGGATTGGGAATTGGGGATGTTCTCCCAGGATTGGGAATTGGGAATGTTCTCCCAGGGTTGGGAATTGAGAATGTTCTCCCAGGGTTGGGAATTGGGGATGTTCTCCCAGGGTTGGGAATTGGGAATGTTCTCCCAGGGTTGGGAATTGGGAATTGGGAATTTGGAATGTTCTCCCATGGTTGGGAATCAGGAATGTTCTCCAGGTTGGAGCAGGAACCCGGGGCAGCAGGGATGGGCCCGGTCCCGGCAGGGTGGGTGACCCCTGTCCCGTGTCCCCTCAGGTACAGCGTGTCCAAGTACGGCTCCATCGCCCTCGTGTCCCTGGGCATCTTCACCTGCACCCTCATGTCTGCAAAGCAAGTGGTGAGCACTGGGAAGGGGCTGGGAACATCTGGGAACATCAGGAATTCCCTTTTCCATGGAGATGTCTCCACATTTCTCCCCAAAAGCTTTTCCTCCTGGATGGAAGTGAAATCCCTGTGGGATTTAATTTCCTTTCCCTGTGGTTTGGATGGAAGTGAAATCCCTGTGGGATCTCATTTAATTCCAGTTGTCTTCCCTTTTTTGTTGGGAATAAATTCTTTTTTTTTTGCAAAACACGTGGTGAGACTGGGAAGGGACTGAGAATATCAGGAATTCCCTTTTCCATGGAGATGTCCCCACATTTCTCCCCAAAAGTTTTTCCTCCTGGATTCATTTCCCTGTGGTTTGGATGGAAGTGAAATCCCTGTGGGATTTAATTTCCTTTCCCTGTGATTTGGATGGAAGTGAAATCCCTGTGGAATCTCATTTAATTCCAGTTGTCTTCCCCTTTTTTTTGGGAATAAATTCTTTTTTTTTTTTGCAAAGCAAATGGGGAGCACTGGGAAGGGACAGGGAACCTCAGGAATTCCCTTTTCCATGGAGGTGTCTCCACATTTCTCCCCAAAAGCTTTTCCTCCTGGATGGAAGTGAAATCCCTGTGGGATTTAATTTCATTTCCCTGTGGTTTGGATGGAAGTGAAATCCCTGTGGGATTTAATTTCCTTTCCCTGTGGTTTGGATGGAAGTGAAATCCCTGTGGGATCTCATTTAATTCCAGTTGTCTTCCCTTTTTTGTTGGGAATAAATTCTTTTTTTTTTGCAAAACACGTGGTGAGACTGGGAAAGGACTGGGAACATCTGGGAACATCAGGAATTCCCTTTTCCATGGAGATGTCTCCACATTTCTCCCCAAAAGTTTTTCCTCCTGGTTTCATTTCCCTGTGGTTTGGATGGAAGTGAAATCCCTGTGGGATTTAATTTCCTTTCCCTGTGATTTGGATGAAAATGAAATCCCTGTGGGATTTAATTTCCTTTCCCTGGGGTTTGGATGGAAGTGAAATCCCTGTGGGATCTCATTTAATTCCAGTTGTCTTCCCTTTTTTGTTGGGAATAAATTCTTTTTTTTTTTGCAAAACAAATGGTGAGACTGGGAAGGGACAGGGAACCTCAGGGAACCTCAGGAATTCCCTTTTCCATGGAGGTGTCCCCACATTTCTCCCCAAAAGCTTTTCCTCCTGGATGGAAATGAAATCCATGTGGGATTTAATTCCATTTCCCTGTAGTTTGGATGGAAGTGAAATCCCTGTGGGATCTCATTTAATTCCAGTTGTCTTCCCCTTTTTTTTGGGAATAAACTTTTTTTTTTTTGCAAAGCAAATGGGGAGCACTGGGAAGGGACAGGGAACCTCAGGAATTCCCTTTTCCATGGAGATGTCTCCACATTTCTCCCCAAAAGCTTTTCCTCCTGGATGGAAGTGAAATCCCTGTGGGATTTAATTTCCTTTCCCTGTGGTTTGGATGGAAGTGAAATCCCTGTGAGATCTCATTTCATTCCAGTTTTCTTCCCTTTTTTGTTGGGAATAAACTTTTTTTTTTGCAAAGCAAATGGTGAGACTGGGAAGGGACTGGGAATGTCTGGGAACATCAGGAATTCCCTTTTCCATGGAGGTGTCTCCACATTTTTCCCCAAAAGCTTTTCCTCCTGGATTGAAATGAAATCCCTGTGGGATTTAATTTCATTTCCCTGTGGTTTGGATGGAAGTGAAATCCCTGTGGGATTTAATTTCCTTTCCCAGTGGTTTGGATGGAAGTGAAATCCCTGTGGGATTTAATTTCATTTGCCTGTGGTTTGGATGGAAGTGAAATCCCTGTGGGATTTAATTTCATTTCCCTGTGGTTTGGATGGAAATGAAATCCATGTGGGATCTCATTTAATTCCAGTTGTCTTCCCTTTTTTGTTACTTTATTGTTGGGAATAAACTTTTTTTTCTGCAAAACAACTGGTGAGACTGGGAAGGGACTGGGAACATCTGGGAACCTCAGGAATTCCCTTTTCCATGGAGATGTCTCCACATTTCTCCCCAAAAGCTTTTCCTCCTGGATTCATTTCCCTGTGGTTTGGATGGAAGTGAAATCCCTGTGGGATTTAATTTCCTTTCCCTGTGGTTTGGATGGAAGTGAAATCCCTGTGGGATTTAATTTCCTTTCCCTGTGGTTTGGATGGAAGTGAAATCCCTGTGGGATCTCATTTAATTCCAGTTGTCTTCCCCTTTTTTTTGGGAATAAATTCTTTTTTTTTTGCAAAGCAAATGGTGAGACTGGGAAGGGACTGGGAACCTCAGGAATTCCCTTTTCCATGGAGATGTCTCCACATTTCTCCCCAAAAGCTTTTCCTCCTGGATGGAAGTGAAATCCCTGTGGAATCTCATTTAATTCCAGTTGTCTTCCCCTTTTTTTCTGGGAATAAATTCCTTTTCCTTGCTAACAGAAAGGAGCAGCTTTTCCTTACCTTGTGTTGCAGGCAGGTAAATCCTGAACAAAACCAATCCAGCAGAACTTTTCCCTCTTCCCATCCCTCCGGAATTGTTTCCTTTCAGGCTGGATTTTGGCAGCTCTGTTGTCATCCAGGCTGACCTTTAAATAAACCAGGGAATCAAATCCATGTGGAAAACACTGGGTCAGCACCCACGGCCTGACCCTGCCAAAAATGGGACAAAGTGGTGCCAAGTGGGAATTGGCTTCACTTAATCCAGCTGGGAATGGTTGGGAGGTGCCAGAGCTGCAAATTCCCTGGAATTTCCGAGCTTTTTATCCTCAGGATGGCCCAGCAAGGGGCTGGAATTGATCCAGGGCTGGAATTTTGGGGTGGAGCTGTGGAAAAGGGGAAAAATCCGATTTTCCTGAGGCACAGGGAAGGAGCTGAGGGAACTCCAGCTGTGCCCTGAGCTGATTCCCTGGATTTCCTGAGCACGAGCCTGGGAATCGTCCTAAATCCTAAATCCCAGGATTTAGGGTGGGTTTAGCTCCTGACAGAGCTCTGATTCCTTCCTATGGATTCATTTTGGGAATGGGGACACAGGAATGTGGGAATGGGATGGGGACACAGGAACCTGGGAATGGGGACACAGGAACTTGGGAATGGGATGGAAAAACAGGAACCTGGGAATGGGATGGGGATACAGGGATCTGGGATTGGGGACACAGGAACTTGGGAATGGGAACACAGGAATGTGGGAATGGGATGGAAACACAAGAACCTGGGAATGGAATGGGGACACAGGAACCTGGGAATGGGATGGGGACACAGGAATTTGGGAGTGGGACACAGGGATCCAGGAATGGGGACACAGGAACCTGGGAATAGGGAACAGGAATTTGGAATGGGACACAGGAACCTGGGAGTGGGGATACAGGAACCTGGGAATGGGACACAGGAACTTGGAAATGGGACACAGAAACTTGGGAATGGGGACACAGGAACCTGGGAATGGGAGCACAGCAACCTGGGAAAGGTTTGGGGACACAGGAACCTGGGAATGGGATGGAAAAACAGGAACCTGGGAATGGGAATGGGACACAGGAACCTGGGAGGAGCTGACTTTGAGAGTTGGAAAAGTGACTCTGATTATTTTTATGGTTAAAAGAGCTCAGTCCCATCAAACCAGGCCGTTCCTTCAGGAACAAATCCTGATTGGATCAGACTCCTGACACTTTTTTTTTTTTGCTGGAATCTCTGCATTCCCTGGAGCAGGGTGGGAAGCCTGGGGCAGCTGCAGGGCCCTGGTGTCTCCTGGTGTCTCCTGGTGTCTCCTGGTGGCTCCTGGTGGCCCCTGGTGACTCTGGTGGCCCCTGGTGTCTCCTGGTGGGCCCCTGGTGTCTCCTGGTGGCTCCTGGTGATTCTGGTGGCTCCTGGTGACTCCTGGTGGCTCCTGGTGACTCCTGGTGGCCCCTGGTGGCTCCTGGTGGCCCCTGGTGGCTCCTGGTGTCTCTTGGTGTCTCCTGGTGTCTCCTGGTGGCCCCTGGTGGCCCCTGGTGGCTCCTGGTGACTCCTGGTGACTCTGGTGGCCCCTGGTGGCTCCTGGTGGCCCCTGGTGGCCCCTGGTGACTCTGGTGTCTCCTGGTGTCTCCTGGTGACTCTGGTGGCTCTGGTGTCTCCTGGTGACTCTGGTGGCTCCTGGTGGCCCCTGGTGGCTCCTGGTGACTCCTGGTTGCCCCTGGTGACTCTGGTGTCTCCTGGTGGCCCCTGGTGGCCCCTGGTGACTCCTGGTGACTCTGGTGGCTCCTGGTGGCCCCTGGTGGCTCCTGGTGTCTCCTGGTGGCTCCTGGTGGCTCCTGGTGACTCTGGTGTCTCCCTCCAGGCATCTGACTCCAGCTTAAATCAAGAGGACGGACCCCAGGCTTTCCTCTGGTGGCTGCTGGGTAGGTGAGGGCCGCTTTCCTGGGATACTGGCAGGATTCTTGGAATTCTCTTGGCAAAGCAGCCCTGCCTGGAGCACCGGGAGAGGGGCTGGGGCTGTTCCAGCTGTTCCAGCTGTTCCTTCAGCACGAGATTTCCCAGAATTTCTGATTTTCTCCCTCCACGCTGTTGGTGGCTCCTTGGGAAATCTGGGATTGGTTTTTACCAACTCAAACTGCATCCCTGATATTTTTAAGGGATTTGTGGGATCTCAGCCTGTCATCAAAACCCCAAAATTTTCTTATCAAGCCTGGGCTGGTTTGATTTGGGGTTTTTTTGTTCCACTCAAAGCCAAATTTGATGAGCTGAAAGCTTCAGGGTTTTCCTTCCCTTTCCAGGCATTGCTGCCCTCACCTTTGCCCTGCTGATGTCTGCCAGGATGGGAATTTTCCAGGAGACCCTGTACCAGAAATTCGGGAAGCACTCCAAGGAAGCTCTGTTCTACAACGTGAGTCCCTGGGGGCTTTTCCCTGCTCCAAAGTCTTTTCCACTCCTGGATTTGGCCCAAAAATGATCCCACTCTGAGCAGTGAGGATCCAGCAGGGATTTGGGGGTGGATTCCCATTCCCTGATCCCACTTTGGATTTGTTTCTCCCCTTTCAGCACGCCCTGCCCCTCCCTGGATTCCTGCTGCTGGCTCCCAACATTTACCAGCACGCCGTGCTCTTCAACCAGTCTGGTGAGTGCTCCTGAGCTTTCAAATCCTCTGGAAAATCCTCTGGAAAATCCTCTTGGAATTTCCTTCCCACAGTTTTTCAAGCCCTTTTAAATTTGGAGGGATTTGCAGGATGGAATTCTTGGCTGGGAGGGGCTGGAATTCCCAGAGAAGATGGAATTCCCAGATCCAGCTGCCTCTGGATCCCTGGAAGTGTCCAAAGCCAGGCTGGATGGGGTTTGGAGCAGCCTGGGATAGTGGGAGGTGTCCCTGCCCATGGCAGGGGGTGGAATTTAAGGAACCATTCCATGATTCCGTGATGAAATCCCAAATTTCTTAAAAATTCCCCCACACCAACCCCATCCCAGCGTGATCCCAGAAGGTGAAAGCTCAAAAATGGGAATAGCAGGACCTAATCCTCACTAAGGGATGCAAACATGGAATTGCTGGGATTTATTTTCCTGCTGCTCCCCAGGATTTGCCATGAGTGAATTCCTCACCCAATATTTTCCCTAATTTTTCCACATTTTCCCTTCTTCCCTCTGCAATTCCAAGCTGTGTGAGGCTTCAGGGAATCCTGGATGATGGGAAGGGGAGAGGAATTCCTGCAGGACTGACCTCATCCCATTTTTTTTTTCCCTGCAGAGCTGTTCCAGGTGCCGGTGATCGGCCTGACCCTGCCAATCATGTGGTTCTACCTCCTGATGAACGTCATCACCCAGTATCCTTCAACCTTTATCCCTTGTTCTTTATCCTTGATCCTTTATCCTTGATCCTTTATCCTTTATCCTTTATCCTTTATCCTTGATCCTTCATCCTTGATCCTTTATCCTTGATCCTTTATCCTTTATCCTTTATCTTTTATCCTTTATCCTTCATCCTTTATCCTTCATCCTTTATCCTTGATCGTTTATCCTTCATCCTTCATCCTTCATCCTTTATCCTTCATCCTTGATCCTTTATCCTTCATCCTTTATCCTTCATCCTTGATCCTTTATCCTTTATCCTTCATCCTTTATCCTTTATCCTTCATCCTTGATCCTTTATCCTTTATCCTTCATCCTTTATCCTTTATCCTTCATCCTTGATCCTTTATCCTTGATCCTTTATCCTTTATCCTTTGTCCTTGATCCTTCATCTTTTATCCTTGATCCTTTATCCTTGATCCTTTATCCTTTATCCTTCATCCTTTATCTTTATCCTTCATCCTTTATCCTTTGTCCTTTATCCTTCATCCTTCATCCTTTATCCTTTATCCTTTATCCTTGATCCTTCATCCTTCATCCTTTATCCTTGATCCTTGATCCTTTATCCTTCATCCTTTATCCTTGATCCTTTATCCTTTATCCTTCATCCTTCATCCTTTATCCTTTATCCTTTATCCTTGATCCTTGATCCTTTATCCTTCATCCTTTATCCTCCATCCTTTATCCTTGATCCTTTATCCCTTGTTCTTTATCCTTGATCCTTCATCCTTTATCCTTTATCCTTTATCCTTCATCCTTCATCCTTCATCCTTTATCCTTTATCCTTCATCCTTCATCCTTCATCCTTTATCCTTTATCCTTTATCCTTCATCCTTTATCCTTCATCCTTCATCCTTGATCCTTTATCCTCCATCCTTCATCCTTCATCCTCCATCCTTCATCCTTCATCCTTCATCCTTCATCCCAGTGGGAAGAAGCAGGATTGGGGTTGGGTTCCTAAATCCTTGGAGTTTCCCTGCCCTCGGGAGCTGCTGTTGGTGGAACTCCAAAAATATGAGGAAAGTGAACTTTGGTTTTTAGGTTGGATTTGATGAGCTCAGAGATCTTTTCCAACCTGGTTCTTTGTGGGATTCTGGGAGTTCTGTTCCATGGAAATGGAGGAGTTTGGAGCTTCCATTGTCCAGCTCAGATGCCCCCACTGGAGCAGCTGGGGCTGAGATTTGGGGTTTCCCTGAGTTTGTAGCGTCCTGTCCCAACCCAGCCAATCCCAGGAGGGAATTTCCCCCATCCACACCCGGCTGCTCCTCCCCATTCCCAGAGGGAATCCCTGATCTCCATCCCTGCCATCCCTTAAATCCTTGGAGTCTTCCCTGCCCGTGGGTGGAACTCCAGAAAATACGGGGAAGGGAAACTTTGGTTTTTAGGTTGGTCTCAATGATCTCAAAGATCTTTTCCAACCTGGTTCATTGTGGGATTTTGGGAATTCTGCTCCATGGAAATGGAGGAATTTGGATCTCCCATTGTCCAACTCAGCCCCAGCTGCTCCAGTGGGGACATCTGAGATTTGGGATGTCGTTTGTAGGAATTTTTAGAGTCCTGTCCCAACCCAGCCGATCCCAGGAGGGAATTTCCCCCATCCACACCCGGCTGCTCCTCCCCATTCCCAGAGGGAATCCCCAATCTCCATCCCTGCCATCCCTTAAATCCTTGAAGTCTTCCCTGCCCGTGGGTGGAACTCCAGAAAATACGGGGAAGGGAAACTTTGGTTTTTAGGTTGGATTTGATGATCTCAAAGATCTTTTCCAACCTGGTTCATTGTGGGATTTTGGGAGTTCTGCTCCATGGAAATGGAGGAGTTTGGAGCTTCCGTTGTCCAGCTCAGCCCCAGCTGCTCCAGTGGGGACATCTGAGATTTGGGGTTTCCCTGAGTTTGTAGCGTCCTGTCCCAACCCGGCTGATCCCAGGAGGGAATTTCCCCCATCCACACCCGGCTGCTCCTCCCCATTCCCAGAGGGAATCCCCAATCTCCATCCCTGCGATCCCTTAAATCCTTGGAGTCTTCCCTGCCCGTGGGTGGAACTCCAAAAATACGGGGAAATGGAAATTTTGGGTTTTTTAGGTTGGACTTGATGATCTCAAAGATCTTTTCCAACCTGGTTCATTGTAGGATTTTGGGAGTTCTGCTCCATGGAAATGGAGGAGTTTGGAGCTTCCATTGTCCAGCTCAGCCCCAGCTGCTCCAGTGGGGACATCTGAGATTTGGGGTTTCCCTGAGTTTGTAGCGTCCTGTCCCAACCCAGCCGATCCCAGGAGGGAATTTCCCCCATCCACACCCGGCTGCTCCTCCCCATTCCCAGAGGGAATCCCGAATTTCCATCCCTGCCATCCCTTAAATCCTTGGAGTCTTCCCTGCCCGTGGGTGGAACTCCAAAAATACGGGGAAATGGAAATTTTGGGTTTTTTAGGTTGGATTTGATGATCTCAAAGATCTTTTCCAATCTGGTTTGTTCTGGGATTCTGGGAGTTCTGCTGCATGGAAATGGAGGAGTTTGGAGTTTCCTTTGGCTCTGTGGCAGGGATTGTCACCCTTTGCCAACACTGCAGGGGAATTTGGGATGTCCCTGAGTTTGTAGCGTCCTGTCCCAACCCGGCCGATCCCAGGAGGGAATTTCCCCCATCCACACCCGGCTGCTCCTCCCCATTCCCAAAGGGAATCCCCAATCTCCATCCCTGCCATCCCTTAAATCCTTGGAGTCTTCCCTGCTCTTAGGAGCTGCAGCTGGTGGAACTCCAAAAATTCGGGGAAGGGGAACTTCTGGATTTTTTTGGGTTGGATTTGATGATCTCAAAAGACTCAAAGATCTTTTCCAACCTGGTTTGTTCTGGGATTTTGGGAGTTCTGCTCCATGGAAATGGAGGAGTTTGGATCTCCCATTGTCCAACTCAGCCCCAGCTGCTCCAGTGGGGACATCTGAGATTTGGGATGTCGTTTGTAGGAATTTTTAGCGTCCTGTCCCAACCCAGCCGATCCCAGGAGGGAATTTCCCCCATCCACACCCGGCTGCTCCGTCCCATTCCCAGGGGGAATCCCCAATTCCCATCCCTGCCATCCCTTAACCTCCTGCTCCCAGGTACGTCTGCATCCGCGGCGTGTTCATCCTGACCACGGAGTGCACGTCCCTGACCGTCACCCTGGTGGTGACGCTGCGGAAATTCGTCAGCCTCATCTTCTCCATCCTCTACTTCCGCAACCCCTTCACGGGCTGGCACTGGCTGGGCACGGCCCTGGTCTTCGTGGGCACCCTGATGTACACCGAGGTCTGGAACAGCCTCCGCGCCAGGAGGGGGAGGAAGGACCAGTGAATCCAGGGATTTTCCCCAGTGATTCCAGGGATTTTCACCAGGGGTTTTCCCCAGTGGATCAAGGGATTTTCCTGAGCGAATCCAGGGGTTTTCACCAGGGGTTTTCCGGAGTGAATCCAGGGATTTCCCCCAGCAAATCCAGGGATTTTCCCTGAGTGAATCCAAGGATTTTCCCCAGCCAATCCAGAGATTTTCCTGAGCAAATCCAGGGATTTTCCTGAGTGAGTCCAGGGATTTTTCCCCAGCCAATCCAGGGATTTTCCCCAGGGGTTTTCCCCAGTGAATCAAGGGATTTTCCTGAGCGAATCCAGGGATTTTTCCCAGAGATTTTCCTCAGTGAATCCAGGATTTTCCTCAGTGAATCCAGGGATTGTACCCAGTGAATCCAGGAATTTTCCCCAGGGGTTTTCCTGAGTGAACCCAGGGATTTTCCCTGAGTGAATCCTGGAATTTTCCCCAGGGGTTTTCCCCAGCAAATCCAGGGATTTTCCCTGAGTGAATCCAAGGATTTTCCCCAGTGAATCCAGGAATTCTCGTGATAGAACCCAGGGATTTTCCTGAGTGAACCCAGGGATTTTCCCCAGCGAATCCAGGGATTTTCCTGAGTGAATCCAAGAATTTTCCCAAGCGAATCCAAGAATTTTCCTGAGCAAATCCAGAGATTTTCCTTAGTGAATCCAAGGATTTTCCCCAGTGAATCCAGGAATTCTCCTGATTGAATCCAGGGATTTTCCCGAGTGAGTCCAGGAATTCTCCTGAATGAATCCAGGAATTCTCCTGAATGAATCCAGGAGTTCTCCTGAATGAATCCAGGAATTTTCCCCAGTGAATCCAGGAATTTTCCTGAATGAATCCAGGAATTTTCCCCAGTGAATCCAGGAATTTTCCCCAGTGAATCCAGGAATTTTCCTGAATGAATCCAGGAATTTTCCCCAGTGAATCCAGGAATTTTCCCCAGTGAATCCAGGAATTTTCCCGAGCGAATCCAGAGATTTTCCTGAGTGAACCCAGGGATTTTCCCCATCAAATCCAGGGATTTTCCCACCTTTTTTTGGTTGTTTTCCAGAGCCAGAGCAGCAGGGATCCCCCTCAGGGGTGTTTTTATAACAGGGAGGGGTTGGCTGTGCCAAACTCCTCGGGGAAAACGGGAATGGATCATGGAGAAACAATCCGGTGATTTTCTGCCAGTCGGGATTTTTAATGCTGCCCCTTTCACTTCCAACTTTTCCTCCTTGGTTTTTTTTCCATTTTTTCCCATTTTTTCCCATTTTTTCCTTTTTTAAGGGAAAGCTGACCCAGAGCTTTTCTGGGAGCCCAATTTTGGCTTGGATCAGCTGGACCCTAATTTGGGGTTGGTTTTCCTGGAGTTTCCCTGCAGTTTTCCTGGAGTTTCCCTGCAGTTTTCCTGGAGTTTCCTGCAATTTTCCTGGAGTTTTCCTGCAATTTTCCTGGAGTTTCCCTGCAGTTTTCCTGCAATTTTCCTGGAATTTTCCAGCAGTTGTTCCCATGCTGGTGCTGCTGTCCCTGCTCAGCTGGGACTTGAGGCATCCAGGAGGGATAAAAGGAATTAAAATAGCAAAGGAAAAATGATGGAAAAAAAAAATTCCCAAACTGATGGAAAGGCAGCACCTCCCTGACTTCCCAAAACTTCTTCCCTCTGTTTTTGCTGCTGGTTTTTCTCAGCTGTCTGGGATAATTCCCAGCTTTCTGTGGCTCCCAGCACGGCATGAGGACACGGATTGTAGGATCCAGGGATTGTAGGATCCAGGAATTGTTGGATCCAGGGATTGTAGGACCCAGGGATTGTTTTATCCAGGGATTGTAGGATCCATGGATTGTAGGATCCAGGGGTTGTTGGATCCAAGAATTGTTGGAATCAAGAGTTGTAGGATCCAGGGATTGTAGGATCCAGGAATTGTAGGATCCAGGGATTGTTGGATCAAGGGATTGTAGGATCCAGGGATTGCAGGATCCAGGGATTGTTGGATCAAGGGATTGTAGGATCCAGGGGTTGTAGGATCCAGGAATTGAAGGATCCAGGGATTGTAGGATCCAGGGATTGTTTTATCCAGGGATTGCAGGATCCAGGGATTGTAGGATCCAGGGATTGTAGGACCCAGGAATTGTTGGATCCAGGGATTGTAGGACCCAGGGATTGTTTTATCCAGGGATTGTAGGATCCATGGATTGTAGGATCCAGGGGTTGTTGGATCCAAGAATTGTTGGAATCAAGAGTTGTAGGATCCAGGGATTGTAGGATCCAGGAATTGTAGGATCCAGGGATTGTTGGATCAAGGGATTGTAGGATCCAGGGATTGCAGGATCCAGGGATTGTTGGATCAAGGGATTGTAGGATCCAGGGGTTGTAGGATCCAGGAATTGAAGGATCCAGGGATTGTAGGATCCAGGGATTGTTTTATCCAGGGATTGCAGGATCCAGGGATTGTAGGATCCAGGGATTGTAGGACCCAGGAATTGTTGGATCCAGGGATTGTTGGATCCAGGAATTGTTGGATCCAGGGATTGTTTTATCCAGGGATTGTTGGATCCAGGGATTGTAGGATCCAGGGATTGTTGGATCCAGGAATTGTTGGATCCAGGGATTGTAGGATCCAAGAATTGTTGGAATCAAGGGTTGTAGGATCCAGGGATTGTAGGATCCAGGGGTTGTTGGATCCAAGAATTGTTGGATGAAGGGATTGTAAAATCCAGGGATTGCAGGATCCAGGGATTTTAGGATCCAGGGGTTGAGCTGACAGGGAGCTGCTCCCAGCTGTGACATCCTGTGCAAAATCCGGGTCCCTTTTCCTCTCCAAGACCTTGCATGTTGCCCCCAATTCCCGCGGGAATATTTGGGGGATTTGGGCATTCCCCATTTTTTTAACCGTGTCCTTTTCACTCCCAACACATCAACCACGAGTTGTTCGTTGCTGTCAGGGGGAATTTTTAAACTTCCCGCCGTGATCAGCGTGTTTGGAATATTGATGGAATCACAGGAGTGGCGGCAATTCCCTTCCTGCCGGAGGACAGAGGAGGAAAGCTCCAGGCAGAAGGGCCTCGTTAGCCAAAATTAATTAAATCCAAGCCCCTCCTCCAGGCTGGGGCCGCTGATTAGTTTGATTTTAATGTTTGTGTAGAGATTTTTTTAGCAGAGGCTGGAGAAGGGAAGGAGCCCGACGGCCTTCGGGGTGGCTGGTCGGGTTTAGGGTGGGACTTGGGTCGGTTTTTTAAAAGTGAAATAAATCTGTATGCTCTTCAAAGGCTGATGGGTTTGTTTTTAATTTCGTGCTTTGCTGTTGGCTGGAAAAACTTGGAATGGAAAAATTTGGAAAAATGGAATTGTGGAATTGCTGAGGTTGGAAAAGCCCTCAAAGATCATTCCCAGCAGAGTCAAGGCCACCACTGAATGTCCCCAAGTGCCACACCCACGTCCCCCAGGGATGGGGACTCCACTGCCCTGTTCCAACCCTTTCCATGAAGAGATTTTCCATGGATATCCAATCTAAATAACAACATTTTCTTCAATGTGAGAGAAAATTGGAAAAACTCAGCCTGGCTGGGTGGGGTTCAGGAGAAGACCCCACTGTCAGATCCGAGTTTTCCTAAATCCAGCATCAATGGGAGCCTGGAGCTGTTGGGGTGGAGGAAATTTGGGATTTGAGGTCTCCCAGCAAGACTCAAATCCTCACAAATGTCCAGATTTGAGGTCCCAGACAAGACTCAAATCTTCATCAGAATCTGAGGTTCTCCAAAAGACTCAAAATCTCAAATCAGAATTTGAGAATCTTGTTCTCCCAAGACTCAAATCTTCAAAACATCAGAATTTAAGGTTCTTCCAAAAATCAGAAAAAATCTTCCAAAAATCAGAATTTGAGGTTCTCCAAAAAGGCTCAAATCCTCAAACCATCAGATTTTGAGGTTCTCAAAAAACTCCTCAAATCAGAATTTGAGGTTCTCCAAAAAGACTCAAAATTCTCATGGTTTGAGAATTTGAATCTTCCCAGGCAAGACTCAAATCTTCATCAGAATCTGAGGTTCTCCAAAAAGACTCAAAATCTCAAATCAGAATTTGAGGTTCTCCAAAAAGACTGAAGTCTTTAAACCATTGAAATTTGAGATTCTCCAAAGATTCAAAGCCTCAAATATTAATTTCAGGTTCTCCCCAAACTCCCAAATATTTAAATCAGAATTTTAAGTTCTCCAAAAAATTTTAAATCCTCAAACCATCTGAATTTGAGGTTCTTCCAAAAGACTCAAATACTTAAATCAAAATTTGAGGTTCTCCAAAAAACTTGAAATCCTCAAAACATCAGAATCTGAGGTTCTTCAAAAAGATTCAAAGCCTCAAAATATTAATTTCAGATTCTCCCAAAACCTCAAATCCTTAAACCAGA
This sequence comes from Acrocephalus scirpaceus scirpaceus, assembly GCA_910950805.1. NCBI lineage: Eukaryota > Metazoa > Chordata > Aves > Passeriformes > Sylviidae > Acrocephalus > Acrocephalus scirpaceus. Next base: position 1,275,956 of record OU383777.1, read on the forward strand.
ATTTGAGGTTCTTAAAAAAGACACAAATCCTTAAATCAGAATTTGAGGTTCCCAAAAAAGACACAAATCCTTAAATCAGAATTTGAGGTTCTTCAAGAAGTTTTAAATCCTCTGTAAAACTCCAGGCTCAGATTGACCTCGACCAATTTCAGGTGTGGCTTTGCTGTAATCCAAACACTCTTCCCTGCCAATAAAACCAGAATTCCCTGGAAAAAATATCTGGGAAACGGAAATTAAATATTAGAATTTAAATATTGAATTTAAATATTAATATTAAATATTAGAAATACAATCCAACCGCGATTCTGCCTTCAACCTCAGCTGGATGTTCCACAAGTGGTTGGATAATAAGAAATTATTTCCCAACATTATTATCTGAAACAAATGTTCCCTACTCATCAAAACCAAATAATTTCTTTTTACAGCTGGGAAATAAGAGGAATGTTTATCCTCAGCTCTGTAGAATCCAAATAAAGGTACAATTCCAGTGCTGGAAAGTTGAAGAATTTCCTGTGAGTAGAAGATTGAATCGCTGAGGTCACTCAAGAGGCACAAGGATTTTTGCAGGATTTTGTGCTCCAAGAGGAGGAAATTTTGGGAAAACCTGGTTTGTTTTATGCAGGAGGGAGAAACTGTTCCAAGAATGGAGAGCTGGGGATGAACTGGAAGTGGTTTTGGCAGGGATGGAAGCAAAAGGAAGGAGAGACCAACATGGAGCTGGAATTCTGCCCCAGCTCTGGAGACAGCAGCAGGACCTGGAGCTGCTGGAGCAAATCCAGAGGAATCCATGGAGCTGCTCCAGGGCTGGAGCCTCTCAGTTCCCAGGGATCCAGGCTGGGAGAGCTGGGAATGTTCACCTGGAGAAGGGAAGGCTCCAGGGAGAGCTTCCAGAACATTCCAGGGCCTGAAGGGGCTCCAGGAGAGCTGCAGAGGGACTGGGGACAAGGCCTGGAGGGACAGGACACAGGGAATGGCTTCAGCTTGGAAAAGGGGAGATTTGGGTGGGATCTTGGGCAGGAATTCCTGGCTGGGCTGGAATTGCCAGAGCAGCTGTGGCTGCCCCTGGATCCCTGGAATGTCCAAGGAAGAACTGGAGCACCCTGGGATGGTGGGAGGTGTCCCTGGAATGAGCTTTGAGGTCCCTTCCCACCCAAACTGCTCTGGGATTCTGGGATTTGGGACACTCAGAATCCATCCCGAGGAATTTTTATGGGAAATGGGGAGAGAAAAGAGAGGGCAAGGGAAGGGAGACCCTTCATGGTTTCCTGAGATTCCAAGTGAGGCCCCTGGGTCCATGGATTTCTTGGAGAGGAGATGGATCCAATCTGAGGCTGGGAGAGCTGGAAATTCCCAGCCTGGAGAAGGGAAGGCTCCAGGGAGAGCTTCCAGAACATTCCAGGGCCTGAAAGGGCTCCAGGAGAGCTGCAGAGGGACTGGGGACAAGGCCTGCAGGGACAGGACACAGGGAATGGCTTCAGCTTGGGAAAGGGGAGATTTGGGTGGGATCCTGGGCAGGAATTCCTGGCTGGGCTGGAATTGCCAGAGAATCCCTGGATCCCTGGAATGTCCAAGGCCAGGTTGGACATTGGGGCTTGGAGCACTCTGGGACAGTGGGAGGTGTCCCTGGACACTGGATGGGATTTAAGGTCCCTTCCCACCCAACTATTCCATGATTCCATGGTTTGCTGCAGGATTTTGGGAGGTTTTCCAGCCCAGTCCAGCACTCACCTCACTGAACTGCCTTGAACTGGCCAAAAAAATCCCCAAATTTTGCAGTTTTGGGTCTGAGCTCTTTGTTCCCCAGGGTTATGGAATCACTTCCTGTCCAGCCAAAATCCACCATGAAAATCTGGAGCCCTGGAGGAGCTGCTGATCTTCAGCTTGAAAATCCAGCCAGCTGCTCCATGCAAAGTTCTTCCTTAAAAATCTTTGGAATTTGAGGCTCCCTGAGTGTGAATTACTCACCCTGAGCTGCTTGGTGCAATTCATCCAATTAAATCAACAAAACCCCTTGGCCACAAGGGACACTTTGGGCTCTTCCATGGCTCCAAACTGGGACAAAATCCCATTTTCTGTGCAGGGAAAGGGAGAAAATGAGGGGGAACCCGCTGAGGCAAAAGGGCTCTGGAAGTTGAAAGCAACGAAAATTAATCAGGACAAACAATTCAGGAGTTTTATTGTCTTGTGAAACCCCAAATCTTCACTCATTTCTTACCCCTTCAGCTGGCTCTCAATAATTCTCATTTTTGCTGATGACTCCTCGCCAGGTTGTTTTAATCCACTTGAAAATCCAATAATTGTCACTCAACCACATTTTCTTTAAAAAAAACCCCAACTCTGAACTGGTTTTTGCTCCCAATTTCCCTCTGAACATTTCACAAAATCCCTCTTCTAAATAATTCAGCACTCCTGCAATACAGACAATATTATCAGAAGCCCTGGTGCTTCCACACCTCAATTAAATCTATAATATAGGAAGAGGAAAAAAGAGAGAAATTAATGGAAGTTACAATCCCGTGGTTGTTAGGAAAAACTCTCCACCATTTCCCAGCTGAGAGAGCCCAGGGAAATAATTTGTGGCTTTGGGAAATACAGAAATTACTTTTTAATAAAGTTATAAATAAATAGCTTTTTTTTTTTTTTATTGGTGGAGAGTTAATCAGAAATGGATTCAGCAATAATATTTGATAGATTTTGAAGAGAAAAAGATGAAAAGCAGAGTTAGAAGGTGCCAAAAGTTGGGATGGGAGAGGCCATCAGGGCTTGGTGCTTTTCCATCCGGGTGGGATTGGAGGCAGGAGAGGTTTGGAGTGGAAGCCTGGCTGGGATTGGAGCTGAGGCCCAGGAGAAGAACCCAACTTGGCCTTGCTGGATTTCCTCTGGAGGTTCTCAGGCACTTCAGTCTCTGCAGGAATTAGGGGAGAGGGTTTATTCCAGTGAAAAATCAGAATTTACCACGGATTTCCTATGGTTTTGGGGGGAATATTTTGACCTCATCCATTTATGCCTAAGCAGTCACTGGTTTTTTTTTTAATTTTTAATATTAATTTGGAATTCTGGATGTGTCCAGCATTTATCAGTCTGGGAGGGAGTTCAAAGCTTATCCTGATCCCATCCACAGTGCAGAAATCCAAAAGAATTCCATCCTGTCCTTCTTGCAAGGAACATTTTAGTTTGATTACAGGCGAAAAAAAAATTTCAGTGGTGGTTTAATAAATCCACACACCTGGAAGAAAGGATCAGGAATGGTGGGATAAAAATGTGGAGCTGTTTAATCCACAAAACCCTTGGCCACGAGGGACATTTTGAGCTCTTCCATGGCTCCAAACTGGGACAAAATCCCATTTTCTGTGCAGGGAAAGGGAGAAAATGAGGGGGAACCTGCTGAGGCCAAAGGGTTCTGGAAGTTGAAGGCAACAAAAATTAACCAGGAGCACCCTGGGGTGGTGGAAATCGTCCCTGCCCGTGGCACTGGGTGATTTTTAAGGTCCCTCCCCACCCAAACTATGCTGGTTCTGGAATTCCATGAATATCACTCCAACCTTTTGTTGGTTTTGATCCTTTCCCAGCTGCTCCTGGCTCCGGGTGCTCAGCTCGGGCTTCTCCTGGGAGGCTCCAGGCAGGAGAGGGAACCTTGGCCTGCAGACTTTCGGTGAGAGCCGCGTCGGGTGAGACAAAAACGGGGCCCTTGAGTCGCCCAAACTCCCTAAAGCCGAGGGGGGAAAAGATTCCTGGTTTAAAATAGAGGAAAAAAAGGGAATTTGTCGTGTCTGGTGGAGTTGGTGATGTTGATGTTGTTGTGTCTAGTGGAGCTGTTGATGTTGTGTCTGGTGGAGTTGTTGATGTTGATGTTGATGTGTCTGGTGGAGCTGTTGATGTTGTGTCTGGTGGAGTTGTTGATGTTGATGTTGTGTCTGGTGGAGTTGTTGATGTTGATGTTGTGTCTGGTGGAGCTGTTGATGTTGATGTTGTGTCTGGTGGAGCTGTTGATGTTGATGTTGTGTCTGGTGGAGTTGTTGATGTTGATGTTGTGTCTGGTGGAGTTGTTGATGTTGATGTGTCTGGTGGAGCTGTTGATGTTGATGTGTCTGGTGGAGCTGTTGATGTTGATGTCGTGTCTGGTGGAGTTGTTGATGTTGATGTTGTGTCTGGTGGAGTTGTTGATGTTACAGCTCGGCTGGGAGAGTGAGAAATGAACCCCAGCCCACAAATCCTGTTCCAAATCCTCGCAGAATTTCGGGAGTTTGCAAGGACAGCACCCACAGCCCTCGGTTTTCATTTCCTGAGTTAATTAATTTGGGGTAATAAAGAGGTTTGGCAGCAGATGGGAGATCGGGATTGGAGCTCCCTGTTCCCAAACCTGTGGAGTTGCATTGCAGGAAAGGATAAAATAAAATAAAATGAAATAAAATAGAAAATAAAATACAATAAAATACAATACAATAAAATAAAAAATAAAATAAAATAAAATATAAAATATAAAATAGAATAGAATAAAATATAAAACAAAATATAGAATAGAATAGAATAGAATAGAATAGAATAGAATAGAATAGAATAGAATAAAATAAAATATAAAATATAATAGAAAATAAAATATAAAATAGAATTTTAAAAATAAAACAAAAAATAAAATAAAATATAAAATAAAACAAAATAAAATAAAATAGAATATAATATAAAATAAAACAAAATATAAAATAAAATAAAATAGAATAGAATAAAATAAAATGAAATAAAATGAAATAGAATAGAATAGAATAGAATAGAATAAAATAAAATAAAATAAAATAAAATAAAATAAAATAAAATAAAATAAAATAAAATAAAATAAAATAAAATAAAATAAAATAAAATAAAATAAAATAGGAATTTCCTTGAAAAGGTTCCTGTAATGCCCCAGGGACCTGAAACCTTGAGGAGCACCCAAGGCATCTCTGAGTTGTTTTATCTCCTGCAGAAAAATCCAAATTCTTTATCTGCAGAAAATCCAGAGCCCAAATCTGAGTGCTCAGACCCTGCCAGGGTTTGCTCTGATAAAAGCTTCCCATTCCCACACAGCTGAAGGTTTTTATTTTTTTTTCAAATAAAAAATTGCCAGATTGGACAAATAATTCAAATAAAATTGAGGTTGGATTTGGTAATCTCTGAGATCTTTTCCAGCCTTAATGATTCCATGACTGGATTAATCCCTGATGTTGGAAAATGTCATTTCCTTCACTGGATATACCTGGAGCTCAACACATTCATGTTCTTACCCCTTGATGGCTTTTTTTACTTTACTCTTTCTTCCATCCCAAGAGTTGGAAGCATAAAATTGGAGAGAAAGGAGAAGAAGAAAAATTTTTTTATTTTATTTATTTTTAAAATAAATAAATAAATAAATAAATAAATATTTTAAATTTTATTTTATTTATTTATTTATTACGTCAATATTTTTTCAAAAAAACCACGACAGGCTGGACCAGAATATTTCAGAAACGGGGGATTTTTCTCACCAACATTCCAGCCGCTTTTATACAAGAGGATTTTAATTATTCAGCTCTTTATAATCTTTTTTTTTTCCCTGAATTTTCTGTTTTTCCATCATAATTTTGTTGCAAAGCCCAGGAAATGACTCAGATGAGCAGTTTGCTTTTTTCCCCCTCCCCTCACAGTTGTTTCCCCACTCTGTTATTGAGAGTGTTAAACACAAACACTGCTCCAGTCACAACACCCAAACGTGCCGGGCTGGAAATCCAGATTTTTTTTTCTCCCCGTCTGCCAAGGGCGAGACTTTTCCAACTTCACACTTCCAGGTCTTGCCTCTTGCTGAGGACAGATGATGCAGAATCCCTCAGCAGCTCGTTCCACACCCAATTCCTTTCAGCAGAAATTTTTGGGATGAATGGATCTCCAAAGGCCTCGGATCCGGAATTTTCCGGGGTGTTAACGAAGTGCTGATAATTAACATTTGTACATCACATCCAGGGAAGCGGCTGGGATGTAAAGGGAATTCTGAGGGATTTTTATAAGCTCAGAATTCTGCTTTTCAAGATGAAGGGAATGAGTTGAAAGCTCTAAAGATGCTGAGCCTTTCTCATGGGATTTAATGTGAAAAGCACCTTATTGTTTCATGTGATTATTATTTACTGTGATTATTATTTACTGTGATTATTATTTTCTGTGAATATTATTTCATGTGATTATTATTTTCTGTGATTATTATTTAATGGGATTGTTATCAAATGGTGATTTTTACAAGGTGTGAGAATATGTTGGTGAAAATCCAGGGTTTAAATTGGGCAGCGGAGGTGTTTTGGTTTGGATGGGAGGAGAACAAGGAATCGGGCCTGGGATTGAGCCCCGGATCCAATTCTTCACTGGGAGGGTGAGGAGGAGCTGGGATGGAATTCCCAGAGAATTGTGGCTGCACCTGGATCCATGGAAGTGTCCAAGACCAGGCTGGATGGGGCTTGGAGCAATCTGGGATGGTGGAAGATGTCCCAGCCCATGGAACTGGATGATCTTTAAGGTGTTTCCAACCCAAAACATTCTAGAATTCCATGAAAATTCCAGTTTGCCGACACCCACAGGGCACAGGCAGCGGCTGGCTCGGAATTCCAGCTCCCAGATGAACTTTGGGGTCATTCCAAAGAGCCTGGGCTCAAGGCAAAGCCCAAATTCCGGGTGTGGGATCGGGATCCGGCCGGCTCCGCTTCCCCAGGCCTGTCCCATGTGGGCATGAGGTGACAACAGAGGGACAAGAGAGGGGAAAAAAAGGGATTGTCCAGGGAAAAAGGAAGTGTCCGTGGTCACAGCCAGAGCTCAGGTGTCCTCCTGGAACAGGAGCGGCAGAGGAAGCTGCAGACTCCACGTGAGGGACAACGCCAAGGAAACATTGGGAGCAGAAGGGCTAAAAATGGTGAAGATGGTTCCTCTTCAGATGTTCTCCTCTCTACAAGCTTCAAAGGCACAGGAAGTGTCACCCTTCAAGTGAAAACTGAGGTGCCACCCCCTTCAAATGACACAGGAGGTGTCCTTCTCCTTCAAATGGCACAGGAAGTGTCCCTCCCCTTCAAATGGCACAGGAAGTGTCACCCCCACTCAAGTGGCACTGGAAGTGTCCCTCTCCTTCAAAGGGCACAGGAGGTGGAACCCCCCTTCAAATGGCACAGGAAGTGTCACCTCCCTTCAAATGGCACAGGAGGTGTCACCTCCCTTCAAATGGCACAGGAGGTGTCATCCCCTTCAAATGGCACAGAAGGTGTCACCACCCTTCAAATGGCACAGGAAGTGACAACCCCCTTCAAGTGGCATAGGAAGTGTCCCTCTCCTTCAAATGACACAGGAGGTGTCACCTCCCTTCAAATGGCATAGAAGGTGTTTTTCTCCTTCAAATGGCACAGGAAGTGTCACCCCCAGGAAGTGTCACCCTCCTTCAAGTGGCACAGGAAGTGTCACCCTTCAAGTGGCACAGGAAGCGTCACCCCCCTTCAAATGGCACAGGAGGTGTCACCTCCCTTCAAGTGACACAGGAAGTGTCACCTCCCTTCAAATGGCACGGGAAGTGTCACCTCCCTTCAAGTGGCACAGGAAGTGTCACCTCTCTTCAAGTGGCACAGGAGGTGTCACCTCCCTTCAAATGGCACAGGAGGTGTCACCTCCCTTCAAGTGGCACAGGAAGTGTCACATCTGTTCAAGTGACACAGGAAGTGTGACCTCCCTTCAAGTGGCACAGGAAGTGTCCCATTCCTTCAAGTGGCACAGGAAATGTCACCCTTCAAGTGACAAATGAAGTGCCACCCCCTTCAAATGGCACAGGAACTGTCACCCTCCTTCAAGTGACACAGGAACTGTCACCCTCCTTCAAGTGACACAGGAAGTGTCACCTCCCTTCAAATGGCACAGGAGGTGTCATCTCCTTCAAATGGCACAGGAAGTGACAACCCCCTTCAAGTGGCACAGGAAGTGTCACCCTTCAAGTGACAAATGAGGTGCCACCCCCTTCAAATGACACAGGAGGTGTCACCTCCCTTCCAAGTGGCACTGGAAGTGTCACCCTTCAAGTGACACAGGAAGTGTCACCTCCCTTCAAGTGGCACAGAAGGTGTCATCTCCCTTCAAATGCCACAGGAAGCGTCACCCCCCTTCAAATGGCACAGGAGGTGTCACCTCTCTTCAAGTGACACAGGAGGTGTCATCCCCTTCAAATGGCACAGGAGGTGTCCTTCTTCTTCAAATGACACAGGAGGTGTCACCTCCCTTCAAATGGCATAGAAGGTGTTTTTCTCCTTCAAATGGCACAGGAAGTGTCACCCCCAGGAAGTGTCACCCTCCTTCAAGTGGCACAGGAAGTGTCACCCTTCAAGTGACACAGGAAGTGTCACCTCCCTTCAAGTGGCACAGGAAGCGTCACCCCCCTTCAAATGGCACAGGAGGTGTCACCTCCCTTCAAGTGACACAGGAGGTGTCACCTCCATTCAAGTGGCACAGGAAGTGTCACCTCCCTTCAAATGGCACAGGAAGTGTCACCTCCCTTCAAGTGGCACAGGAAGTGTCACCTCCCTTCAAGTGGCACAGGAGGTGTCACCTCCCTTCAAATGGCACAGGAGGTGTCACCTCCCTTCAAGTGGCACAGGAAGTGTCCCTCTCCTTCAAATGGCACAGGAGGTGTCACCCCCCTTCAAATGGCACAGGAAGTGACAACCCCCTTCAAATGGCACAGGAAGTGTCACCCTTCAAGTGACAAATGAGGTGCCACCCCCTTCAAATGACACAGGAAGTGTCACCTCCCTTCAAATGGCACAGGAAGTGTCACCTCCCTTCAAATGGCACAGGAAGTGTCACCCCCCTTCAAATGGCACAGGAAGTGTCACCTCCCTTCAAATGGCACAAGAAGTGTTCTTCTCCTTCAAATGGCACAGGAAGTGTCACTCCCCCTAAAGTAGCACAGGAAGTGTCACCCTCCATTCAAATGGCACAAGTGTCCCTCCCCTTCAAGTGATATAGGAAGTGTCACTCCCCTTCAAATGGCACCGGAAGTGTTACCTCCCTTCAAGTGGCACAGAAAGTGACACAGGAAGTGTCACCCTTCAAGTGACAAAGGAGGTGCCACCCCCTTCAAATGACACAGGAGGAGTCACCCCCCTTCAAATGACACAGGAAGTGTCACCTCCCTTCAAGTGGCACTTGAGGTGTCACCCTCCTTTAAGTGACACAGGAAGTGTCACCTCCCTTCAAGTGACACAGAAGTGTCACCTCCCTTCAAGTGACACAGGAAGTGTCACCTCCCTTCAAGTGGCACAGGAGGTGGCCCCTGTTTAGCTGTGGAATAAATAAATACATGAGGCTGTTCACCACCCAGTTGCAGAGAGGATTCTCAGGACATGAGGCTGAGGGGAGGCACCACAGAATTTTTAAGACCACCGATTTCACGATTCTTGGTTCAATTTGTTATAAATGGATGTGATTCGTGCTAACTAAATCGTAATCATATTAATATTTTAGAAAACAATTGTTATAAAATTTAAAAAGAAAAAGTATAAGTAATCAGTGTTACAGAACAAATGGGCCCCTTTTGCAGATGTTATGTGGGAAAATGGGATACAGGATATAGTGCTGAGATAAATAATCCTTTAAAATGAGAGGATTGGCCTTGAAATGGACAAATTTGGGATTAGTCCAGGTATGAAACCTGAGTTGTGCTTTTAAAGGGTTTGTTTTTGGAACAATGCTTAGTTATATATGCAATGCTTACTACACACGTGCAATTAATGGGGTTGTTCAAAGGATGGTGATGAAGATGAGGAACCTTCATCCCAAAGACCACCAAAAGAAGGCAGAAGACCCCTGAGCAACAAGCAAAGCATGCACCATGGAAAATAGTGATGTAGATTTCCAGAATCCAAAATAGGTGGAGATTTATTGGAAATATTGATGAATATATATGAGCATATTTTATATAAGTTTTATTTGAAATAATTCTGCTTTGTACATGAGGTAGGGTGAGAAACCCACCCCATACCCCGGTCGGGTTTGCTTATGGTTTATCCAAACCTAAATTATACTCAGCTAAGCACTGCCAAATTTTATATCCTATTTTATCTCAATGATTTTATCTCAATTAAAATTGCTGCTAAAATTTAACTTTGTGCTTTGTTGACTTGGACGTACAGATCTCCATTTATAACAAATTCTTGAGGAGTTTCAAGATTGTGGGATCTCCCAAATTCCACTCAGCAGGAATTGTGGTAACCATGGAAAGAGAGAATAACTCTGAGAGCAACACCTGAATAAATTCATTTTAAAACCACATTTCTCACTCAAATTTTGGCTTTCCACACTTGGACTGAGAGTTTCTTTCAGCATTTTTTCCCTTCAAATATCTCCTGCAGAGAAATCTCTTGAAAATGGAGCGTGAAGGATGGAAAAATGAAACCATTCCCATCCGCGCCGCGTTTGTTGGATGCTGCAGCACCACAAGTTGGATCAGGATGATGATGGTTCAGAATTAACCTTCATCCCACCCCAAACTGAGCTCACCTGCTCTCCAGGCTGGCCAAAAGGGCATTCCTGTCATCTGAGGGCAGAGGTGGAATTGGTTTTAAGAGCTGCTGGCGGGAGATCTCGGATTGAGGATCCAAGTTCCTGAAATGATCCAAAAAAAATTAAAGTTCTTGTTATACATACGACACAAAGCAGGAGAGGCGACTCATTCAGAGAAAAAAAGAGATTTTTTTTATTTTATTTTATTTAGCAGACCCTAAATGGGGTGAGATTAATCCCACTCCTTGTGGGATAGCTCCCAAAGTGAGGAATTTGTTTTAGAACAATTAAAACCCAGCGTTTCTGGCAAATTTGTGTGGACACCACTTAATTTCCAGGCTTAAACCAGAGTTAAACCTGAGAGAAACAGCAAAATGAGAGAAACCCTTAACAAAATGCTGAGCTAAGAGGTTTTAGAGGTCTTTTCTCATCTTAATGACGCTCTAAATCTGTGCTTCTGAAAAATGAAATTAATTTAAAAAAGCACAAAACAACCACTGAAATCAGTCAGAGCAAACCAGCAAACACTGCCTGGCAATGAGACGTCCCAATGACTTTAATTACACCTGCACACAGCCAGAGGCAAAGAATAATTTGGATTTAAGGGTCCAAATTTATGCAGATAAGCCTGCAGGGTTGCCATAAATAAAATAAGTTGGATTCTTTTGTGACACCGACTCAAATTTTCTGCCAGACTCAGGAAAACTGAGCAATATATTTCTGTTTAAATTAAAATGTGCAATGAGGAGAGATTCATCTTTTAATATTTACTGATGCACCAGAAAGTCAAAGTTTTAAGTGCTGGAGGAACTTTCTTGCTAATTTTGGCAGCGGTTTTCGATTTTTGTTAGGTTTTATATATATATATATTTAGATGTTTAATTTGATTTCTTTTTAATTGGAATAGGGTTTTGTGGTCTCTACCAGTTCTGGTCACAGGCAGGTATTTCTGCTCCCAGTATGATTCCAGCACAAATGGGATTTCAGAGAGGGAGGAAAGTTGTTTTGGCTGAAAAAAAATTCCTTTTTTTGGGTAAAACTTGACCTAATTCTCCATCCATTCATCCCAAGGCTGGAGGCAGTGGGAGAAAAGGAAGGGCAGGTGAGCCAGCACTGGCACTGATGAAATACTAAAATTACTGAATTCTTCCTCATTTTTAGACAGAAAAAATGCCTGGAATTAAAAAGAATTAATAATTTTTTTAAAAAAAAATCTGCTTTGCACTGATGGCTCTTTTCAACCAGAGGAATCAGGATCTGAATCCTCCAATAAAACACAGCTCAGAATATTGAGACAGAGAAAATCTGGTCCAAGAGTTAAAAAAATATATAAATCTTCCATTATGGAAACTTTTAGCTGATTAAATTGGTATTTCCATGTGGTAAAAAATACACAGAATTTTTTATCTGTTATAATTCATGAATTTGGTTTTTTGAAATTCTAATCTTTGTAAAACATTTGGTTTAGGTTGCTTCAGGTTTCCTGCAAAGCCCTCAGAGAAAAGTTTGGTATTTCCTCCAAATAATTTGAAATTAATCAGCTTTAATCAATTTTATTCTGCTCATCTGAATGGTTTGGGTGGGAAGGGACCTTAAAAATCCCCCAGGCAGAAAAACCTTCCCCTATCCCAGGTTTTTCCAAACCCTCTCCAACCTGGCCTTGGACACTCCAGGGATGGCTCCAGAATTCCAGATCCAGAGAAAGATCCAGCAAAACCCATGGGGAGTTTCCCAAGGTGAAACCTCTCTGGAGGGTGTTTAAAATGTGATTTAATTCGGATTTAATTCTTGATTTAATTCGGATTTAACTATGATTTAATTCTGATTTAATTCTACTAAATTCTTGATTTAACTCTGATTTAATTCTGATTTAATTCTACTAAATTCTTGATTTAATTCTGATTTAGTTCTTGATTTAATTCTGATTTAATTCTTTATTTAATTCTGATTTAATTCTTTATTTAATTCTGATTTAATTCTGCTCAATTCTTGATTTAATTCTGATTTAATTTCTGATTTAATTCTACTAAATTCTTGATTTAATCCTGATTTAATTCTGATTTAATTCTACTAAATTCTTGATTTAATTCTGATTTAATTCTTGATTTAATTCTGATTTAATTCTGATTTAATTCTGATTTAATTTCTGATTTAATTCTACTAAATTCTTGATTAAATTCTGATTTAATTCTGATTTAACTATGATTTAATTCTACTAAATTCTTGATTTAATTCTGATTTAATTCTTGATTTAATTCTGATTTAATTCTACTAAATTCTTGATTTAATTCTGATTTAATTCCTGATCTAATTTTTACAAACACACTCCAAAGCACAACCAGGCAGGGCTGCCTGATTCCATTTTTTTTTTGCTAATTCCTGCATTCCAGGATTCAGATTCTCCCTCAGAATTCCAAGGATTTTCTACCATTCCTGTTTGTGGCACCTCTGGGCAGGATTCCTGCAGGGCCTGGCCTTTGTCTGCTCTTGCCTCCCATTCAGGTTTCCTGCAAAGCCCTCAGAGCAAAGTTTGGTATTTCCCCCAAATAATTGGAAATTAATCAGCTTTAATCAATTTTATTCTGCTCATCTGAATGGTTTGGGTGGGAAGGGACCTTAAAAATCCCCCAGGCAGAAAAACCTTCCCCTATCCCAGGTTTTCCAAACCCTCTCCAACCTGGCCTTGGACACTCCAGGGATGGCTCCAGAATTCCAGATCCAGAGAAAGATCCAGCAAAACCCATGGGGAGTTTCCCAAGGTGAAACCTCTCTGGAGGGTGTTTAAAATGTGATTTAATTCGGATTTAATTCTTGATTTAATTCGGATTTAACTATGATTTAATGATGATTTAATTCTACTAAATTCTTGATTTAATTTGGATTTAATTCTTGATTTAATTCTGATTTAATTTCTGATTTAATTCTGATTTAATTCTACTAAATTCTTGATTTAATTCTGATTTAATTCTGATTTAATTCTGATTTAATTCTGATTTAGTTCTTGATTTAATTTGGATTTAATTCTTGATTTAATTCTGATTTAATTCTACTAAATTCTTGATTTAATTTGGATTTAATTCTTGATTTAATTCTGATTTAATTCTACTAAATTCTTGATTTAATTCTGATTAAATTCTGATTAAATTCTGATTTAATTCGGATTTAATTCTACTAAATTCTTGATTTAATCCTGATTTAATTCTGATTTAATTCTACTAAATTCTTGATTTAATTCTGATTTAATTCTGATTTAATTCTACTAAATTCTTGATTTAATTCTGATTTAATTCGGATTTAATTCTACTAAATTCTTGATTTAATTCTGATTTAATTTCTGATTTAATTCTACTAAATTCTTGATTTAATTTGGATTTAATTCTTGATTTAATTCTGATTTAATTCTGCTCAATTCTTGATTTAATTCTGATTTAATTCTTTATTTAATTCTGATTTAATTCTACTAAATTCTTGATTTAATTCTGATTTAATTTCTGATTTAATTCTACTAAATTCTTGATTTAATTTGGATTTAATTCTTGATTTAATTCTGATTTAATTCTGCTCAATTCTTGATTTAATTCTGATTTAATTCTTGATTTAATTCTACTAAATTCTTGATTTAATTCTGATTTAATTCTGATTTAATTCTACTAAATTCTTGATTTAATTCTGATTTAGTTCTTGATTTAATTCTGATTTAATTCTGATTTAATTCTGATTTAATTCTACTAAATTCTTGATTTAATTCTGATTTAATTCCTGATCTAATTTAAACAAACACACTCCAAAGCACAACCAGGCAGGGCTGCCTGATTCCAGGTTTTTTGCTAATTCCTGCATTCCAGGATTCAGATTCTCCCTCAGAATTCCAAGGATTTTCTACCATTCCTGTTTGTGGCACCTCTGGGCAGGATTCCTGCAGGGCCTGGCCTTTGTCTGCTCTTGCCTCCCATTCCCAGCTGTCCCTCCGGGCCAGATTTCCTCTGGAAATGCTGACTGGGCCTGACAGGTTTTTTCTCTCACCTGCCCCAGAGTTTTAACTCCAAAATCAACTTCCCAGGAGTGAAAATTATGAAATAAAAGGAGCAAAAATTTCAATAATTAAAGCAAATTGAGGTGAGGAATTCGTGCTGCAAATCAAACCCCAGACCTCCATCTGATTTCCATTTTTTTTCTTATTTCAAAATAATCCAAAGTGAATGAATTTTACTTAAAAACCTTTTCTTTCAGTGAAGATTTGCAAAATGAACTTGAACCATTAATTTTCTAGAGACAATTTAATTTTTTGTTTGTTTTTATAATTTTCTTCCTTTTTTATTTTTAGACTGAATCTCCAGACTTTGCCACTGGGAAAATCCTCACCAGCACATCTGGAATGTGGAGCTGGAATGAGCTGAACTTTTTTATTCCTTTTCCTGCTTTAAATTCCACCACTGTGAGTTTTTCTATGCCAGGTAGGAAAAGAATTTGGGTTAGGGAGGTTTAAACCAGGAGGAAAAGCAGGAGAGCCATAAAAAGATCAATTTATTGAGATTTCTAGAGTTTTTAACCAATTTTTGGAGGCTCTGAGCATGAGGAAGAAGAGGCAGAAAGGCAGTCAAGATAACATCCATTAAAAAAATTAAGTAAAAAATAGTAAAAAATAGTAAAAAAATAGTAAAAAATAGTAAAAAATAGTAAAAAAAAATAGTAAAAAAAGGGTAAAAAATAGTAAAAAAATAGTAAAAAATAGTAAAAAAATAAAATTAAGAAATGGTATCAGCTTTAAAAATCCTATTTAAACATTTTTTTTTGCAAAAAAAACCCCAAACCTCTTGTGTTGACCTTCCAACACTAATTATTAGTGTTAAAAAATCACCTCAGGGACTGTGAGCTGCCAAAAAAAAATTCTCCTTTTTTCCTTCTCTCAGAGAAAGTTGTAATAATTTCATTGTTTTGGACAAGTTACTTGTGGCTGTGAGGTTTTCAGTGTTTATTTGGGGATTGCTGCAGCCCCAAGCCAAAAGCCAGGGGAGGTTGTGATTTATTTGGAGGATTGGATTGAGAAAAATAAGGAGATTTGCAACCCCTGACAGTTTCTGCTCACTCAATCCCTCAGAGCAGTGGGGAAGCAACCCTAAAAAAGGCATTTTGGGATTGATTGCAAGGAAAATTGCTGTTTGATATTTTTGTTGATGATGTGGATGAGGGGATTGAGGCTTTCATTAGTAAATTTGCAGATGACACCGAGCTGGGAGTGTGTGTTGATCTGTTGGAAGGATGGAGGGCTCTGAAGTTTAATAAATCCAAGTGTCCACTCCTGCATTGTGCCCACAATAACCCCCTGCAATGTCACAGGCTGGGGACAGAGTGCCCAGGCACAAAGGGACCTGGGGACACTGGGGACAGCAGCTGGACACGAGCCAGCAGTGTGCCCTGGTGGCCAAAAAGGCCAAGGGCATCCTGGCCTGGCTCAGGAATGGTGTGGCCAGCAGGAGCAGGGAGGTCATTGTGCCCCTGGGCTGGGCACTGGTGAGGCTGAACCTGGAGTGCTGTGTCCAGTTGTGTCCCCTCAGTTTGGGATGGACATTGAGTGCTGTGTCCAGTTGTGTCCCCTCAGTTTGGGATGGACATTGAGTGCTGTGTCCAGTTTAGGATGGACACTGAGTGCTGTGTCCAGTTTAGGATGGACACTGAGTGCTGTGTCCAGCTCTGACCCCTCAGTTTGGGATGGACACTGAGTGCTGTGTCCAGCTCAGTTTAGGATGGACATTGAGTGCTGTGTCCAGCTCAGTTCAGGAAGGACACTGAGTGCTGTGTCCAGTTTGGGATGGACACTGAGTGCTGTGTCCAGTTTGGGATGGACACTGAGTGCTGTGTCCAGTTCAGTTTAGGATGGACACTGAGTGCTGTGTCCAGTTCAGTTTAGGATGGACATTGAGTGCTGTGTCCAGTTGTGTCCCCTCAGTTTGGGATGGACACTCAGTGCTGTGTCCAGTTTAGGATGGACACTGAGTGCTGTGTCCAGTTCAGGATGGACATTGATTGCTGTGTCCAGCTCTGACCCCTCAGTTTGGGATGGACATTGAGTGCTGTGTCCCCTCAGTTTGGGATGGACACTCAGTGCTGTGTCCAGTTCAGTTTAGGATGGACACTGAGTGCTGTGTCCAGTTCAGTTTAGGATGGACACTGAGTGCTGTGTCCAGTTCAGGATGGACACTGGGTGCTGTGTCCAGTTGTGTCCCCTCAGTTTAGGGTGGACATTGAGTGCTGTGCCCAGTTGTGTCCCCTCAGTTTAGGATGGACACTGAGTGCTGTGTCCAGTTTGGGATGGACACTGAGTGCTGTGTCCAGTTCAGGATGGACATTGAGTGCTGTGTCCAGCTGTGTCCAGTTTAGGATGGACACTGAGTGCTGTGTCCAGTTTAGGATGGACTTGAGTGCTGTGTCCAGCTGTGTCCAGCTCTGCTTTAGGATGGACACTGAGTGCTGTGTCCCCTCAGTTTAGGATGGACACTGAGTGCTGTGTCCAGTTCTGTCCCCTCAGTTTGGGATGGACACTGAGTGCTGTGTCCAGTTCAGGATGGACACTGAGTGCTGTGTCCAGTTCAGGATGGACATTGAGACCCTTGAGCACATCCAGAGGAGACAGCGAGGCTGGAGAGGGGCTGGGAACACAAACCCTGTCAGGAACACTGAGGGAGCTGGGGATGTTCAGCCTGGAGAAAAGGAGACTCAGGGGTGACCTCATCACTCTCCACAACTCCCTGAAATGTGATTTTTGTGGTCTCTTTCTCCAGGCAGCACTGACAGAATGAGAGGACACAGCCTCAAGCTGCACCAAGGGAAATACAAGCTGGATTTTAGGAAAAAGTTTTTTACTGAAAGAATAATAAAATCCTAGAATGATCTGCCTGGGGAGGTGGTGGAGTCACCATCCCTGGATGTGTTTAAACAAAGCCTGGATGTGGCACTCAGGTTTAGTTGAGGTGTTGGAGCATGAGCTGGACTCGATGATCTTAAAGCTCTCTTCCAACCTAGAACCTCTGAGTGATTCTGAATTAAATTGGAATTATTCCAGGTTACCTCTGCAAAAGGAGAGCCTGACGGGCAGTGGAGAAACGTCTTTGGAGAGAGGCTTCTTCCTGGGGAAGAGAAAACAAAAAAAGAGACCAATTTTACACAGGAATTTAAAATTATTTGTGGTGATTTAAATGTCTGGCATCCTCCTTTTCTCCTGCTAAGATTCCAGAGGGTTTGCATTTCGATATCCTGGGAGAAGAGCAGGGTTGGATTAGGTCTAACGAGGTGCTGGATCTACATAAATAACAAATTTGGGTCTGAAGTATTTTTTTGGCTTGGAATGATGTAGGTTTTGATCTCTAGTGAAGTTTAATTTGGTCACAAGAGTCAAAAAAATCTCCACAACTCCCTGACAGGGGAGGCTCAGAGTGGATTTTAGGGAAATCATGGAAAAATCAGTCAAGCATTGGAACAGCTGCCCATGGCAGTGGTGGAGTCACCAAGCCTGGAAGTGTTGAAAAATTATGAAAAAAAAATTTGAAAAAATGTGAAAAAATGAAGATGTGGCACTTGAGGCCATGGCTTAGTGGTGACCATGATCTTGGAGGTCTTTCCAACCTTAATTCTGTGAAAGAAAGAATTTCCTGGAGCTTTGGAGATCTCAGCAGGCCGGAAAATGTAGAATTTGAAGGGTGTGTTAATTACCATGTGCTGTGGGACAAAGTAATTTGTCAGGTCAGATAAACTGAGCTGAAAAGAAATGGAAATTACAGAGGAACCTTATTAAACCCTGCTTTGTTATCAGCTGATAGCACTGATGGTTATCAGTTTAATGGGGAAATCGTGGCTGCAGCAGGGCTGAGACAGAGCACGGTTAATCTGCTCAATATTCACATTACAATTGTGAATTCCTTCATTATTTATCCCAAGTAAATAATTTTAGCCACTGAGCTTGGTTTTAATTTCATTTTATTCTGTTAAATATAGAATTCTGACTCTTTTTTTAATCCTTGGGTGGATTACAGGTACAGAACCTTTCTGTTCTTACCTTTTGTAATTAATTACAGCCAGAGAAAATGAGGGCAGGGCTGGCCTCATCACGAGGGAGGAGGAAGGAATCAGAATCTTATTTTGTTCATGGATAATTCACATGAATCTCTTCTTATTTTTTATTTCAATTCTCCACGAAGTGAGGGGAGTGACAGGACATTGTTTGGGTGCCAAAATCATTTTGTCCCAAACAGCTGAGCCAAAATTTGCAGCTTTAAAGTTGCAGAAATATTTCTATTTTTCACATTTAATTTGGTCTAAGAGGCATCTGGGTTTCACCTTGAATGTTGACACCGTGAAGCTTTTGCTGCGTGGAAAACCAGAATGAAAACTCAGAGCAGTAAATAACACAAAGGTATTCCTGGAAAAGGAGAATAATAATTAAAAAAAAGAGCTTTGTGGTCACCAAGTGAGTTAAACCTGAGGTAAATGATGGCTTCCTCCACCACAAACCACTTCACAAAATGTAAACTGTGAAAATAAAAATGAAAAAAAATAGGAATTGTTGGGGTAGGAGTGATGGCAAGGAAATATTTTGGTTTTTCACCTTCAACCAACAAAGCTTTAGATGAAAATGAGCAGCACTCCTGAAAGTTTGGGAACTTTGCACTTGAAAAGAGGGATTTCATCTCAGGAAACTGAAAGATGGGAATCTCCCTATTTTGTATCACCCATTTCTCAGCCATAACTTTCTTCCACATCATTTAAAAATAAAATGTGATTAAATTTGATCCCTGGCAGTTATCACTGGAATAAAACTGGGAAGGGCTTGGCTGGATGAGTTTCCATTGCTATGGGATGATGTTCACAAGGAATCCTGGTGCTCCCATGAAACAGAACAATTCCATGGTGCTGTGTAGAACTGAGAGATGAAATTCTGCTCCTTACAGCAGTACACAAATGGATGAAATAATGAATGGATTCATCTGGAGTAAAAAGGAGCAGAAAATACAATTTGTGCTCCTCTCTGAGTTTTGCTGCCTCAATCCCAAGGGAATGGGGTGACAGGGCAAGGGGGATTGGCCTTAAGATGGAAGAGGGAAGGGTTGGATGGAATATTGGGAAGGAATTCTTCCCTCTGAGGGTGAGGATTCCCTGGAAATGTCCAAGGACAGGGCTTGGAGCAGCCTGGGATAGTGAGAAGTGTCCAGAGGGTGGAACTGGATGAATTCCAGGTCCCTTCCCACCTAAACCATCCCAAAATTCCACCACAGCCAAGGACACAAACAGAGACTCAGCCACATCATGAGGGAAAAAAAAAATAGGGAACAAATCCTGGGATTTGGATTTCTCCCCATTATTTTTATTGCTGTGATAGAGGTGAGTATTTATGGGGAAAAATGAAATTCTTTTTGGTGCCTGAATCCTAAACTGATCCAACCCAGAGCCCTGGTGGGAGAGGCAACTCCTGCCCTAAATCCCTCAGCTCCAAAACTTCCCATCTCAGCTCCCTTTTTTTTGGGGAATGTGAACAAGAGGAATTCCAGAAGGTGTAGAATGGCAGGGGTGGCACTGGATGATCTTTAAGGCCCCTTCCAACCCAAACCATTCTGTGATTCAGGAGAACTGGGAAATCATTGTTGAAATCAAAATGAGACAGAGAACAGGAGCCAAATTTCCCTGGAGAAAGAAAGGTTTGACTCCAATTCCTCATTTCTGAGGTGACAGGAACTGCTCCTTACCACAGAGCCTGGTGGGACAATCAGCACTTCCAGGAGGTCTCTGGGATAGTTTTTGGTAGAAGGTTCCAAGAAGTCACCGAAGGACGGAGTCCGGGCGTGCGCGGGAGTTCCTTCGCCCGCGGTTGTCTCTTCCTCTGGGAAGAGCTGACTTCTGGAACCTGGGGTGGAGAAGACAATCCTCAATAAAAATATTCAGAACACGAGCAGGAACAGTGGAGGAACAAGCAAGGAACTGCCTTGGGTTGCAATGCAAGGTGTAACCAAAAGTGTGAATTCTATTGCCAGCTGTTGAAACCGTCTGGGGAGGTGTTTTCTTTATCTCTTCCAGGACCCATCACTCATAACTCCAGAGTGAAACCTTCTGTTAATGGGCCAGATGTCAAAACCAGCTGGGGCAGTGTTCTTTATCTCTTCCAGGCCCCATCCTCCCTCCAAAGTGATATCTGCTGTTAATGGGCCATCGAGGCTCACTGCAGGGCTGATACAATTCCATCATCCCAGTGGGAGATGCTGCACCCAGTGTTCCTACCTGGATAAAATCTGAGATTTGGAACATCTGACCCTCAGGGTGTCAGGCTGTGTGCTGACTCTGTCAGGGTTTTCTTGTGCTACTGCATTTTTATTTTAATTTTCCTAATAAAGAACTGTCATTCCTATTCCCATATATTTACCTGAAGATCCCTGTATTGCAATAAGTTCTCTGAAACTCTGTTATCTTCATGAAGGGAAAGGCAATTCCTCATTATCACAACTCATTTTGTACAGCTTTGTCTTGGGTTACAATGCAAGATGTAACCAAAAGTATCTATTTTATAAAAAAAAAACATTTGGAGACTGTTTTAACACTTTTCCAACTTAAAAAAGTTGGGCAAGAGTTTCTTTATCTCTTCCAGGCCCCATCCTCCCTCCAGGGGGAATCTCCTGTCCATGGGCCATCGAGGCTCACTGCAGGGCTGATACAATTCCAGCATCCCACTGGGAGATGCTGCACCCAGTGTTCCTACCTGGATAAAATCTGAGATTTGGAACATCTGACCCTCAGGGTGTCAGGCTGTGTTCTGACTCTGTCAGGGTTTTCTTGTGCTACTGCATTTTTATTTTAATATTCCTAATAAAGAACTGTCATTCCTATTCCCACAGCTTTACCTGAGGGCCCCTGTATTGCAATAAGTTCTCTGAGACTCTGTTATCTTCATGAAGGGAAAGGCAATTCCTCGTTATCACAACTCATTTTGTACAGTTTTGTCTTGGGTTACAATGCAAGATGTAACCAAAAGTATCTATTTTATTAAAAAAAAACATTTGGAGACTGTTTTAACACTTTTCCAGCTTAAAAAAGTTGGGCAAGTGTTTCTTTATCTCTTCCAGCACCCCTCCAGGGGAATCTCCTGTCCATGGGCCATCGAGGCTCACTGCAGGGCTGATACAATTCCATCATCCCATGGGAGATGCTGCACCCAGGGGGAGGAGCCCAGCGTTCCTGCCTGGATAAAATCTGAGATTTGGAACATCTGCCCAACAGGGTGTCAGGCTGTGTGCTGACTCTGTCAGGGTTTTATTTTTGTTTGTTTGCTTTTTTTGTACTACTACATTTTTATTTTAGTTTCCTAGTAAAGAATTGTTATTCCTATTCCCACATCTTAGCCTGAAAGCTCCTTAATTTCAAAATTATAATAATTCAGAGGAAAGGGGTTTACATTCTCCATTCCAAGGGAGGCTCCTGCTTTCCTTAGCAGACACCTGTCTTTCCAATTTGGGACAGTCATTTTCCACCCCTGGAAGTGGCCAAGGCCAGGTTGGACGATGTTTGGAGCAACCTGGGATAGTGGAAGATGTCCCTGCCCATGGCACTGGATGGGCTTTAAGGTTCCTCCACACAACTCAGTTTCTAAAACCGAAATGATTTTGAATAATTCAAGTTATTTCAAAAATTGAAAATAAAATCTATAAACTGGAATTTATCCTGTGTATAAATCACATCTAAATATGAAATGAAGCCATATAAACAACCTTATAAATATTTTTGTTTGGCATTCTTTCCTCTGAGGGCTCTGGCACCGATTTTCCAGGGAAGTTGTGGATTCCCCATCCCTGGAAGCGTCCAAGGCCAGCTTGGAGCACCCTGTGATAGTGGATGGGCTTTAAATTCCCTCCCAACCCAAACCATTCCAGGATTTTAATCCTTTCAAATCATTGGATCCCATGGATAAAAGCTGCCAATGGAAGTACAAAGCATTATCAGCTCCAAAAAACGTTCTACTTGTGCTATTAAAAGTTTTTTAATAGAACTTATCTCTTTCCTCCCAGGATTTTTTTTTTTACACCAGCAAAAGGTCTTGCCCAGCAGTTGATTAAAACAAAAATAAAGAATTATAAACCTCTCATAACCTCCCACAACCAATCTTCCCCCTGCTCCAATCTCACTAAAAACGTCTCATTTTAAAGACAACCTTGGGGAAAGGTTTGGAAAATAAATTATTTCCCATAGTCCATGAGAAGAGAGGATCTCTAGAAATAGGAGAGTTCAACTTATTTAAACACCTATAAATGGGGCTCTAAGTGAATTTAATGGTGTGTAGTAAATTTAAAAGTTATTTTATGAGCAGTTAGAATTGCCCAAATCTTGCAGTGCTAATGAAGTTTCTGTAGTGACAAGTCACTCTCTGAAGGAGCTGCTGAGGAATAAAAAGTCCTTTAAAAGAGCTTCAGATACTTAAATCGATCTCCAAAAATACCAGGATTATAGAAAAAATCTTTTCTTTTTAATCCTCACCCTTTTTTCTTCTTTTTCTGCTAATCTCTCTAGGGTTTGGTGGGGTTTGTTGCCTTTGAGACAAAATGTCCCCAGAGTTTTTAAGGCGAGAAAATACAATATTGTAGCAAATAAGGCAAGGAAATCACCTTTTTCATTTCAGATGAAGGTGGAAGTTCTGGAAATTAAAATAAAATCTACTTAATTTAAGGCTAAATAAGATTTTTTCAGCCAAGTCCTCACTGCTGTAGCTCTGAGAAGCCACAATGTGTGCAGAAGCTTTTCCTGTGCCCACTGGGAAATTAATATTATTAATTCTTCCAGGATCCAAATTTACATGAAATGATGAACTGATGAATATTGCACCGTCCTTTATTAAAATTTTCAGACATTTTGCCCTTTTTTTCAGCTCCTTTTATTTGCAGCCTTCCCAAGCCACACAGGCCGTGGATATTGGCTCTGTGCTCCTGAGGGAAATGATTTTCCATCCTCTTCCAAAGGATCTAAACTGGAACCAAATCCATAAAACACAGAAACTCCTGGAGTCAGAGGGGAAAGTTCCTAAAAAGGAGCTTCTTTTTAATTCATCTTGCACATCCTCTTTTTACCATCATGTCTATTTTTATTTTTTTTTTTAATTCTAGTAAAGTTTTTAGCTCTCCCTTTCCCTCCTGGAGTCAATTCTATGGGTGCAGGATCAAGGAATTGATCTGTCTGAAAGTTTGGGGTTTGTTTCTCCTGTTTTAATTTAGGAATTTACATGAGGAGGGTCTGAGGGTGCTTGGTTTGCTCAGCCTGGAGAGGAGGAGGTGAGGGGAAACTCTTTGGGGTCTCTCCAATTTCTGCTCCCTGTGACAAGGACAAGAAACAACTGGAGCTCTGCCAGGTTTAGGTTGGATTTTAGGAAAAGTTTTTCCCTCAGAAGGTGCTGGGCCCTCCAAAGGCTCCCCAGGGAATTGGCACATTCCCAAGGCTGCTCCAGGAGTGTTTGGACAGAGATGCACAGGATGGGATTGTTGGGGGGGTCTGTGCCTGGATGATCCTTGTGGGTCCCTTCCCAGTCAGAAATTCCATGAAATTTTGCATGGCACCAATTCCCTGACCCCAGTTACACCAGCAGGAATGAGAGCAAGAACTTGGAGGAGCTGGAAGCAGCCATGAGGCTCCAACCTTGGCCATTCAGGGGTTAAAAAGCTGCTTTGAAATGCACCACAAATCATTTGGGATCAGTGGGTCACCCCAAAAGCACTCGGAGTGGATTTTTAAGTTCTCTTTTTATTTAATTATCCTGATTTTCCTGCTTTTTGTGCCATCCTGGGGAAAAAAGTGAGGTCCTGGTCCTGGTGCCGTCCCAGTTTCTTGTTGCTCAAGTTTGGGAGGCACAAAGTTCAGCCATGAGCATTCCTCACTTGGGATTTATGGGGAATGGGAGATCCAAAATCATCCTCAGAAGGTCAGGAAACTCCATCTGAGCCCAAAACCATCAAAGGTGTCAGAAAACTTCATCTGAGCCCAAAATGATCTGCAGGAGAATCATGAAATTCCATCCAGAGCCCAAAAGAGAGTCAGGAAACTCCATCTGAGCCCAAACCATCCCAGAAGTGTCAGGAAACTCTGTCCAGAGCCCAAGAGAGAATCAGGAAACCCCATTTGAGCCCAAAACCTTCCTCAGAGGAGTCAGGCAACTCCATCTGAGCCCAAAACCATCACCAGAGGAGTCAGGAAACTCCATTCAGAGTCCAGAAAAGAGCCAGGAAACCATCCAGAGCCCAAAACCATCACCAGAGGAGTCAGGAAATTCCATCCAGAACCCCAAAAAGGGTCAGGAAACTCCATCTGAGCCAAAGAAAGAGTCAGGAAACTCCGTCTGAGCCCAAAACCAGCACTGGAATTCAGAAAACTCCATCCAGAACCCAAAACCATCCTCAGATGAGTCAGACAACTCCATCCAGAGCCCAAAACCATCACTGGAATTCAGAAAACTCCATCCAGAACCCAAAACCATCCTCAGAGGAGTCAGGAAATTCCATTCAGAGTCCAAAAAAGAGTCAGGAAACCATCCAGAGTCCAAAACCTTCCTCAGGAGAGTCAGGCAACTCCATCCAGACCCCCAAACCATCCTCAGAGTAGTCAGGAAACTCCATTCAGAGCCCAAAAAAGAGTCAGCAAACTCCATCTGAGCCCAAAACCATCCTCAGAAGGGTCAGGAAACTCAGTTCAGAGCCCAAAATGATCTGCAGGAAAATCAGGAAACTCCATCCAGAGCCCAAAAAAGAGTCAGAAAACACCACCTGAGCCCAAAACTATCCTCAGATGAGTTAGGAAACTCCATCTGAGCCCAAACCCATCATTGGAATTCAGAAAACTCCATCCAGAACCCAAAACCATCCTCAGAGGAGTCAGGAAATTCCATCCAGAGCCCGAAAAAGAGTCAGGAAACTCCATCTGAGCCCAAAACCATCCTCAGAAGGGTCAGGAAACTCAGTTCAGAGCCCAAAATGATCTGCAGGAAAATCAGGAAACTCCATCCAGAGCCCAAAAAAGAGTCAGGAAACTCCATCTGAGCCCAAAACTATCCTCAGATGAGTCAGGAAACTCCATCTGAGCCAAAATAAGAGTCAGGAAACTCCATCTGAGCCCAAAACCATCCTCAGATGAGTCAGGAAATTCCATGCAGAGCCCAAAAAAGGGTCAGGAAACCATCCAGAGTCCAAAACCTTCCTCAGGAGAGTCAGGCAACTCCATCCAGAGCCCAAACTCTTCCTCCTGGAGGAATCAGCCTGGCAGAGCCATTGCAGAGCAGCTCGTGGTTGTTTCAGGTCTCACAGGCTGCATCATTTACAGATTTCAATAAACCAATTAACAATAAATAGGAACATTCTGCTGATAAAACCAGTAGTTCCCAGCCACTTCACCTGCCCTGCTCTTGGTGCCTTGAAGGTTGTCCAGAGATTCAGGTGGCTCCAAGTTCAGGTAGACCTTCACAAGGTGAGTCAGCTCTGTGAATGCCTCATCCAGCTCATCTGCAGAGTTCCAGAGTTCCAAATGCATTCCATGGCAGAGAGAAAAGAAACAGAATAAAACCCAACGTTTTCTCAGTGCAAAGATACAAATCACACGAGTCTGACACAGAAATGTGTTTTTAACTTATCCAGAAAATACAGAAATACATTTTTTTGACACAGAAATACATTTTTAACGTCTCTTGGGGAGAAAAACCTTCACCTTCGTAAACAGCAAATTCAACAAAAGCTGAAATTCAGGCTCTGCACTCACCAGAATATTTTCCTATTGGTTTATTTCTTTAGGGCCCTATTTAAATTGTAAGATGTTTGTGTGTCTTGGGTTGCAATGCAAGATCTAACCATTTGTTAAAAGCAGTTGGAAAAGTGTTTTTTTAGCTCTTTTATCTCTTCCAGGCCCCATCCTCCCTCCAGGGGAATCAATCTCCTGTCCATGGGCCATCCAGGCTCACTGCAGGGCTGATACAATTCCAGCATCCCATGGGAGATGCTGCACCCAGGGGGAGGAGCCCAGCGTTCCTGCCTGGATAAAATCTGAGATTTGGAACATCTGACCATCAGGGTGTGAAGCTGTGTGCTGACTCTGTCAGGGTTTTATTTTTGTTTGTTTGGGGTTTTTTGTATTGCTACATTTTTATTTTTAATTTTCCTAGTAAAGAACTGTCATTCCTCTTCCCATATCTTTACCTGAAAGCTCCTTAATTCCAAAATTATAATAATTCAGAGGGAGAGGCTTTACATTCTCCATTCCAAGGGAAGCTCCTGCCTATCTTAACAGCCTCTTCTCTTTCCAAACCAAGACAGTGCCATATTTACAAATTCCCACTATTTTACACCACAGTGCTCTAATTTAACGTGGTGAACCCAAAAACCACCTCTACAAAAAGTGATTCATGAGAATGAATCCCAGAATTTCTTTCCAAGAAACGATTCTCCCACCTGCTGTCCTCAATTCCTAATTATCCCCAAAGCAAATCAGCAATTAACTCACCCGTGTTAATGACTGCATCGAAGTATCCTGGGAAATCCTGGTTTATTTGGAGGTACATGTCCACTCTGGCCACTGCCTCTTCAATCTCTGGCCTGCTGAACAATCCTGTCCTCCTCAGGTGTTCCTCATATTTCCCTTTGTCCTTTGGTACCAACAGGACATACTTGGGTTTAAAGTAGGTATTTTTCAAGCTACGAACACCCTTGAAAACAAAGCAGAGAAAAACAGTGGGGTTTTTTTAATTGAAAATCAGTGTTTGTTGAACTTGGAGCTGAGTTTTTTCTCCTTGTAAATAAAGCAGAGAAACACAAAGGGTTTATTCCTTGTTGAATTTTTGTTGAAAAAGACTTGTGTGTTTATCCCAAATTACTGGCTGGAAGCTGCTCTGCAGGCATTGGGGAGCAAAGGGGAAGCACTGCAAACATTTAATTTAATTTAATTTAAACCAGGACTGAGTGTCAGACCTGCAGCAGCCCCTCTGACTGCAAGTGTAGGCTCAGCAAGATTTTTAACTTTTAAAATTGGTGTCAGTCTCCTTTATCTCAGCCCAAGATAGACTCTAGATTAAAAGGAATGAACAGCTCTAAATTTTCACTCTCAGCCCACGGCCCATAATTAAAATTTCCTTTAATGGTGCTAAATCACTTTTGTTCTGAGCCCTGCGGCAGATAATGGACTCAGCACCTTCTATTCCCATCCATAACTCACAATTATTGTTTCTCAGTGATACAAAACCCTGCATAATTCCTGTGTGATCTCCAAACTTCAGTGACAAAGAGGTTTTAGCTGCCTGCTTTGCCAATTCTCACTAAAAGTTCTGGTCAGGGCCTGTGGTGCTGGGTTCAGCTCCTCATGAATAAACACCACGTTCCATTAAGCTCCATCCCTTAAATTATGTGATAAAACCTCTGCTCTGGTGAGGAACTGACAGCTTGAGGAGGCTGAAGATTCCATCCTATTTAATCTCCTATTTTTTTCTTGTTTTATAAATTTAAGGCCTGCCTGGCAAGACATGGAACACACTGCAGGCCCATCAGTGCAGGCCGAGGGTGATTCACAGATCTGTCAAAACTGAGGGGAAAAGGAGCTGGAACTACCCTGAAGATGAAGTTATTAATTTGCTTTTTAATATCAGCTGAACCACAGGCACTTAAAAGGTGAGTGATAAATATATTTGTCCTGGTTTAGGGCAAATTTGGGAGGAAACCTCTGAATGGGAAAGCAAACCCAAAGGGCTCCTCCCCTAATTGGTCTGGGGGAAAAAATCTCCTTAGAGAAAAGTGGAAAAAATACTTATTTAACCAACAAAGTGCCCACAAGCATAAAAAAATGAATATGAAATAATAAAATACCGCTGTTCTGAAGAGAGATGGCAAATTGAGAAAGTCCTTGCTGTAGGTGTTTCAATGGTGAGTGCAGTTTTGGAAAACAAACTGTGATAAAAACCTCTCTGCTCTGGTGAGGAACTGACAGCTTGAGGAGGTTGAAGATTCCATCCTATTTAATCTCCTATTTTTTTCTTGTTTTGTAAATTTAAGGCCTGCCTGGCAAGACAAGGAACACACTGCAGGCCCATCAGTGCAGGCTGAGGGTGATCCACAGATCTGTCAAAACTGAGGGGAAAAGGAGCTGGAACTACCTGAAGATGAAGTTATTAATTTGCTTTTTAATATCAGCTGAACCACAGGCACTTAAAAGGTGAGTGATAAATATATTTGTCCTGGTTTAGGGCAAATTTGGGAGGAAACCTCCAAATGGGAAAGCAAATCCAAAGGCCTCCTCCCTTAACTGGTGTGGGGGGAAAAATCTCCTTAGAGAAAAGTGGAAAAAACGACTTATTTAACCAACAAAGTTCCCACAAGCATAAAAAAATGAATATGAAACAATAAAATCTCACTGTTCTGAAGAGAGATGGCAAATTTGAGAAAGTCCTTGCTGTAGTTGTTTCGATGGTGAGTGCAGTTTTGGAAAACAAACTGTGATAAAAACCTCTCTGCTCTGGTGAGGAACTGACAGCTTGAGGAGGCTGAAGATTCCATCCTATTTAATCTCCTATTTTTTTCTTGTTTTATAAATTTAAGGCCTGCCTGGCAAGACAAGGAACACACTGCAGGCCCATCAGTGCAGGCTGAGGGTGATTCACAGATCTGTCAAAACTGAGGGGAAAAGGAGCTGAAACTACCTGAAGATGAAGTTATTAATTTGCTTTTTAATATCAGGTGAAACACAGGCACTTAAAAGGTGAGTGGTAAATATATTTGTCCTGGTTTAGGGCAAATTTGGGAGGAAACCTCCGAATGGGAAAGCAAACCCAAAGGGCTCCTCCACTAATTGGTCTGGGGGAAAAAAATCTCCTTAGAGAAAAATGGAAAAAAATACTTATTTAACCAACAAAGTGCCCACAAGCATAAAAAAATGAATATGAAATAATAAAATATCGCTGTTCTGAAGTGAGATGGCAAAATTGACAAAGTCCTTGCCATTGGTGAATGCAGTTTTGGAAAACAAACCCTGCACTTTTTCTTTTCCCCTTCACTCTCAGAACCATTCTTAGAGGTGTAGAATTTAATATACAGCATAAATAGAATATAAAATTGGGGATTCAAGCATCAAAAAGTCACCCCAGGACACCTAAATGATGTGATAAAACCTCTGCTCTGGTGAGGAACTGACAGCTTGAGGAGGCTGAAGATTCCATCCAATTTAATCTCCCATTTTTTTCTTGTTTTATAAATTTAGGGCCTGTCTGGCAAGACAAGGAACACACTGGAGCTACCCTGAGATGAAGTTATTAATTTGCTTTTTAATATCAGCTGAACCACAGGCACTTAAAAGCAGCGTTGCTGCACTAAATTGTTGCTCATTCAAGCAAGGGAATATTTTTTATTGTTGTGGTTTTTGTACATTTATAGGTGAGCCAGTGGATGTGCATGGGTTTATTTTGGGCCCAAATTCCTCAAAAACGCCAAGGTACTCGAGTGAAAATCAGATTTTTGATCACCACTTTCCCCAATAAAATGATCATCCTGAAATTCACGAAATTTAAAATATTTTTTTAATCAGGATGCTCAGCTCAGGATCCTGTGCTAGCACTGCACTGTCCTACATTTCTGTTTTATCTCTGTTGTTTGACTCAACTGAAAATCAGATTTTTGATCCCCAATTTCCCAAATAAAATGATCATCCTATAAAATGATCATCCTATAATTTATGAAATTTAAAATCATTTTTTGACCAGGATGCTCAGATCAGGATCCTGTGTTAAGCACTGCACTGTCCTACATTTCTTTTTATCTTTGTTTTTTTACTCAACTGAAAATCAGATTTTTGATCCCCAGTTTCCCAAATAAAGTTATTGTCCTGTAATTCATTAAATTTAAGATCAGTTTTTGACCAAGATGCTCAGCTCAGGTCCTGTGTTAGCACTGCATTCTCCTGTTATAAACTTCTGTTTTATCTCTGTTGTTTTACTCAACTGAAAATCAGATTTTTGATCCCCAGTTTCCCAAATAAAATGATCATCCTATAAAATGATCACCCTATAATTTATGAAATTTAAAATCATATAATTTATGAAATTTAAAATCAGTTTTTGACCAGGATGCTCAGCTCAGGAACCTGTGTTAAGCACTACACTGTCCCAAATTTCTTTTTATCTTTGTTTTTTTACTCAACTGAAAATCAGATTTTTGATTCCCAGTTTCCCAAACAAAGTTATTGTCCTGTAATTCATTAAATTTAAGATCAGTTTTTGACCAAGATGCTCAGCTCAGGATCCTGTGTTAAGCACTACACTGTCCTACATTTCTGTTTTATCTCTGTTGTTTGACTCAACTGAAAATCAGATTTTTGATCCCCAATTTCCCAAATAAAATGATCATCCTATAAAATGATCATCCTATAATTTATGAAATTTAAAATCAGTTTTTGACCAGGATGCTCAGCTCAGGATCCTGTGTTAAGCACTACACTGTCCTAAATTTCTTTTTATCTTTGTTTTTTTACTCAACTGAAAATCAGATTTTTGATCCCCAGTTTCCCAAATAAAATGATCATCCTATAAAATAATCACCCTATAATTTATGAAATTTAAAATCATATAATTTATGAAATTTAAAATCAGTTTTTGACCAGAATGCTCAGCTCAGGAACCTGTGTTAAGCACTACACTGTCCCAAATTTCTTTTTATCTTTGTTTTTTTACTCAACTGAAAATCAGATTTTTGATCCCCAATTTCCCAAATAAAATGATCATCCTATAAAATGATCATCCTATAATTTATGAAATTTAAAATCATTTTTTGACCAGGATGCTCAGCTCAGGATCCTGTGTTGGCACTGCATTCTCCTACATTTCTTTTTTATCTTTGTTGTTTTACCCAGTGCTGCATTCCAGGCACTCTGTGCAGCCTCTCATTTTGGAACCTCACCTAGAGGAAGCTTTACTTGGGAGAAATAATTTGGAAGGAAATGCAGAAAGTTTTTCCTTTTTGTCACCTCACCTAACCAGTAAAGTTTGATACAAGGGAATAAGAAATTTAATTAGAGAATTAGCTAAAAACCTCAGTTTTTGGGGTTCCTAGAGAGGGGTTTTGACATTTTCTTTGTGACCCAGTCTCCTGCTGTGGCCCAGCTTCAGAGCACCTGACAAACCTCTGAGAGGGGAAAGCAATCTCTCAAAAAAAAAAAAAAAGCAATTTTTAATAGTTCTGCCTCAAATATTGCCTCAAATATTGCCTCAAACCCTCTGTGGCTTCATCAGCAAAGGAAACTGATTTTTAGGGGTTTTTAGGGTTTATCAAATGCTTTTCAAAGGTGAACAGCAAACAAACAAAAACCCAAACAAACAAATTTAAAAAAACCAAAAGTCAAAACAGAAAAAAAAAACCCACAACAAAAAGAACCCCCCAAAACAAAAACCTTTTTAAAGTTTTAAAAGTTTTTTAGGGATGAGTTTTTTAGGGTGGAGATGGGTGAGAAGCTTGTGGCTAGAAAGCTGAGGGTGCTGGAATGGGAAGTGCTGGTGATGCTAAAAGTTGAAAAAACAGACCAGAAATTGAAAATTTAAAAACCAGCAGAGGTGATGCCTTAAGCTTTAGTTTTTATGTTTTCAGATTCAGGGGTGCAGCTCTGAGCTCACAGTCAGTGTCACTCAGCTCTAGGGACACAAAACAAATCCTTGTCCTGCTGCACACCAAGGACAACTTTCAGCCCAACAGCACAAACAAGGGTGGCTGGAGGGAGGAACAAGAAGGATGGGAGCTCACAGCCTGGAGCTGGAATTGGACAATGAAACCCCAATGTGCAAATGGACCAAAACTTATAAAAGTGTGAGACCTCATGGCCGGTCAGCCATTTTGTGACCATTTGGGGTCCATTTTGTGACCATTTTGTGACCATTTGGGGTCCATTTTGTGACCATTTGGAGTCCATTTTGTGCCCATTTGGGGTCCATTTTGTGTCCATTTTGGGTCCATTTTGTGACCATTTTGTGACCATTTTGGGTCCATTTTGTGACCATTTTGTGTCCATTTTGTGTCCATTTTGTGTCCATTTTGGGTCCACCTTGGGTGCAGCCCTGGCCAGGCTCTTGTCCTGCCCAAGGTGTACCCTAAAGGCCTTTCAATAAATCTCTACTTTATTCTCTAGCTCTGCCCAGTCTCTGTTCCTGCTCAGCCTTCCCAAGGCATCAGAGGGACAATTCTGACTAAACCAAGGTTGGAAAAGCCCTCTAAGATCATTCCCTCACCACTACCAATGTCCCCAAAATGCCACATCCTCGTGTTTCTTGAACAATTCCAGGGATGGAGACTCCACCACTGCTTGCTCCAATCTTTTATTATCCTTTCCAGGAAGGAATTTTCGCCAAAATTTAACCTGAGGCCTCTCCTGGCACAACTTGAGGCCTCTTGGCCTGTCCCAAATCCCGTGAAGAAATGGTCCCAACCAGGTGATTCTCACCTCAATTTCCATGTGGACACAAACAGCCAGCCCCTCCCTGGCTATGGATTCCACCGTGTCTCTTCCCAGCCCGTAGCAGTGGCCGCTGTATTTGTAGGTTGCCAGAAATTTTCCCTGAAATTCAGAACAAGGGTGACGCCAAAGGAAATATTCTGAGGGGAACAACTTCCTCAATGAGTGAATCGCTTTGGATTTCCCTGCTTGCTCTGCATACAGAGTTTCTTCTTGTTTAAATCAGCATTAATGAGGGCATTGAGAGCCCAAAATTAGTGTTAATGAGGGCACCCCAAAATCAGTGTTCATGAGGGCACCCCAAAATCAGTGTTCATGAGGGCACTGAGAGCCCAAAATCAGCGTTAATGAGGGCACCAAGTGCCCAAAATCAGCATTAATGAGGGCACCCCAAAATCAGTGTTAATGAGGGCACTGAGAGCCCAATATCAGCATTAATGAGAGCACCCCAAAATCAGTGTTAATGAGGGCACTGAGAGCTCAAAATCAGCGTTAATGAGGGCACCCCAAAATCAGCATTAATGAGGGCACCCCAAAATCAGCATTAATGAGGGCACTGAGAGCCCAAAATCATCATTCATGAGGGCAATGAGAGCACAAAATTAGCATTAATGAGGGCAATGAGAGCACAAAATCAACGTTAATGAGGGCACCCCAATATCAGCATTCACGAGGGCACTGAGAGCCCAAAATCAGCGTTAATGAGGGCACCCCAAAATCAGTGTTAATGAGGGCACTGAGAGCCCAAAATCAACGTTAATGAGGGCACCCCAATATCAGCATTCATGAGGGCACTGAGAGCACAAAATCAGCGTTCATGAGGGCACCCCAAAATCAGCACCAATGAGGGCACTGAGAGCCCAAAATCAGCGTTCATGAGGGCACCCCAAAATCAGTGTTAATGAGGGCACCCCAAAATCAGCATTAATGAGGGCACTGAGAGCCCAAAATCATCATTCATGAGGGCAATGAGAGCACAAAATCAACGTTAATGAGGGCAATGAGAGCACAAAATCAGTGTTAATGAGGGCACCCCAATATCAGCATTAATGAGGGCACTGAGAGCCCAAAATCAGCGTTCATGAGGGCACTGGAGCTCAAAATGAGCCTTAATGAGGGCACTGAGATCTCAAAATCAGCGTTCATGAGGGCACCCCAAAATCAGCACCAATGAGGGCACTGAGAGCCCAAAATCAGCGTTCATGAGGGCACCCCAAAATCAGCACCAATGAGGGCACTGAGATCTCAAAATCAGCGTTCATGAGGGCACCCCAAAATCAGCACCAATGAGGGCACTGAGATCTCAAAATCAGCGTTCATGAGGGCACCCCAAAATCAGCACCAATGAGGGCACTGAGAGTCCAAAATCAACGTTAATGAGGGCACCCCAATATCAGCATTCACGAGGGCACTGAGAGCCCAAAATCAGCGTTAATGAGGGCACTGGAGTCCAAAATCAGCATTAATGAGGGCACCCCAAAATCAGCACCAATGAGGGCACTGAGAGCCCAAAATCAGCGTTAATGAGGGCACCCCAATATCAGCATTAATGAGGGCACTGAGAACCCAAAATCAGCGTTAATGAGGGCACCCCAATATCAGTGTTAATGAGGGCACTGAGAGCCCAAAATCATCACTCATGAGGGCACCCCAAAATCAGCGTTAATGAGAGCACCCCAAAATCAGCGTTCATGAGGGCACTGAGAGGCCAAAATCAGCGTTAATGAGGGCACCCAAAAATCAACATTAATGAGGGCAATGAGAGCACAAAATCATCATTCATGAGGGCAATGAGAGCACAAAATTAGCATTAATGAGGGCAATGAGAGCACAAAATCAGCGTTCATGAGGGCACCCCAATATCAGTGTTCATGAGGGCACCCCAAAATCAGCACCAATGAGGGCACTGAGAGCCCAAAATCAGCATGAATGAGGGCAATGAGAGCACAAAATTAGCATTAATGAGGGCAATGAGCACAAAATCAGTGTTAATGAGGGCACCCCAAAATCAGCATTAATGAGGGCACTGAGAGCCCAAAATCAGCATTAATGAGGGCAGCCCAAAATCAGCATTAATGAGGGCACTGAGAGCCCAAAATGAGCCTTAATGAGGGCACTGAGATCTCAAAATCAGCGTTCATGAGGGCACCCCAAAATCAGCACCAATGAGGGCACTGAGAGCCCAAAATCAGCGTTAATGAGGGCACTGAGAGCCCAAAATGAACATTAATGAGGGCACCCCAAAATCAGCATTAATGAGGGCACTGAGAGCCCAAAATCAGTGTTAATGAGGGCACCCCAAAATCAGTGTTAATGAGGGCACCCCAATATCAGCGTTCATGAGGGCACTGAGAGCCCAAAATCATCATTCATGAGGGCAATGAGAGCACAAAATTAGCATTAATGAGGGCAATGAGAGCCCAAAATCAGTGTAATGAGGGCACTGAGTGTCCAAAATCAGCATTAATGAGGGCACCCCAAAATCAGTGTTAATGAGGGCACTGAGAGCCCAAAATTAGCGTTAATGAGGGCACCCCAAAATCAGCGTTCATGAGGGCACTGAGAGCCCAAAATGAACATTAATGAGGGCACCCCAAAATCAGCATTAATGAGGGCAATGAGAGCACAAAATCAGCGTTAATGAGGGCACCCCAATATCAGCATTAATGAGGGCACTGAGAGCCCAAAATCATCATTCATGAGGGCAATGAGAGCACAAAATTAGCATTAATGAGGGCAATGAGAGCACAAAATCAGTGTTAATGAGGGCAATGAGAGCACAAAATCAGCGTTAATGGGGGCACTGAGAGCCCAAAATCAGCATTAATGAGGGCACTGAGAAGCCAAAATCAGCGTTAATGGGGGCACTGAGAGCCCAAAATCAACATTAATGAGGGCACCCCAATATCAGCATTAATGAGGGCACTGAGAACCCAAAATGAGCAATAATGAGGGCACTTAGAGCCCCAAACCAATGTAATGAAGGCACTGAGTGTCCAAAATCAGCATTAATGAGGGCACTGAGAGCCCAAAATCAGTGCTAATGAGGGCACCCCAAAATCAGCATTAATGAGGGCACCCCAAAATCAGTGTTAATGAGGGCACTGAGAGCCCCAAATCAATGTAATGAGGGCACTGAGAGCCCAAAATTGGCAGAAAAGAAAATCCCTCATATCTGGGCTTGTGCCTCATCCGTGGAGAATCAAATTCCAAAATCCTGAGAACAAAAGTGCTGCCAGCATTCCTGGGTTATTCCTTCCCCCTGGAAAGGAAAATCCAAAGCAAGGGGCTTCCTTCTGGTGATTTTATATCAAATCATTTGGCCAGGCCGTGGAAAAATGGGAGATTCCAAGGAAAAGGAAGAACTGCAGCACATCTGCAAGGAGAACGTGGGATTGGCTGAGGAATTTCAAAGTTTTTTATCTTTTTAAAATTGAGCTCCTTGATAATTGCTATCATGAAGGGCCAGCTCAGTTGTTTCAATTTGTATAAATACAAATAATGGGCTCTGTTGTGGCTTTTCAAGGCAAAGTTTTGTTTCAAAAGAGCAGCTGGAGGCAGAAATCCTTCAGAAAAGTCTCACCCCTTTAGGGGAGATTTGCTAAAATTCCAAGGGATTCCCTACAGGTTCGCTGGAATATGTTGAAAAAATAAAACCAATAAACCTCACACTATATTTGTGTCTGAAAATATGTTTATTTCTACGTTATACTATTATTTAAATATTCCCCACTGACCGTTTTGCTCATTTTGTGGTTTCTATAAATTTGTTTACAGGAGAAAAGGCAGCACAAATCTATGAGAAATTTGTGGTTTCTGTCTATGGACTTAAAACCACAACTGAGAGTGAATAAACATTCACACCCAGGCACAAACTTGAAATAAAAAATAAAATAAATCAGCCTTGGACAGAGCAGTTGAATTCACTGTGGGAGCAGAAAAAAAAGCCACAAGGATGGGAGTCAGGTACTTACTGCTTTCACCATTTTGTCAAATTCTTCTTCAGAAATGAAATAATAATCCAGTCTGTTTACTTCCCCAAAATAAGCCATCCTGGTGGTGTGACAGGGCCTGGGAGATTGATGGGATAAAAAAGAAATAACCTGTTTTCAATCCAAGCAACAGCTCTGGAATAGCAGTGGGGAGGCAGGGAGGAAAGCAGGGGGAAATAAAATAAAATAAAAATAAATCATTTTATTTTTAAGCAGCAAAGAAATATGAGAAATAGAAAGAGGTGCAAATCACACCCCTGATGCTGCGTGTTTGAAAGATTAACCCATAAATACACCCCTCCCCCCCAAAAAAAAGTTAAATTTTTGGCTATAAATCCCTCCCCAGCCCAGGATGGCCTGAGCTGAAGTTGTCACAGCAGCCCAGCACTGAGAAATGATGAATCCATTTTTTTCCTGCTTCTGTCAGCTTGGGGATGATAAAAAAGCAAATCCTAAATGTGGGAAAGGAGCTGGGCTGAACGGTGAGGTGAAGAAAGAGCTCCAAAATCCAATTTTTAAACAGGTCCCTGATGGGAAGGGGAGCAAGGATGCTGAAACTGGGGAGAAAAGTGGGATAAAAGGCAGGGGAAGTAAAAACCACAGCTACCTGAGCTTCCCACCAGGATAAAACATTAAAACCCACCAAAAAAACCCCAAAACTCAGGTAATTAATACAGGTAAAAATTTGAGCCTGGAGTATTCAGTGGCTCTTGTTCTGTTTGGAAAATCAGATTTTTCTCCTCGTTTCTGCTTTGCCATTAAAGTGGGATAAAAGGCAGGTTCCCTGTCATCCCATGAGGATAAACCTCAGGATAAAACACTAAAAAAACCCATAATCCACCCCAAAAAACCCCAAAACCCCAGGTAATTAATGTAGCTAAAAATTTGAGTCTGAAATATTCAGTGGCTCTTGTTCTGTTTGGAAAATCAGATTTTTCTCCTTGTTTCTGAATTGCCATTAAAGTGTGAAAAAAGGCAGGTAAGGACAAACCTCAGCCACCAGGGTGAAACACTAAAATCCCACTAAAATAACCCCAAAAACCCCAAAAATCTTCCCCAAACTCCAGGTAATTAATGCAGGTATTAATTTGAGCATGAGGTATTCAGTAGCTCTTGTTCTGTTTGGAAAATCAGATTTTTCTCCTTGTTTCTGCTTTGCCATTAAAGTGGGAAAAAAAGCTGGGACAGGAATTCCCTGCCATCCCATAAGGATAAATCTCAGCCACCAGGGTGAAACACCAAAAACCCAAAAAAAAACCCCCAAAACCACAAAATATCCCCTCAAACTCCAGCTAATTAATGCAGGTAATAAATTGAGCCTGAAGTATTCAGTGTCTCTCATTCTGTTTGAAAATCAGATTTTTCTCCTTGTTTTTGCTTTGCCATTAAAATGGGAAAAAAGGTGGGAAAGGAATTCCCTGTCATCTCATGAGGATAAACCTCAGCCACCAGGGTGAAACACTAAAAATCCATTTAAAAAAAACCCCAAAACCCAAAAACCCCCAGCTAATTAATGAAGGTAAAAATTTGAGTCTGGAGTATTCAGTGGCTCTTGTTCTGTTTGGAAAATCAGATTTTTCTCCTTGTTTCTGCTTTGCCATTTAAGTGGGATAAAAGGCAGGTTCCCTGTCATCCCATGAGGATAAACCTCAGGATAAAACACTAAAAACCCCCAAAAAATCCCCCCAAGATAACCCAAAATCCCCAGCTAATTAAGGCAGGTATTAATTTGAGCATGGAGTATTCAGTGGCTCTCGTTCTGTTTGGAAATCAGATTTTTCTCCTCGTTTCTGCTTTGCCATTAAAGTGGGAAAAAAGGCAGGTTCCCTGTGATCCCATGAGGATAAACCTCAGGACAAAACACTAAAAGCCCCCAAAAATCCCACTCAAAACCCCTAAAACTCAGCTAATTATTGCAGGTAACAATTTGAGCCTGAAGTATTCAGTAGCTCTTGTTCTGTTTGGAAAATCAGATTTTTCTCCTTGTTTTTGTTTTGCCATTAAAGTGGGATAAAAAGCAGGTAAGGATAAACCTCAGCCACCAGGTGAAATACTAAAATCCCACTAAAATAATCCCAAAAACCCCAAAAATCTTCCCCAAACTCCAGCTAATTAATGCAGGGAACAATTGGAGCCTGAAGTATTCAGTGGCTCTTGTTCTGTTTGGAAAATCAGATTTTTCTCCTCGTTTCTGCTTTGCCATTAAAGTGGGATAAAAGGCAGGTTCCCTGTCATCCCATGAGGATAAACCTCAGGATAAAAAACTAAAAACCCCCCCAAAATACCCCCCAAAAACTCCAAACCCCAGCTAATTAATGCAGGTATTAATTTGAGCATGGAGTATTCAGTGGCTCTCGTTCTGTTTGGAAAATCAGATTTTTCTCCTTGTTTTTGCTTTGCCATTAAAGTGGGATAAAAGGCAGGTTCCCTGTCATCCCATGAGGATAAACCTCAGGATAAAACACTAAAAACCCCCCAAAAATCCCCCCCAAAAAACCCAAAACCTCAGCTAATTAATGCAGGTAACAATTTGAGCCTGAAATATTCAGTGTCTCTCGTTCTGTTTGGAAAATCAGATTTTTCTCCTTGTTTTTGCTTTGCCATTAAAGTGGGAAAAAAGGCTGGGACAGGAATTCCATGTCATCCCATAAGGATAAATCTCAGCCACCAGGGTGAAACACCAAAAACCCCAGGGTGAAACACCAAAAACCCACCAAAAAAAACCCCAAACCACAAAATATCCCCTCAAACTCCAGCTAATTAATGCAGGTAATAAATTGAGCCTGAAGTATTCAGTGGCTCTCATTCTGTTTGGAAAATCAGATTTTGTCCTCGTTTTTGCTTTGCCAATAAAGTGGGAAAAAAGGTGGGAAAGGAATTCCCTGACACCCATGAGGATAAACCTCAGCCACCAGGGTGAAACACTAAAAACCCACTAAAAAATACCCCAAGAAACCCAAAACCCAGCTAATTAATGCAGGTAACAATTGGAGCCTGAGCTTTCAGTGGCTCTTGTTCTGTTTGAAAATCAGATTTTTCTCCTTGTTTCTGAATTGCCATTAAAGTGTGAAAAAGGCAGGTAAGGACAAACCTCAGCCACCAGGGTGAAACACTAAAATCCCACTAAAATAACCCCAAAAACCCCAAAAATCTTCCCCAAACTCCAGCTAATTAATGCAGGTAACAATTTGAGTCTGGAGTATTCAGTGGCTCTCATTCTGTTTGGAAAATCAGATTTTTCTCCTCGTTTTTGCTTTGCCATTAAAGTGTGATAAAAGGCAGGTTCCCTGTCATCCCATGAGGATAAACCTCAGGATAAAACACTAAAAACCCCCCAAAAATCCCCCCCAAAAACCCCCAAACCCCAGCTAATTAATGCAGGTATTAATTTGAGCATGGAGTATTCAGTGTCTCTCGTTCTGTTTGGAAAATCAGATTTTTCTCCTTGTTTTTGCTTTGCCATTAAAGTGTGAAAAAGGCAGGTAAGGACAAACCTCAGCCACCAGGGTGAAACACTAAAATCCCACTAAAATAGCCCCAAAAACCCCAAAAATCTTCCCCAAACTCCAGCTAATTAATGCAGGTAACAATTGAAGCCTGAGGTATTCAGTGGCTCTTGTTCTGTTTGGAAAATCAGATTTTTCTCCTCGTTTCTGCTTTGCCATTCAAGTGGGATAAAAGGCAGGTTCCCTGTCATCCCATGAGGATAAACCTCA
Organism: Acrocephalus scirpaceus scirpaceus; assembly: GCA_910950805.1. Classification (NCBI taxonomy): domain Eukaryota; kingdom Metazoa; phylum Chordata; class Aves; order Passeriformes; family Sylviidae; genus Acrocephalus; species Acrocephalus scirpaceus. The sequence goes on from OU383777.1 coordinate 1,316,664, forward strand.
GGATAAAACACTAAAAAAACCCCAAATCCCCCCAAAAAAACTCCAAAACGCCAGCTAATTAATGCAGGTATTAATTTGAGCATGGAGTATTCAGTGGCTCTCATTCTGTTTGAAAATCAGATTTTTCTCCTCGTTTTTGCTTTGCCATTAAAGTGTGAAAAAGGCAGGTAAGGACAAACCTCAGCCACCAGGGTGAAACACTAAAATCCCACTAAAATAACCCCAAAAAACCCCCAAATCTTCCCCAAACTCCAGGTAATTAATGCAGGTAACAATTGAAGCCTGAGGTATTCAGTGGCTCTTGTTCTGTTTGGAAAATCCGATTTTTCTCCTTGTTTTTGCTTTGCCATTAAAGTGGGAAAAAAGGCTGGGACAGGAATTCCCTGCCATCCCATAAGGATAAATCTCAGCCACCAGGGTGAAACACCAAAAACCCAAAAAAATACCCCCAAAACCACAAAATATCCCCTCAAACTCCAGCTAATTAATGCAGGTAATAAATTGAGCCTGAAGTATTCAGTGGCTCTCATTCTGTTTGGAAAATCAGATTTTGTCCTCGTTTTTGCTTTGCCATTAAAGTGGGAAAAAAGGTGGGAAAGGAATTCCCTGACACTCATGAGGATAAACCTCAGCCACCAGGGTGAAACACCAAAAATCCATTTAAAAAAAACCCCAAAACCCAAAAACCCCCAGCTAATTAATGCAGGTAAAAATTTGAGCCTGGAATATTCAGTGGCTCTTGTTCTGTTTGGAAAATCAGATTTTTCTCCTTGTTTCTGCTTTGCCATTAATGTGGGATAAAAGGCAGGTTCCCTGTCATCCCATGAGGATAAACCTCAGGACAAAACACTAAAAACCTCCCAAAAATACCCCCCAAAAAACCCCAAAACTTAGCTAATTAATGCAGGTAAGAATTTGAGCATGGAGTATTCAGTGTCTCTTGTTCTGTTTGGAAAATCAGATTTTTCTCCTTGTTTTTGCTTTGCCATTAAAGTGGGATAAAAGGCAGGTAAGGACAAACCTCAGCCACCAGGGTGAAACACTAAAATCCCACTAAAATAATCCCAAAAACCCCAAATCTTCCCCAAACTCCAGGTAATTAATGCAGGTAAGAATTTGAGTCTGGAATATTCAGTGGCTCTCGTTCTGTTTGGAAAATCAGATTTTTCTCCTTGTTTTTGCTTTGCCATTAAAGTGGGATAAAAGGCAGGTTCCCTGTCATCCCATGAGGAAAAACCTCAGGATAAAACACTAAAAACCCCCCAAAAAACCCCAAACCCCCAGCTAATTAATGCAAGTATTAATCTGAGCATGGAGTATTCATTGTCTCTCATTCTGTTTGGAAAATCAGATTTTTCTCCTCGTTTCTGCATTGCCATTAAAGTGGGATAAAAGGCAGGTTCCCTGTCATCCCATGAAGATAAACCTCAGGATAAAACACTAAAAACCCCCCAAAAATACCCACCAAAAAAACCCCAAAACTCAGCTAATTAATGCAGGTAACAATTGGAGCCTGAGGTATTCAGTGTCTCTCATTCTGTTTGGAAAATCAGATTTTTCTCCTTGTTTCTGAATTGCCATTAAAGTGTGAAAAAAGGCAGGTAAGGACAAACCTCAGCCACCAGGGTGAAACACTAAAATCCCACTAAAATAATCCCAAAAACCCCAAAATCTTCCCCAAACTCCAGGTAATTAATGCAGGTATTAATTTGAGCCTGGAGTATTCAGTGGCTCTTGTTCTGTTTGAAAATCAGATTTTTCTCCTCATTTTTGCTTTGCCATTAAAGTGGGATAAAAGGCAGGTTCCCTGCCATCCCATGAGGATAAAACTCAGGATAAAACATTAAAAACCCCAAAAATCGCCCCCAAAACCCCAGCTAATTAATGCAGGTATTAATTTGAGCATGGAGTATTCATTGTCTCTCATTCTGTTTGGAAAATCAGATTTTTCTCCTCATTTTTGCTTTGCCAATAAAGTGGGAAAAAAGGCGGGAAAGGAATTCCTTGTCATCCCATAAGGATAAACCTCAGGATAAAACAGTAAAAAACCCCCAAAAATCCCCCCAAAAAACCCCCAAAACCCCAGCTAATTAATGTAGGTATTAATTTGAGCATGAGGTATTCAGTGTCTCTCGTTCTGTTTGGAAAATCAGATTTTTCCCCTTGTTTTTGCTTTGCCATTAAAGTGGGATAAAAAGCAGGTAAGGACAAACCTCAGCCACCAGGGTGAAATACTAAAATCCCACTAAAATAATCCCAAAAACCCCAAAAATCTTCCCCAAACTCCAGGTAATTAATGCAGGTAACAACTGAAGCCTGAAGTATTCAGTGGCTCTTGTTCTGTTTGGAAAATCAGATTTTTCTCCTTGTTTCTGCTATGCCATTAAAGTGGGATAAAAGGCAGGTTCCCTGTCATCCCATGAGGATAAACCTCAGGATAAAACACTAAAAACCCCCCAAAAATCCCCCCCAAGAAACCCCCAAATCCCCAGCTAATTAAGGCAGGTATTAATTTGAGCATGGAGCATTCAGTGTCTCTCATTCTGTTTGGAAAATCAGATTTTTTTCCTCGTTCCTTTACCATTTCTCCTCATTTATTCCAGAGAAACCTTTAAGAAATTCCGTGTCAGCATCAGAGGGTGGCACTTTTTTCCCAAAAATCCGAGAGCAGCCAAGTCCCACCCAGACTCTGTAAAATTCCCTGATTTTTTTTTCCTGGGATGACACCAAACCCACCCAGCTCCACAGGTCACTGCTGAGCAGCAGCCAGATGGTTGGAGGGGCCAATTTCACTTAATTTCCTGCAATTTTTACACATTTCAGCCTTTTTTAATTGCGGGGCCATGTTTACATTCAACCTGCCAGAAATCCATTTTTAACAAGCAGAATGTTTGAAATTTCAGGCCACGAAAGTGCTGAAAATCTCCCCTGAATAATTAAAAATAAAACTTGGCTTGATGGTTGCAATTTTCTGCTCTGTTAAGGTTTTTTTTCTCTCCCTTTGTTTTAATTTTTAATTTTTTTTTTCTTCATTCATGGGAGTTTGTAGGGAACCAAACACACAAAATAAAAAATGCTCTGAAAAAACATCAACAAAATAAAACTTGGAACATTTGAAACATTTCAGTCAGCATTAAATTTGTCATTTCCAAAATATGGGTTAAAAGAAAGGGGAAAAAAAAGAGAATTTTTTACAGTGACATAACAGATTTTTTCCTTAAAAATAAAAAATCAATGGATAAATCAGTGCCATAAAAAATAGGGAATAAGGGAATGCAGAGCAGGGTTTTTTTATTTTTTTGGTTGTATTTTTTTGTTTTTTATGGGTTTTTGGAGTTTTTTTGGGGGTTTCGGTGGGTTTTTTGTGATTTTTTTGTTAATTTTTGGATTTTTTGGGTGTTTTTGTTGTGGTTTTTTGGGGGGGTTTGGGGACTTTTTTGTTTTGGTTTATGAAGGTTTTTTGGGTTTTTTTGGTTGCAGTTTTCTTTGGGTTTTTTTAGGGTTTTTTTGGGTTTTGTGTCTTTTTGTTTTGGTCTGTGGGGTTTTTTTGCTTTTGGGGTTTTTTTTGTTTGTTTGGGGTTTTTAGAAGTTTTTTGGGTTTTAGTTTGGGGTTTTTTTTGTTTGTGTTTTTGGTTCTTTTTTTGGGTTTTTGGGGGGTTTGGGGTCTTTTTTGTTTTGCTTTGTGGGGGTTTTTGGGAAGTTTTTTGGTTTTTTGGGGGGGGTTGGGGTTTTTTTTTGTTTTGGTCTGTGAGGTTTTTTTGCTTTTGGGGTTTTTTTTTGTTTGTTTGGGGTTTTTGGAAGTTTTTTGGGTTTTAGTTTGGGGGGTTTTTTTGTTTGTGTTTTTTGGTTCTTTTTTGGGTTTTTGGGGGGTTGGGGTCTTTTTTGTTTTGCTTTGTGAGGGTTTTTTTTGGGAAGTTTTTTGTTTGTTTTTGGGGGGGGTTGGGGTTTTTTTTGTTTTGGTCTGTGAGGTTTTTTTGCTTTTAGGCATTTTTTTGTTGTTTTGTTTGGGTTTTTTTCTGTTTTGGTTTGGTTTTTTAAAATTTTTTGCTTGTTTTGCTTTTGTTTGTTTGCTGTTCACCTTTAAAAACCATTTGACAATTTAAATAACTTTTCTCTCACGGATGACTTCAAGCAGTCAAGCCTTGGAAAGAGAAGAAAACACAGCAAAATTTTCTTTCTAAAAAAAAAACCCCACAAACCAAACCAGCAGCAATTCCAACCTCGATCCTTTGGCATTTTTTTTTTAAGCTTAAAAAGCAAAACTCACCCAAACCTGAAGAAATTCTTGAATTCTCTGCAGATTTTGAGGGAAAGTTGCCTTTTCCCACCACCCACAGGGCCCAGGATCACCAGCATGGGGTAGGGCTCATCAGCAAGAGGCAAAGTGCTGCAAAAAAGAAAAAATGGGGCATTAAATCACCTAAAAAATCAAATTTCAGCACTTTTTATAAAGCTTTGCAAAGATTTTATCACCTCTTTAACTCATCTCACAGCACAGACAAAAATCGAGGTGCTCTAAACATAAAAATAGCACAAAAATCTTCATTAAAGCCTCTTTTTCTAAAGGAATGGGGTTATTTTTACTCTGATCTCACCTGATTTCCAGGCTTTTCTAAAGGGCTGGGATTTGCTGAGGAGTTTTTCCCAGAGATGGGAATATTTTAATGATCAGGATAAGTGGAATAAATCTGGAATAAACTCAATCCTACAGATTTTTCCACTCTCCTGCATTGACTTCCACGTCCTGTGCCAGGCAAAGGTGTAAAAATTCTTCAATTAAATAGAAAAAAACCCCACTCAGATCCTGAAAACTCCACTGAACACAAATAAAACCACAATAAAAGCACCCAAAGAGCTGCAAAAATACCAAATTTTCCATTTTCCCCATGCTGAGCTGAGGATTAAATCCTCAGATTTTCCACTCCCAGCTCAGAGTAGGAGAATGAAGAGGATTTCTGCACTTGTGAGTGTCCAGCAATTCATTTAGGCAGCTAAGAATAGAGCTTTAGATTAATTTTTAAATTTTTAAAACTCATTTTTTTTAAGTCTCAGGTAGGTTTTAAGGTTGGGCCAATTGGAAATACGTCATAAATAATGGAAATAATTCCAAACTCGGTGATTTTTATTTAATAAGTGGTTTTAAACTAAATTTTCAGTGAAAAAAACCTGCCTCTGTGTCCATTTAATGGGATTTAAAACAGGTGAACACAGACAACTGGAAATAGAATTTATTTCTTTTACCACCCCTCTGACAAAGAACTCATTCTTTAAGAATTAAGGACAACATTCCAATACAAGCATGGAGAGGGAAAAAAAATCCCAAATCATGGATTTATTCCTATTTTAGGAGCAGCAAAGCAGCTCTTGTTACCTACCAGAATACATGGATATAATTAGCACAAAAAGCTGATTAGCACAATGCAGAAGGTAAAAATACCCCTTAAAAATCCATTCTAAAAGAAGGAAAATCCATTCCAGAGGTGAGAAAAAAGCTGGAGTGAGCAGGGATCAAAATTGATCAGGATGTTGCAGAAAGGCTTTTTTTTTCTTTTTTTTTTTTTTGTGAATAATCCTGGCAAAAACCAGATTTTTTTTTTCCATATAAAATTATAGAATGGGGTGAGTTGGATGGGAATTTAAAGCCCATCTCATTCCAAACCTTCACAACATTTTTTGTCACCATCCCAGGGTGCTCCAAGCTCCATCCAGCCCAGCCTTGGACACTTCCAGGGATGGGGAATTCTCTGGGAATTCTGTGACAGGGCCTCCCCAATCTATAAAATAAAGATTTTTTTATTCTTCTCCCTGCACAGGAGGAATTCCAGGCTTGGAAAATGCAGAATTCCTCTGGCACCTTTCCTTCTAGGAGAAAATGTTACACAAAATAAATCATCCTTTGACAAAATCACACTCAAAATTCAAATTCTCCTCAATAAATTTCCAAGTCCCATCATTCTCAAGTTCCTGGGATTTATGATTTCATCAGGAGAACATTTCCAGAATCCTGTCTTTAATTACATCACCATTTCTTAGTTCTCAATATTAAAAATTTGGGGGGTTCCTACAGCTTGGAAGAAGATTCTGGAAAAGTTTTGGGCTCATAATTCAACTTCCTTCATCTTTGTGGGCACTGCTGTGAAAGATTAATGAATTTTAAGGCCAAAATGGACAATTTTGATGATCTAAATTACCCTCCCTGCATCCCACTTGGAATTCCCTAAGCTGGTTCCTGTTTCAGGCTCGGAAAATTCAGAATTTCTCTGGCATCTCTCCTTGCACAGGGACATCCCAATAAATCATCACAAGATCACCCTCAAAATTCAAATTCTCCTCAATAAATTCCCAATTCCCATCATCCTCAGATTCCTGGGATTTATGATTTCATCAGGAGAACATTTCCAGAATCCTGTCTTTCATTACATCACAGCTCCTTCGTTCTCAATATTAAAAATTTGGGGGTTCTGACATCTTGGAAGAAGATTCTGGAAAAGTTTTGTCCCCAAAATGGACAATTTTGATGATCTAAATCACCCTCCTCTCATTCCACTTGGAATTCCCCCAAATTAGTTCCAGTTTCAGTCTTGGAAAATGCAGAATTCCTCTGGCATCTCTCCTTGCACAGGGATGTCCCAATAAATCATCACAAGATCACCCTCAAAATTCAAATTCTCATCAATAAATTCCCAATTCCTGGCGTCCTCAAATTCCTGGGATTTATGATTTCATCAGGAGAACATTTCCAGAATCCTGTCTTTCATTCCATCACAGCTCCTTGGTTCTCAATATTAAAAATTTGGGGGGTTCCTACAGCTTGGAAGAAGATTCTGGAAAAGTTTTGGGCTCATAATTCAACTTTCTTCATCTTTGTGGGTGCTGCTGTGAAAGAATAATATATTTTAAGGCCAGAAGGGACAATTTTGATGATCTAAATCACCCTCCCTGCATCCCACTTGGAATTCCCCAAGCTGGTTCCTGTTTCAGGCTTGGAAAATTCAGAATTCCTCTGGCATCTCTCCTTGCACAGGGACATCCCAATAAATCATCACAAGATCACCCACAAAATTCAAATTCTCCTCAATAAATTCCCAATTCCCATCATCCTCAAATTCCTGGGATTTATGATTTCATCAGGAGAACATTTCCAGAATCCTGTCTTTCATTACATCACAGCTCCTTGCTTCTCAATATTAAAAATTTGGGGGGTTCCTACAGCTTGGAAGAAGATTCTGGAAAATTTTGGGCTCATAATTCAAATTTCTTCATCTTTGTGGGCAGTGCATTGAAAGATTAATGAATTTTAAGGCCAGAATGGACAATTTTGATGATCTAAATTACCCTCCCTGCATCCCACTTGGAATTCCCCAAGTTAATTCCTATTCCAGGCTTGGAAAATGCAGAATTCCTCTGGCACCTTTCCTTCTACAAGGAGAAAGGACCCAATCACGTCCCAATAAATCATCACCCCATAAGATCACGCTCAAAATTCAAATTCTCCTCAATAAATTCCCAATTCCTGGCATCCTCAAATTCCTGGGATTTATGATTTCATCAGGAGAACATTTCCAGAATCCTGTCTTTCATTCCATCACAGCTCCTTGGTTCTCAATATTAAAAGTTCTGGGGTTCCTACAGCTTGGAAGAAGATTCTGGAAAAGTTTTGTCCCCAAAAGGGACAATTTTGATGATCTAAATCAGCCTCCTCTCATTCCACTTGGAATTCCCCCAAATTAGTTCCTGTTTCAGGCTTGGAAATTTCAGAATTCCTCTGGCATCTCTCCTCCCATAAGGACATGCCAATAAATCATCACAAGATCACACTCAAAATTCAAATTCTCCTCAATAAATTCCCAATTCCTGGCATCCTCAGATTCCTGGGATTTACAATTTCATCAGGAGAACATTTCCAGAATCCTGTCTTTCATTCCATCACAGCTCCTTGGTTCTCAATATTAAAAGTTTGGGGGTTCTGATAGCTTGGAAGAAGATTCTGGAAAATTTTGGGCTCATAATTCAACTTTCTTCATCTTTGTGGGCAGTGCATTGAAAGATTAATGAATTTTAAGGCCAAAAGGGACAATTTTGATGATCTAAATCACCCTCCCTGCATCCCACTTGGAATTCCCCAAGTTAATTCCTATTCCAGGCTTGGAAAATTCAGAATTCTTCTGGCACCTTTCCTTATACAAGGAGAAAGGATCCAATCACCCCACAAGATCACCCACATAATTCAAATTCTCCTCAATAAATTCCCAATTCCTGGCGTCCTCAAATTCCTGGGATTTATGATTTCATCAGGAGAACATTTCCAGAATCCTGTCTTTCATTACATCACAGCTCCTTGGTTCTCAATATTAAAAGTTTGGGGGTTCCTACAGCTTGGAAGAAGATTCTGGAAAATTTTGGGCTCATAATTCAACTTTCTTCATCTTTGTGGGCACTGCTGTGAAAGATTAATGAATTTTAAGGCCAAAATGGACAATTTTGATGATCTAAATCACCCTCCCTGCATCCCACTTGGAATTCCCCAAGTTAATTCCTATTCCAGGCTTGGAAAATGCAGAATTCCTCTGGCATTTCTCCTCCCAAAAGGACGTCCCAATAAATCATCACAAGATCACACTCAAAATTCAAATTCTCCTCAATAAATTCCCAATTCCTGGCGTCCTCAAATTCCTGGGATTTACAATTTCATCAGGAGAACATTTCCAGAATCCTGTCTTTCATTCCATCACAGCTCCTTGGTTCTCAATATTAAAAATTTGGGGGGTTCCTACAGCTTGGAAGAAGATTCTGGAAAAGTTTTGGGCTCATAATTCAACTTTCTTCATCTTTGTGGGTGCTGCTGTGAAAGATTAATGAATTTTAAGGCCAGAAGGGACAATTTTGATGATCTAAATCACCCTCCTCTCATTCCACTTGGAATTCCTCCAAATTAGTTCCTGTTTCAGGCTTGGAAAATGCAGAATTCCTCTGGCATCTCTCCTCCCACAAAGACATCCCAATAAATCATCACAAGATCACCCTCAAAATTCAAATTCTCCTCAATAAATTCCCAATTCCCATCATCCTCAGATTCCTGGGATTTACGATTTCATCAGGAGAACATTTCCAGAATCCTGTCTTTCATTCCATCACAGCTCCTTGGTTCTCAATATTAAAAGTTTGGGGGGTTCCTACAGCTTGGAAGAAGATTCTGGAAATGTTTTGGGCTCATAATTCAAATTTCTTCATCTTTGTGGGCACTGCTGTGAAAGATTAATGAATTTTAAGGCCAGAAGGGACAATTTTGATGATTTAAATCACCCTCCCCTCATCCCACTTGGAATTTCCTAAGCTGGTTCCTGTTTCAGGCTTGGAAAATTCAGAATTCCTCTGCCATTTCTCCTCCCACAAAGACATCCCAATAAATCATCACAAGATCACCCTCAAAATTCAAATTCTCATCCATAAATTCCCAATTCCTGGCATCCTCAAATTCCTGGGATTTACAATTTCATCAGGAGAACATTTCCAGAATCCTGTCTTTCATTACATCACCATTTCTTAGTTCTCAATATTAAAAATTTGGGGGGTTCCTACAGTTGGAAGAAGATTCTGGAAAAGTTTTGGGCTCATAATTCAAATTTTTTCATCTTTGTGGGCAGTGCTGTGAAAGATTAATGAATTTTAAGGCCAAAAGGGACAATTTTGATGATCTAAATCAGCCTCCCTGCATCCCACTTGGAATTCCCCAAGCTGGTTCCTGTTTCAGGCTTGGAAAATTCAGAATTCCTCTGGCATTTCTCCTTGCACAGGGACATCCCAATAAATCATCACAAGATCACGCTCAAAATTCAAATTCTCCTCAATAAATTCCCAATTCCCATCATCCTCAGATTCCTGGGATTTATGATTTCATCAGGAGAACATTTCCAGAATCCTGTCTTTCATTCCATCACAGCTCCTTCGTTCTCAATATTAAAAGTTTAGGGGTTCCTACAGCTTGGAAGAAGATTCTGGAAATGTTTTGGGCTTGTTATTCAAATTTTTTCATCTTTGTGGGTGCTGCTGTGAAAGATTAATGAATTTTAAGGTCAAAAGGGACAATTTTGATGATCTAAATCACCCTCCCTGCATCCCACTTGGAATTCCCCAAAATTAGTTCCTGTTTCAGGCTTGGAAAATGCAGAATTCCTCTGGCATCTCTCCTTGCACAGGGACATCCCAATAAATCATCACAAGATCACACTCAAAATTCAAATTCTCCTCAATAAATTCCCAAGTCCCATCATTCTCAAATTCCTGGGATTTATGATTTCATCAGGAGAACATTTCCAGAATCCTGTCTTTCATTACATCACAGCTCCTTCGTTCTCAATATTAAAAATTTGGGGGGTTTCTACAGCTTGGAAGAAGATTCTGGAAAATTTTGGGCTCATAATTCAAATTTCTTCATCTTTGTGGGCGCTGCTGTGAAAGATTAATGAATTTTAAGGCCAGAAGGGACAATTCTGATGATTTAAATCACCCTCCCCTCATCCCACTTAGAATTCCCCAAGTCAGTTCCTGTTTCCAGCCCTGGGGTTCCACGAGATCATATTTGAATTAAAAACCTTCCAGTTGTGGAGAACACTTGGTAAATTGTTCCAAATGATTAATTATTTGAATTGTCAAAAAAGAATCATGCCCTGGTCCTTGTCTGAATGGGTTTCTCCTCAACAGCCAGGTACCAAAAATCATCCAGGTAGATTGGAGATTAAATTAAATTTCTGCTCCCCTATGTAGCTGTTGTCACTCTGAGCAACATTTTCAAATGTCACCTGCATGTCTAGGAAGGGAAAATACCCATAATATTCACTGGTGTGTTACCACATAATTACAGATAAAATCACAAATTGAGGGAGAGGGAAGAAAAGAAGAGGAAATTCAATGTTTTGTGCCTGCAGGGCAGGCAGGAATAGAACTTTTTGCTTTGTTTTCAGGTTTTATTTGTGATAATAATGATATCACTCACCCTGAATTAATGATAATCTGATGGAGAAAGAGAGATGCAAATGAACTCCCCCAACCTGGCTCCAAAAAAAAGCATTTTAGGGTGGAAAAGGCAATAATCATTAGGAAGATTTCATTAATGACTCTGGAATGCTTTCCAGCTGAGCACGGGCCAAGGTTGGAGGCATCATTAACAATTTTTGGGGCAGTCCCACAAAGGCTGGGCTGATGTTTTTGTGTTTGTGTGCACAGTTCCTTTGGCAGAAGGCAGGATTCCTTCTTCCCATCAATCCAAAATCCACTAAGCAAATATTTAAACACAGCCCTTAGAGAAAAAAAAATAATCCATGCCTTTAGGGGATTTTTTTTTAAGGAGAAAAACAAGCCAATGTTGTGTTTTTATTTTAAGGAATCTCCATCCTTGTGAAAATAAATAAATCTTTGGGGTTTTTTTTTAAAAAAGAATTCTCAGAGCTGTTGTTGCTACTGGGAAGTTTTTTATGGATGATCCCAGAACACAGAGTCACAATAAAAATACAAATTTCTGAGTTACTAAATCCTGGATTTTCCATCAGGTTTTACTCAGTTATGAATTTATTTAGTACCAAAATGGGGTGTGGGGCACAAAGGTTGAACTCAATGCCCACTGCAGCCAATATAATAATAATAATAATAATAATAATAATAATAATAATAATAATAATAATAATAGTAATAATAATAATACAATTATAACAATAATTGTATTATTATTATATTATTGTTATATTGTTATATTGTATAATTGTTATATTGTTATATTATCCACATATATTTATAGTGATTAAATATAATATAAATTAAATTAATATAATATAAAATTCCATCAGATTAAGTGGAAGAATTTTCCAAGAATTCCTCAAATATTGCTGCAGAGCAGCAAAAATTTGCATTTTTTAGAGGAGAAATGAGACTGGGAGAAGTCATCCCAGAAAAAGAGCATCCACCTGCCTCTGCCTTCCATGCTTTTCATGGAATCATCTCCTCCATCCAGCAAAACATGGAAATTTCCCCTTATGAACACGAAATGTGCCCCAAAGCCCCCAGATAAAATCATTTTATCCCAGCACTGGGGAGAGAAGGCGTCAGCAGAAGGGGAAGGAGAAGTTTTCCAGCTCTCTGCTGCCTCCAGGGATTTTTCCAGTGATTTTGGATAAGGAGAGGAATTTTGCATCTCTTATTTGTGTTGCAGACGCCCATCTGCTCCAACAGATTGAGGAGAGGGAGTGGAGCCGTGGACAATCTGGCTCAGACTTTAGAGGTGAATGAAGAGCTTCGTTTCATCATCAATTTGAACCAAACCAGATTTGCCTCATTTCCAGGCTGCTGACAGGAGTTCTCCTCGGGGGGAAAAAAAAAAAAAAGTCCCTCTGAATGTGACCAAAATTTCTGCTTTGCTTGAGTGCCACCGTCAGGAGCAGCTGGGGAATGAACTCACCTGTCCAGGACTGTCTGGGGCTGGCTGGTGTTGTACAAAACGTGACATCTGTGATCTTCAGCAGCCACAACTTCTGGAGGAGGGTCCTCTTTATTCACAGCAGCGACCTGTCCCCAAAATTTAGTGTGGGAGAAAGGAAAGTGTTATAAATGCATTGTATATAGTTGGATTTTTGCAAATATTAAAATGAATACTGTATGTAGAATGTAAGAAGATTGCACTGTATTTTCTTTTATTAATAGAAGTTAGAAATGTGATGAATGTATATTTTTTATGATTGTAACTTAGTGTTAGAAGTCTGGGGTCTTTTGTTTTCCTGCATGAAGATTGCTGACCAAAAACCTATTAAACTTTTGTTATCAAGTATCTTGTCCAAATGAAGATGACCAGAACCCCGGGAGAAGAATTTATGGACCTGGGCTATCAGATGGAATGGAGCCACCTGCAGATAAAGTGGTTGGGGGGAGTTGAAACTGAACAAAGAAAATTCACACTCAAAAGGAATGTTTGAATCATGCCTGTGAATTTTTAAATATGCAACAGGCTGATATTTTTAAGGAACAAACTCTTTGTTAATAGGATGCTAGCTTGCTCCATGCCAGGCACCCTCAGCTGAGAAACTGATTTTTCCTTTTGTCTCTCCTAATTGTCTATTTTCTTTTTATTCTTTTATTAAACTTCTAAATTTTTCTAAGAAAGTGAACCTCGTTTTTCACAAAAGGGAGAAGTGATGGAATTGTTTCCAGCTGCAAAATCACTGGGAATAAGGGTGGCTTTGTGATCCCCAGGGTCAGGCTTTGTGCTGGGCTTGGCTGGGAGCAGAAATCTTTCCTGGGGATTGAAGGAGGATTTGATGGATGGATGGATGGATGGATGGATGGATGGATGGATGGATGGATGGATGGATGGAAGGCAGCCAGACACAGCTCACCACCCTTAATGTATTCAACCTTTTGCTGGGAAGAAAACAGGATGCCACACAGGATGCAAAAGCAGTTTTGCTGAGGTTTTTAATTACCCATCAATTTGCATCCTCTCAGTGCTGGTGGAAGGTGCCAAACTCAAATCCTTGGGGACTGAAGCCACTCGTTTATTATAGGATGGGCATAATAACATGGAACAGAGTGAGCAAACTCCTGACAATGCATTCCTGCCTTTCCTGGGAGCACTCCAAGGATTCCCTCCCTCCATCCATCCTGTGGAAAACTCTGCTGACCACTCAGGAGTTGTGGATTTTGGGGGTTGTTAATGCCACACACTCAGAAATGGGTTAAGAACGACTGAGGCCATTCCAACGGGACACAAGATATAAAATTTCCAAAGTGAGACCAATCAGGTTTTGGAATAATCAAAAGGAGGTTGGATGGGACTTGGAATAAACTGGGATGGTGGAAAGTGTCTCTGTCCATGGCAGGGGTGGGACTGGATGGGCTTTAAGGTCCGTTCCAACCCAAACCATTCTGGATTCCATGAGGATTTCCCCAGGAAAATGGTGAATTCACCAATGCTGGTCACTTTTAGGATTTGGCTGGACAGGTAGTGCTGGGTCATTTTGTATTGATTTGTGCTTTTCCCAAGAAAGTTTGGACCAGATAATCCACGAGGTCTTTTCCAGCCTGGAATCCCATGGTTTTTTGGCCACCATGCCTGTATCAGCGTGGGGAAATAGGAGGGGAAACATTCCCTACTCAGAATTCCGTGTCCCCACTTTTCAGAGGGAAAGAAGAAGGAGGAAAGCTCTAAATTTTAGCTAAATTTAGCTAAATTTTAGCTCTAATTTGGTCCTTTGCTCTGAATTAGTGGCTGGGAGCACAGTGGGTGCATCCTGGTCACATCAAGGGGATCCTGAAAGAAGTTCAGTTCTTTTATTGCAAAACTATTCCACGGTGAGAAACAAACACTGTGAGTTGGACAAGGAGGAATTCCACTTCCAAACTCCACTCCTGATCTAACCCACGTTCCTGAACATCCATTTTGTGTCAGGGAGACAAGACAGAGCTGGTGCCTCCAAATTCACTTTGGCAAGAGAATTCTTGAGGAGGCATCTTAAAATAACATGAGGAGAGGGGTTTGTGAAACAACTTTTATCACTCAGGTTTGCTTTTAAAGTCCATAGAGAAGGAAAAAAAAATCATTGATATATTCAGAATTATATTGAGAGGAAAACAGGTTGGCACATAAGACAAAGTATAAGGTGAATTTTTGGGTAGTTGGGGTAGGTGACACTCTGGTCTCATCATTTGTATGTTCAGGATGGAGAGAGCCTGGCACTAAAAAAGAACCCCAGAATTTATAGAGTGTATAAAATTTATACAAAATTTATAAAGTTGGGAGTGGTGGATTTCCTGAAAGGATCATTTTGAAAGGATAATTCCTTGAAATAAAGCAGTTCCAGCAACCAAATTCCAGTTAAGGCACCACAGCAGGGAAAGGTTTCTAATCCAACAGGATTCCTGTCAAGCAGGATTTTGGGAGAGGAGGTTTGCTCCAACTGCAAGCCTGGATTGTATATTCTTTATTTAGAAAAATTCCAGAATGAAATGATATTTTTTTACCTTTTCTTCCACTGAAACCTTCTTGAGATCCAGTTCTGTGACTTGCAGCAACATGAAAATCGCTGAGAGCCAATAACCTTTTTGTTCCTGAGGGGAAAAGTTTCCATTTTGACAAAAAATATTTAATTTCATCCAGCCAATATTTAATTCCAATCGGTTAAAATTAAATTTGCCTTAATGCATTGCAAAATAAAAGGGTTTTTTACCCTGAAGGTAAAAGACACTGCCCAAAACTGACCCTTCACAAGCTCAGCTGATGCAGCAAGAGCTGAGTTGTTCAAAAGTTTGTGACCACAATATTCAAAAGGCCAAAATAGGAGTTTAAAAATGGAAAGGGATTTGATCAGACTTTGTTTAGGAGAAGGATATCTCAGCAGGAAAAGCCTTTCAGATTATGGAAAATTAGGAATGTTTATTTCAGGTGCTTTTTCCTGCTAATTTCATTGTGTGCCACGACAGACCAGTCTCATAAAAGCCAATAAAAAGCTGGGAATGACAAGAAAAAATTAAATCCTGAATATTTTTCTTCTTTCTGGCATTGGGAATGACTGTAAAATTCACACAAAATTTAGAAATCATAGGAGTCTGGATAGAATTGTCTTTGATCACTCAGGACAAATGAATTGTCCACTTCTAGAGACAGAAAGTGGGGCTAAAAGAATTCCAAAAATCAGGTTTGGGTCCTGATTTTTTGGTTCTTTCTTACCTGCAGAGGATTTTTTAGAAGATTTAAAACCCTGAGGAGAGGCAGATCTTCAATCCATTTCAGCTCACTCAGCTCAGCCACCTGGAGCAGGGACAGAAACAGAGCACAAATCAGCAGCAACAGAATCCATGAGAACTACACGGGGAAAATAAAGAATTTTAATGCCTGCTCTTCAAATCTGGGCATTTAAAAAAATCATTATAAATCACAAAAGGGATTTACGTGTTAACTGCACTCAGTGAGGCACTTCCAGGCTCAAAAGGAGACGACTTGGCTGTTAGCTGGAGCAGCAGGATAATCCACACAGCAATTTCCAAGCACCTGCATTTCTCCAGTTCTTTCAAATGTCAAGCCCTAACACATTTGGCTTTTTATGTGCTGATGTGCTTAAGTGAGGCAATTCTGCAGTTAAATTCGTGCTCTGGCTGGGTAGTTAAAAAAAAAAAAATCCTTCTAAGAGTTTCTTTTCACTAAAGTTCAAGTTCATCCTACAGAACTTGCAGCACTTGGCTAAAAAAGGATCAGGATTTTTGTTTTTGGATGTGTCCAGAGGGATAAATCAGGGGGTCCAGAGGGTCCAGGCCATTTGGGGTCTCACCTGTGCACAAAGGAAAGCTGAGCACTCAATTATTTGGGTTAATCAAGGTTTGTGTGGCCCAAACAAATCTGGTTTTGCTTTGCTGCTGAAAGATGGAATCAGAGAATTATTGAGGAATGGGTTGGGTTGGAAGGAACCTTCAAATCCAGTGCCATGGGCTGGGGCACCTCCCACCACCCCAGGGTGCTCCAGCCTGGCCTTGGACATTTCCAGGGATCCAGGGGCAGCCACAGCTGCTCTGGGAATTCCATCCCAGCCCCTCTCCACCCTCCCAGCCAGGAATTCCTTCCCCAAATCCAATCTAAATCTCTTCTCTTTTAGTGTAAAACCATTCCCTTTTCTCCTGTCTGTATTTTTCCATGTAAAAAGCTTCTCTCCATCTCTTTCAAAGCCCCTTTTAAATCCTGAAAGCCCAAGCCAACCTAAGAGACTCCAGATTCTCCCTAATTCATACTCAATCCTTTTAAAGTGTCTGAAAACATAAATTTCAACCACAGACTACTCAAAACTCATTTTGAGATAAGAATAACCCAACCCAGGACACTTTTGATGAAATTAAAAGTGATTTGAGTGGATTTCTTAAATAAATACCAGAATTCCAGCTATAAAAATTGAAAATCACTGAGTGTTTACAAGGGACACATTTGCTAGACCTGTTGTGCCCATTTTTTTGAAGTTAAAAGTGATTTGAGTGGATTTCTTAAATGAATCCCAGAATTCCAGCCATCAACAGATAAAAATCACTGAGTGTTTACAAGGGACACATTTGCAGCTAAGTCTGTTATGCTCATTTTTTTGAAGTTAAAAGTGATTTGAGTGGATTTCTTAAATAAATCCCAGAATTCCAGCCATCAAAATTGAAAATCACTGAGTGTTTACAAGGGACACATTTGCAGCTAAGTCTGTTATGCTCATTTTTCTGAAGTTAAAAGTGATTTGAGTGGATTTCTTAAATGAATCCCAGAATTCCAGCCATCAACAGTGGGAAATCAAGGAATGTTTACAAGGGACACATTTGCAGCTAAGTCTGTTATGCCCATTTTTTTGAAGTTAAAAGTGATTTGAGTGGATTTCTTAAATAAATCCCAGAATTCCAGCCATCAAAATTGAAAATCACTGAGTGTTTACAAGGGACACATTTGCTAAACCTGTTGTGTCCATTTTTTTGAAGTTAAAAGTGATTTGAGTGGATTTCTTAAATAAATCCCAGAATTCCAGCCATCAACAGTGGGAAATCAAGGAATGTTTACAAGGGACACATTTGCAGCTAAGTCTGTTATGCTCATTTTTCTGAAGTTAAAAGTGATTTGAGTGGATTTCTTAAATAAATCCCAGAATTCCAGCCATCAAAATTGAAAATCACTGAATGTTTACAAGGGACACATTTGCAGCTAAGTCTGTTGTGCCCATTTTTTTGAAGTTAAAAGTGATTTGAGTGGATTTCTTAAATAAAACCCAGAATTCCAGCCATCAAAATTGAAAATCACCGAGTGTTTACAAGGGACACATTTGCAGCTAAACCTGTTGTGCCCATTTTTTAAAAACCCAAGAATTTAAGATCATTCTGAGTGGTTGTTAGCTGCAGTAACTCCATGTGATAATAAATTCAAACTCCCCTTTAAATTATTCCTCAGAAGGCAAAGCTCCAAACAAGGTGACTCATTAAACACTTCCAACGCCATCATTCAATGAGGTAAGTTTTGATGAGGGAAAATTAAGAGTTTTTATGTGCTGTAAAGAACAGTGGAAAATAAATAAGGCAATGGAAGTGGTGTTATTAATGTTAATAACCACCACACCATTAGAGAGTTTCCTGTCTGCTGCAATTGAGGCACCTTTAAATGTCAACCTAAACACAGGGAGAAAAAGAATCCACAGTGACTTGAATTAAATCCTCTTGTAAGGAGGGAAAAATGACAGAAAATGTTTCACTGCTGCTTTGTATTTTTATTTTCTTAGGTTATCTTTTTTTTCACATGTTTTTGATGTCAAAGTGATTCATGGATTGATTTTTTTTTTTTTTAGTTAAGATCAATATCAAAATTATTGTGGATATTTGGCTTGGCATTCAAAATTCAAATGACTTGGATGGTGCCATTGTACTTCCAGTACAGAAAATGGTGCTGCATGACAAAATCCACTTTTTAACAGAGTTCTTGCAGTTCTGCCTCGCAGGGAGTTTCCAGCTGAGAGCTCAGAAGAATCTGTGGTCATAAAATTGGGCTGAGAGATATTAACAACCCCCCCAGAGGCCTGGCAGCAGCAGAGCTGTGGTGTAAGTAAAGATCCTCTGGAATAATCGAGCTGGAAAAGCTGCAAACTCATCCCTGGCTGATCCACCCAGGGCAGCACTGTAAATTCTCCATGTGTGAGAGCACTAAAGTGAGACCTGAGTGAAGAGAAACTCACCTAAGATATGAAATAAAGGCTGAGGGGAGACCAAGAACCAACGTGGGAAACACCAAAAAGAAAACTCTCATCTTTTCTAACATTTTCTGTCATTTTCTAATATTGATTTGGAGCCCTTCAAGGCTTCAAAAATTAAAAAAAAAATTTAAAAAGTGTTAAAAAACTTAAAATATTCTGTGTTGTTAGGAAAAGCTGAGCTCAGCGTGGTACCTGGTTGTCCTCCAGGTTGATCACCTCCAGGAGATTGTGTTCCTCCAAGCCTTGCAGGCTCTTTATTTTGTTGTTGGACAGATCCACCCTCTGCAGAATTTTCAAGCTCTTCAGCCCATTCACCTTCTCAATCTGGTTAAAGCTCTAAGAAAAGAAAAAAAAAATGAAAGCAGAGAAAGTGCAAATAAATGTCAATGAAAAACAACATTCCTGAGGGAAAAAAAAAAGTTATTTGTTGGATTTAAGGATTCTTTGTCGTGGAGAATTCTGTCAAAAATTGGCCTTTATGAATTAGCCTCATGCACATCCTGATGTGTTACATTCCTGCTGATAAACCTCTCTGGAAAACAACATTTCTGAAAGAAAAAAAGAATTATTTGTTGGATTTGAGGATCCTTTCTCATGGAGAATCCTGTCACAAATAAGCCTTTCTGAATTATCAATTAATTCTGATATTTCTGACTCATAATGCACATCCTGATATGTCACATTCCAGCTCATGGAAAAAAAAGGAATCAACTCTCTCCTGATTATCTTATCTCTGATTCACCTTGAAGAGACAACAGCAATAAAAAGAGCTCTAACATTTTTTAAAAGCTGATACTGGCCCAAGAACACTCTTGTCACCATCCAGCTCAAAACTGAGAACACGGAGATGCATGGAAAATGATGGAATATATATACATAAATACATTGAATTTCCCTCTGTAATCATGGCTCTACTTACACTTGTGATTACAGAATAAATAATGAAAAAAATTAAGGTAGGATAGAGAGGAGACAGGCTGAGGGTTGGGAAGGTTGCCCTGGAGAAGGGAAGGCTCCAGGGAGAGCTTCCAGAACATTCCAGGGCCTAAAGGGGCTCCAGGAGAGCTGCAGAGGGACTGGGGACAAGGCCTGGAGGGACAGGACACAGGGAATGGCTTCAGGTTGGAAAAGGGGAGATTGGGGTGGGATCTTGGGCAGGAATTCCTGGCTGGGCTGGAATTCCCAGAGAATCCCTGGCAGTGTCCAAGGAAGGATTGGAGCACCCTGGGATGGTGGGAGGTGTCCCTGGAATGAGCTTTGAGGTCCCTTCCCACCCAAACTGCTCTGGGATTCTGGGATTTGGGACACTCAGAATCCATCCCGAGGGATTTTTATGGAAAATGGGGAGAGAAAAGAGAGGGCAAGGGAAGGGAGACCCTTCATGGTTTCCTGAGATTCCAAGTGAGGCCCCTGGGTCCATGGATTTCTTGGAGAGGAGATGGATCCAATGTCAGGCTGGGAGAGCTGGGAATTCCCAGCCTGGAGAAGGGAAGGCTCCAGGGAGAGCTTCCAGAACATTCCAGGGCCTCAAGGGGCTCCAGGAGAGCTGCAGAGGGACTGGGGACAAGGCCTGGAGGGACAGGACACAGGGAATGGCTTCAGCTTGGAAAAGGGGAGATTTGGGTGGGATCTTGGGCAGGAATTCCTGGCTGGGCTGGAATTGCCAGAGCAGCTGTGGCTGCCCCTGGATCCCTGGAATGTCCAAGGAAAGGTTGGACAGGGCTTGGAACACCCTGGGACAGTGGGAGGTGTCCCTGCCATGGCAGGGGTGGCACTGGGTGACCTTGAAGGTCCCTTCCAGCCCAAACCATTCCAGAATTCTCTGATATGATACAAAAATCTCTCTGGAATAAATAAATCAATCCATATTAATGCACATTAAGTGAAGGCTCCATCCACTGTCAGTGACAGCACAGAAATGTTTTAAAAAGTAATAATTAAAAAAAAAAAATCTTGTAAATTATCCCAGACTTTCCCACATGAAATACCTCAAAATTTTGAGAACCCAGAACCAACCCTCAGAGTTTTCTCAAAGGAGGCCCCGATTCCTCCCTGCCCTCCAGATGGTTTCATTCCTCAGGGCCTCAGGAATGGTTTTATTTCTCAAAAACTCACAAATCAGACTCATTTCTGCCACAAACTCCAAGCAGGGATAACAATTCCATGCTCATCATCCCTGTCCCAGTGGCCACACATTCCCAGATGGCTTCTCCACAGGATTCCTCCTCCATAACCTTGCAAATTTGATTTTGCCAGCAGCCTCACCTTGTGCTAAAAAAGCTTGGAAGCCTCATCTTCTCTTAATAAATATTTAGGAACTGTTGAAATAAATAAGCCAGCTGACTCTAATGTTAATCCAGTTGTCTGTCCTTGACATTTTTCCTGACTTTTAAATGTTTAATTAGGTTATTAATAGCACTCTCTCTGTTCCTGAGCTTTGTTACACCTCTGGTTAAATGCAGCTCGGAGCTGGAGTTGTAAAATGCTGGGCCAGAGGTGCACAGAAAATTCTGGGAACAAAAGGGATTTGGGGATAGATCCTATAAAAGCAGAAAATTCCTAAGAGTTCAGTTCATTAGAGCTGTGCTTCTCATTTTATTTTTTTTTCTTTGCAAACATGAGTGGAATAAAGGGGGTTTGGTACAGCAAGGCAGAACTTTTGTTTTGAAGTCTTCCAAACTTCAAAACTTTCTACTCTTTTCAACCTAAAAAGCTCAAGGGGAAATGGGAGAGAAAGCTGAATCATTGGGAAGAGAGGGGATAAAAATAATAATAATAAAAAAAAGAACTGCATTTTATTCTAATTAGGCAAAGAAAATGCTTAGCTAAAATCGATTTCCATAATTTCCACATGGCTAATTAAAAAAAAAGACAAGCAGGGTTATCAAGAGTGATATCAGCACCTAAGAACCTCAAATGAGGAACTTGTTCATATTTAATAAGATTTAACTGGTAACAATCTCCCATCCCTGGACAGAGCAGATTCCCAAGGGAATTCCTGTCAGACCTTTAAACAAACCAGCAAATTGGGGCACCACAATTTTGCTGTGGCTCAAATTTAGAGAAAAGAGTTTCCAAATATTTTTCAAAAAAAAAGATCCTCACACTCCTGGAGCTCCTTCCAGAACATTTCAATGGGATTTGGCCAGTCTGAGTTAATCTCCCCCATTAAAAATGAGACCAAATTCCAATTTATTGCCACTGAGGGAATCATTGAGAGCTCCTGGAGGTATCATAGATCTGAAATATAATTTTATTAACTCTATTTGAATATATTATTCAAAACATGCTAAATGTGAACACCTTCCCTGAATATTGCAGCAGCTGAGGGCCAATCTGATTTGGTATCTTCTATTTCCACTTCTATAGAACAGAAGAAAAACCTTTAAATTTTTTAAAAAGGATTGGAAAAAGAATATTTCTATTCCTGATAAGGGATTCATTCACTTCACTTCAAATATTTATGTGGGTGCTTAAAACTAATGTAGCCAACGAGAGCTCTGTAGAGGTTTTTTTGGGAGTTATTTTTAAAGTCCCATTAAATATTTTTCACTTCTTATTACAAAAAAAGCTGTTTAAAAGCAGCCCTGTTGTTTTTAGAGCATTAAAAATAAGTCTGGGTTGTGTTTTTGTGCAATATTTGTATTATTAATAATAAAAAATAAGTCCAGTGTTGCAGAGATCTCTGGAAATTTGTCCTGTAATTATCTTCAGATTTATTAAGGTATTGATATCTTAATAAAAAGCAGGAAAACCATCAGAATTATTTGTTTTCTTACCAGGTTGAGGAATTTGATGGGCAAATTCTCCAGGCCCTTGATGGCAGTGAGTCTGTTGTGTGACAAACTCAGCTGGGCCAGGCTGTGACACTTCTCCAGCCCTCTGATCTCCTCAATTTCATTGACTGGGCAGAGCTTTTCAGGAAAACAAAAAAAATAAACTTGAACATAAAATCTGAGCAGTAATTAGGTGATAAATTAACAAACTCAGCCTGATTTTTATGGTGTGGGGAGCCTGAGAGGAAAGGATTCATCCTGAGGGGGTTTAAATCCCACTGCTCAGAGCATCCTACAGAAATTATTCAAGTCATAATTTTATGGGGTTATTTCTGTCTAAATTATACCTGTTCTGTCCTGGCCATCTGTCCTGAGAGGAGAAAGTGTATTTTAAATTAACATTATGGTTTAAAAACCAGCAGGACAAATCATTAGAATTCCTCTCAGCAAACTTCAGCATTAACAGAGCTCCTCAAATTCCTTCAACAAAGAAGCTTTGACAACAAATCCAGCTCCAATTTCTCCTTTAAAGGGATGAAGTGAGAGGAACCTGACTCTGGATCTGCCCCAAATCAGGTAAAACTCTGCCCCAGGGATGTGACTCTTTGGTGACTGGAGTTTGGCAAAAGTTTGAACAAATGAAAATTGAAGTTTAACCCAAAAGCATCAATGTGAGACAGCAAATTGCTCAGCAATTTAATAATTACAATATATAATAAATTATATTTAATAAAATATATAATAAATAAAAAAGCAAAATAATAATAAATTCAATTTTAGCCTTTTAATGACTCACTATAAAGCTTTGTAATGTATTTTTAACCAATTTTTCTCTTTCTGGTTTGGGCAATCCCTCCCTGATAATTCCTTTAGAAAGCTGTCAGGTGTGCACAAAAAAAGTGACAATGACCTGACCATCATATCATAAATCACTTAAAAATGGTAAGGAAAGTCAAATGTTTCTGATCTGCAGGGGATCAGATATTTCAGAGAGGATTTTTTTTCATCTGTGATTAAAAATATGATTGTTCTGTCTGCCAGGTGAGGAGTGTTTGAACCAGATTGGTGCCACTTTGCTGGTCTGAATTCTGCATTTCCAATCCTCATTTTCCTCTCTTTTAGGGGATTCTCTTGTGTACACAAAACCATTTTTATCCCCATTTCACCAACACCTTTCTTGACAAATGAAGAAATCCAAGGCAGCACAAAACCAAATCAAAAGCCACACATCAAATCCTCAAGACAAACCTTTAATATTTTTTTCCCTCCCCTTTTCCATTTTTGCTCCCTGATGGAAAATTAAGATTGCAAAAGGAGAATGGTTTGGTGCCATTTTGTGACAGGATTTGTGTCATCTGCATCCTTTGTAAATATAAATAATAAAATAAAATATTATTTTATGATACTGGTCAGTATATAAACTTACCAATATAATAATTGGTAGAATAATAATAAAATAATAAAAATTAATTTTAAAAATAAAGTGGGTGCCATGCAAATGCTTTATCTGAAATAGGAATTGTATTAATTTCAGTTGGTAATGGGCAAAATCTGCACCAGCCTCCCATCTCCACCTTTTCAGGGGGCAGAAAACCAGGATGCAATTCCTGATAGGAAAAAAAAAGGAAAAGTTCAGGAGCCCTCAGGAACAATTTGAAGGCAGCAGGGCAATGTGAAACTCCAGAAAATACAAGAATTTTTAGGGAAGCCTAGGAAAAACAGCCTTGAAAAGTCAATTTTCTGTCAGGAAATTCCACAAATTCCACAAATTGGGATGAGTTTGGAAGGGGGGAGCAGAACAAACTTTGCTCTGTGTGCTGCCCCAAAAATTCCAGGAAATTTTTTTTCTTAAAAATTCTTTTCATTTTTCACTAAACAGACTCTTCCTGCATCATTAGTTAGGTCTAAGATGAAACAACAAATTCCTTTTTTATTTAACCGTTCCGAGCTGATTCCCTGTAAACATTTGGGATTTAAAAATCCCTTTTTAATTATTATTTATTACCTCTGTAAGGGACATCTCCCCTTTTCACTTTCCCCATGATACAAAAAGGAGTTTTTGTGTTCCTCCAGCAAGAAAATCCACTTTTAACACCATCAATGCTTAAATAAATTAAGCTCAGTCTCAGCACCAGAATTACAATTTCATCTCAGTTCTAAGGACAAAACTGACATGAAGGGGAAAATACAAAGAAAACAGGTATTTATTTGAAGAAACAGCAAAAAAAAATCAACTTTTCTCCCATTCAGGGTTCCCCAAAGGATACAATCCAGCAGGAGTTTGGTAAGTGAGTGATATGCTGACAAATCATGCATTTTTGGGATTTGATTGTGTGAAAAATCCGCTTCCTAAAGGGAAAAAAAAGAGGAATTTGGGTTATTTCTTCAGCACTTACTCTGGCTGGGAGTTTGCTGTGTTTTCCACCTTCCCACCACATGCAGGGGTTCAGTGGGGTAGGAAATAAAAGACATAAATAAAATACAAATGAATAAACAAAAAAATATAAATAAAATATACATATTTTATATAAATAAATGAAATAAATGAAAGACATATAAAAATAAATATATAAATAATAAACAAATAAATAAATAAAAATGAAATGACATAAATGAAAGACAGACCCAAACATTTGGAAAATGAAAACGTGAACTGAGGTAAGAAAGAAGAATAAAGAAGGAATAAAAATTGACTTTTGCCTATGATCAAATACCAACTTAGATTCAGAAAATGGTTTTGAATTTAAACCTTTAAAATTTTATTCTTTTTTTTTTTGCAGACTTACCTTGAGGTTTTTAGGTGCTTTAAAATTGAAATAAGTGGTCAGTTCGTTTTTGGAAGCATTCACCTCTATTAAATAAGGCATGTGACTGATACAGGAAAGATCTAGAAATGAAACAAAATGTCAAATCCTGTGCCTGAATGCAAAGATCATCAGGGCAAAGTGTGCTAATTACATCCTGGAGCAATTAAGAGTCAATTTGGAGCTGCACATTGAGAAAGTGATGCCTAAAATACAGAAATCAGATACATTAACACCTTCTCCTAGAGGAGACAAAAAAAAAAAAGGTTTATTTAATTTTAATTTAACAAAGAATAAAAATCCAAGTTCGACATTTAATTTTCATTATGCCAGCTGACTTGTCTTTAAGCAAGAATTTATTTTTATATTCTCTCCACCTCTAGAATGACAGATTCACTCTGTCCTGAGTTATCAATTAGTGGAGGGGAGCATTTAGGCCATGACTGAGGAGTAAATGAGGGGTTGCTATGGAAAAGTCCCTGCTCTGTTCATAGCTGGCCTCCACAAAAAGAAAAAAAAAAATCTTATTGAAATGAGCTGCTTTACAAAAGTGCTGCTATTCTTGGAGCTCCTCAAGTGAAAGGAACTCCAGAGAAATAATGTGGTTGCTTCATCAGAACTTATTCCACTTGATGTTAAATTTAAACAAAAAAAGAGAGAGGGGAAGGAGCAGCTGATGGAGTTTATCCCAGTCTCCATTTCTGCTAAATGTAAAAAAATAAAGTGATTTTTTTTCCTTTTGTCACCCGTGGAAAACCTTGACAAGGTAAAAACCAAACCAAGCATAACTTGAATATTCTGCCACCTGCACGTGTCAAACCTCCACTTTCACCTTGACATATCTGCTGGAATTTTATCTCTGGGTAATAAACTGAGAGTTTCAGCTCTGTGTTCTCACTGATAAACACAAGCTGGTCTTAATGGGCCGTGGAGATTTTGGGGGATTTTGGAGGAGATCAAGGCTGGTTCTGTGGAGTGTTTGACACCTCTAAAATGTCAGCCAGGTTTTGTGACACTAAAGCTCCCTGGTCCAGTGCATTTCTCATCTGAAATGTTTTCACAACCCAAGAGTTTGTGGTTTATTTGCTCCATACCATTAATTTTATTGGAGGAAAGGTCCATTCTCTGCAGGTGAACGTATCCAGAGAGAATGCTGATGTCACTCAACTCACGACCCTGGAAAGAGGAAAAGGAAGGGATTTTGATCATCATTTTAATAACTGGTTGTGTAAACTCAGCTTGCACATTGGAGAGGTGCCCCAAGGTCCCTCCAGCTGCAGCAGAACAAGGTGACATCTACAGAAAGTGATGTTGGAGCAGCCAGAGACGGAGAAAATGCCAAAAAAATAACTTTGAAACAACAAAAAGAGAGCTGCAGTCAGGAAAAACGCCAAGGAAACAAAGCTGTGTGGAAAAGGGAGAGCTTTGAAAAGACACAACCGCTTTAACTTCCTGTGTTTCCAGGTGTTTTACACATTCCTCTACTGCTGACTGGAGCAGAAAAATACATTTTTCACACCTGAGGACTGGGTAGGGAAAAAAAAATCAAAAAAAATCTCACTGCTGATGAAAAAAAAACCCCTTCCAGTCTGGCAGTCAGCAGGAGCCACTCTGAGTCTTATCAAAAACTCTGTACATGAAACAGGCAAACACAAAAATCTGCCTGTTGGCATTATTTTTTTTTTAACAAGGCCAACTATTTGCTGTCAAAAAAAACCCCAGGAAATATTTGTGCAGAAAAGCACCTTAAAGTGATGATTTTTTGCTTGTACTTACTGGAAGTGACAGGTGAAGATAAACATATTCAGTCCCGGGGGCTGAGTAGCCCAAGGTGTGGAGCCCCTCAGCGGCGGTGTCTTCATCCAACACCCCCTTCAACTTCTAAAAAAACACCAGGAAAAAGAGGAAAATGGATTAAGGGGAGATTTATGAAGGGAAATTCCCCACTTGAGAGAATCCAGAGGGTTCAAGTGGGAGCAGGGTTGATAAAAGTCCTCCATCAAGTGCTGCTTCCAATGCTTTGCCACCCCTCTAAGAAAAAATGATTATTAGGAAAAAATTATCAACCCTGCCCTCAAAACATCTAAACAGAAACACTCCACGTGCCAGCTCCATCCATTTGAGAAGGTCCATCAGGTTTTTTTGCTGCAATGTTTGATTTTTTTCCCTCCTGGCTGAAGCACAGAACCCATTCCCCGGGTTGTTGAGCCTTGCAGCTCTCACTGATTATGGATGTTAACATCTCAGGGTGCTGCACCCCAAAATGCACATTATTTATTGGAAGCCCTTCACCATTTGTTCAGCATGAACAGCTCAGAGCTGCTCTTCAGAGGGGAAAAAAATAAAAAATCTTTGCCAAAGAGGCTGCTTGACAGATGGCACTAATGAGCCACGGCGTGGGTTTAATGAGAAAAGCAGCCAATGGTTTGTGAAATTCCTATGAGCAGCCACGTGGCAGTTGTTAATCTAGGGGCCGAGATAAATAATGGAATCATTTCATTGTAGCACCTTTGTGTTACAGCAAGGGAGAGCACAGAATAATTTCCACAAGGCAAAACACGAGGTGGTGTTTTGTGGTGTTGGCATTTCAAGGCCAGCAGGGCAGAGAGAGAAAATTCACAAGTGTCCATGGGGTTTATTTGGAAGCTCAGGGCTGGGAATTTAAACAGGAAATGGGGTTAATTTAGCCATACATGATCCAGTTTATCCTTAATTTTATATGGCATGGGGACTTGGAACTGCTGGGTTAATGGTTGGAATTGACAATCTTCAAAGGTTTTTTCCAATCTTATTGATTGGAAAAGAGAGAAGGACAATCCAGAAGTACCCTGGACACC
Source organism: Acrocephalus scirpaceus scirpaceus (assembly GCA_910950805.1). Classification (NCBI taxonomy): domain Eukaryota; kingdom Metazoa; phylum Chordata; class Aves; order Passeriformes; family Sylviidae; genus Acrocephalus; species Acrocephalus scirpaceus. The sequence goes on from OU383777.1 coordinate 1,344,815, forward strand.
ACAGGGATGGAAGGGACCCTAAACAAGGCCAAAACAAGAGGTGAGTGTGAAATGTGAGGTTGAGTTTTGTGTCAGGTAGGAAAAGATGGCCTTTGTAGTTATGGTTGTGAAATGTGTGGAAAAGGCCATAGGATAATTATAAAAACATCTGTTTAATGAACAAAACAAAAAAAGCATGAAAAGGGGATTTTTGATATTTGATATTAATATTTTGCTTGCTTATAAGTGAATCATGTGAGCCTATAAGGTTTTTAATAGAAGGTTTGAACTATAACTTTAGCATATATATATATAGAAAGGATTGTAATCACCCAAATAGAAGGAAGTGAGCTATTCCAAACTAAAATTAAAGATCCTGGGAAGAGGAGATGGAAGCTGGACCTCACCAACAAAACTGATTTACAGTCCTAAAAAGGAAGACTGAATCTCTCATCTTTGGTGTTTTCTTCTGAAGAAGGAAATCTGGATGCCACCACCACTGATTTATGTCCTGGGAACCTCATCATCACAAGATGTTGTTTCTGACCTCACTGATTTCACACCTTTTGAAGTACAGAAAATTTAACATCACCAATAGAAATTGATCACCATGGGTATAGAAATTAGATTTCAAAAATAGAAATTAGGAGGAAACTAGAAAAAAAAGTTGCTGAGAAGTGCTTATGGAAAATCTCAATAAATACCAGCAGAAAATCAACAGAAAATCGGTGTGCAGTTGGAGGGGAAACCCCCACTGTACCCAGCGCTGCTTTGCTCACACTTTACCATTCTGTATTAATTAATAAATTGATTGCTGCTTGATATCTTGGCCAAGTCAAGCTCCTTATTTATAACATGAGGGGACACAGACCAAATTACCTGATGCCTGTGAGAAATCAGGCTCTGATTTCTATGTATGTGTGTCCTTGGGCAATGTGGACAGAGACCATGGGATTATTTTAAAAAAAAGTTTTAAAAATCACCTAAGTAAGGCATGGAAATTGGGTTTAAAAAGGTGACTATATAACAGTAGGCTTTTACCTAACAGTTTGTTTTAACAACAAAATTGTAATTGTTTGCAAGGAATTAATACAAGCTTTAAACTACCTTGTAGTATAAGTTGCAAACTATCCTTTGTACAAGTTAATAATTATTTTTTTGAGTATAGAAAATTTGTAATAAGAAGAGATAAAACTAACATAAGACAGATATTTTAAAACATGCTGATTTTAGGTTTTGTAATAACTGAAAGAAGGAGCCCTAAAGACTTGCTGACTTTAGGTTTTGAAAAAGAAGGGGCCCGAGGTGGACAGCAAGTTTTAGGTTGTGTAATGATTGAGAGGCTTGCAAAATATATGCTGACTAACAAAATATATAGGCTTGCTTGAGCAAACTGTGTAGGCAAAATAATACTGGTGGAAAAAGATATTTTAAGACAAGAATGGGAAGCTGGAGAGACATCAGAAGTCCATCTTGGACCACCTGCCCAACAGATCTTAAAAAATCACAACTGCTGATTATGAAGAAAAGTAAAAATAACTGAGATTTTGAAGAAGTGTCTAGAGTGGTATAAAAAATCATTGGTTTGAGAATTGAATCGGTGCGTTGCTTGGGGCGGAGACCCCCACGCACCCCAGCGCTGTTTGCTTGCCTCTTACCAATAAAATTCTGAGTTTTGAAATTTTATAACATGCTCCCATTCACTCCCCCTTCTTTCCCCCACATTTACACCGAGTGATGAGGGGGGAAAGCGCAGCTCCCTCACAAGCACCCCTCCCCAAACAGCCGGGCAGCCCTGGGCTGAACCTCTGAGCGCTCTGACTCTTCCTCTTCGCCGCCCTCCTCCTGCTCATCCTCGCGGTGAGGCGGGCCGAGCCGGGGCTGCTCCTCGGCGAACTCCGGAGCGAGGGGCTGCGGCGGATCGGGAGAAGGAGGAAGCGGCTTCTCGAGGCGGCCTTCTCTCCCGTTCCGCTCGCCGCCCGCCATGGGGTGTTATAAAGAGGGAGGGGATGGAGTGAACTCCGCTATCAGTCCTGTCCCCGCTCGGGCCGGGCCGCCGCCATTTGTTTAGACGTTGCCATGGAAACGGGAAGCGCCGCTGCCCGAGGGCGGGGATCGCGCCAACCACCCAGCCAACCAATAGGAGCGCAGAGCTTACAGAGGTGCATCATGGGAATTGTAGTTCTCAGCGCGCAGCGTCTTCGCTGTGTCTGCCGGGCCGCGGAGCATCTTGGGAGTTGTAGTTCGCCTCTCTGAGGCAGCCATTGGCCTCGCTCCCGCCTCGAGGTGCAGAACGAACTTATAAATGTTATAAATATGTCGATTTAAGGACATAAAGACTTTCTAGCGAAGACAGAGCCTTTAATGCCGCCTCAGTGTGTAGAGGGAGACCAAAGAGTTTATTCTACACCTTTGGTCAACCATAAAGTAACCCAGACCCTTATTAAGCCCGATTTGCGTGTTAACATTGACACCGCTGAGGATGCAAATGGCGACTGTTTAATCCCACTGGGAAGGGCCATAAATAGCATAAAAGAAGAATTTCAGGGCGAAAAGATTGAAAGGGAAAACATCTCTTTTTCTTAGGGATCAGTAAATGTGTCTCCTGTGTCTCCTCTCCTGAAGGGATGACTTTAAGTGAGTTTTGTGCCTCCAATTGCACTGGAGCAGACCTTGGAATATAAATATAAATATAAAGATAAATGTAATCTCTGTTACTATACTTTCTGCCACGACACACCATTAACGCTCTATAGTTGGTGGTGAAATACTGTTTTCCCTTAAGGAAAAGGTACAATTTCAGAACTGATGGGGAAAAAAGTCTATATAATTTTGACAAATTTTTGGGAAATAATGAGAGATGAGATTGTCACAGCAGGGGAAAACAAAATTACAGCTTTTGAAATATCTTTATGTGTTGTCCTGTTTTTATATCACGTGTATCTTACAGACACCAATCCTTTCCTAATACAAATTTGGAATAAAGATGCTAAAGATATTTGAGTTTTTGGGTCTAACATCCACCTTTTTTCCTTACATTGCAGAACGGGGTAAAATGAGAATGAAAAGGCAGAAAATAAAGGGGAAAAGAAGAAGACATCTCCAAATACAAGTCCCTGCAAGATAAACATGAGGAAAGAACTAATCCATGTGATAAAACAATTTAATATTGGGTGTGGGGTTATTGCAGTGAATTTCCATAAAGTGACACCCATCTTTGAATGAGGCGGTTATTGCTAGGAAAAAAAATGAAGAGGAAGATATAAAAACTCCTTATGGACATTACTCGCTGACTTTTATCTCTGTGCTTCAGGGAAACATTATGATAAGTGCAATAAAGCCACCCCAAATTACATCCTTTTATTATCTCGCTGGCCATAAATGTTAAAACCCTTTAATGGGAATTATTCCTTTTCCACTGAGCTCCCCAAAGGCACTGAAGGCTCTGCTCCAGCTGCTTCAGGGATGGGCAACAAAGGGAAAAGCTGGAGAGCTCAGGAAGGACAGAAAACCCTGGAGGGGAAGGAGGAGCCCTGGCTGGGAGCAGGATTTGGGAAGCTTTGGGGTTTCCTGTGACCCAGGATGTTAAAAATGTTAAAAAACTCTAGTATAGAGTTGACTTTTCGCAAATATTAAAATGAATACTGTATGTATAATGTGGGAAGATTGCACTGTATTTTCCTTTATTAATAGAAATTAGAAATGTGATGAATGTATATTTTTTATGATTGTAACTTAATGTTAGACGTAAAAGAATGGGGTCTTTTGTTTTCCTGCATGAAGATTGCTGACCAAAAACCTATTAAACTTTTGTTATCAAGTATCTTGTCCAAATGAAGAGGACCAGAACCCCAGGAGAAGAATTTATGGGACCTGTGCTATCAGATGGAATGGAGCCACCTGCAGACGAATCAACCAGATAAAATGATTGGGGGGAGTTGAAACTGAACAAAGAAAATTCACACTCAAAAGGAATGTTTGAATCATGCCTGTGAATTTTTAAATATGCAACAAGCTGATGTTTTTAAGGAACAAATTTTTTGTTAGCAAGTGTGTGCCAGGCACCCTTGGCTGAGAAAATGTATTTTGCATTTGTCTCTCCTAAATCTTAGTTTTAAATTAAACTTCTAAATTTTTCCAAGAAAGTGAACCTCGTTTTTCACATGGGAGAACAATTCTGGATCAGCAAAGCTGCAAAGCCAAGCAGGAGCTGCTCCAGGGCAGAGATTTTTTGCTCCCTGTCATGCTGCTGTGGCTGGTTCAAGCTTTGGTGATCTCCAGGATGTTCTCATTCCCAAATCCTGCTGTTTCACAGCCCACATCTGCAGGTTTTGCCTTCTTCAACCTGCAGGATCATCATCCTCTGCTTCCCTCCTGCTCCAGGACTCCCTGTGACCACAGGGAATCAGGTCAGCCCCACAGGAGATGGGGCTTGTTATAAACACAAATTATATTATTGGCTTTTTGCAAATATTAAAATGAATGCTATGTGTATAATGTTGGAATAACTTTGCTGTATGAATATAGTTTTCATTTCTGCTGTTAGCAAAACTTAAAAATAGTAATGTGATAAATATATCTTAGGCCATAGGATAATATGAAAATGGAGATTATGTGATGTTAAAATGCTTTTATTCATGTAACTAACACAGAGAATGGTGAAAGCAATTTGTGGATTACCCTGCCTGGATGAAGATAACAGTGACAGAAACCAGAACCCCAAAGGAAGAATTTATTGACTCTCTATTATCCAGGAGGATAAAAACAACAGGATGGGACCACGAGGAGAAATAAAACATATTGATTTAATCTACAGGATGGCATGAAGACAAGTCAAAGGTTAAAACCAAGCAAAAGAACATCTAAACTTAAAGGAATGCTTGAGTAATGCCTAATGGTCTATGAATATACAACAGGCTGATAGAAAAAAAATATTTAAAGGTGTTTCCAAGGTAGTAAAGTGAGCCCCTGGCTGAATGCCAAGCCGTCCTTTTTTTGTTGTTGAACCCTTTGCTTTATTTGTGTCTCTCATTGTCTTTTTATTAAATTTCAAAATTTTACTAAGAAAGTGAACCTTGTTTTTCACAGGCTGATGGGGCACAGATGGGTGAGATGCTTCCCCAAATATTCCATCTTGTTTTGAATTTCAAACGTTGGCTTGGTGTGAAATGTTCCCCAAATTCTCCTGGCTCTGGAACAGCAGACGCTGAATGACCATGAAAAAATAACCCCAAAGCCCAGAGGTGGAGCTGTAAATCTGCAGTTACTGTCCTCATAAAACCTCCCCACTATTGACAGAGGGAGCACTTCCTGCTCAGGGGTGTTAACGGCAAACACTGCCCTTAAATACATTGATTTACTGGTCAATTATGAAAACAATCAGCTCCCAAATCCATGCCACATGCAAAGGAGATTTATTTATCCCCCTGCGCTTGTAAAAGCCCCGCACAGATTCACTCAGTGCTTCACCAGAAAGCTCCAGGCAATAAAAGGACCCAGCTGGGTATGGGGAGGAGGAGGAAACTCCAAATGCTCCTGAGAGTGAGACTACTTAAATCCCATTTAAACTCAGCTTTGCTCAGGTCTGGCTTTCATGGTGGTGGGGCAGAGGTGGGAATTTATTTGACGCCTTCCCTTCAGCTTCTTCCCGGGGCTGTGCTCCTGGGATTCCTGCTGGGAGCTCATCCAAGCTCCTTAAATCACTCCCCTGCAGCCAATGGCTTGGGTTTACTCATTTCCCCATGATCTCCTTGAGTTTCTTGCTGAACTTTCCCCAAATTTTGGCACTGGGGGTTGGTGGCAGGAGTGTCACATCAGAGGTGGCTGCCTGGAATGTGGAGAAGGCTCCATGTGGGGACAGCTGCCAGCACCCTGCAGGAATCTGGAAAGTCTTGGATGAGGAGTCACGAGTGGCTTGGGACATCACAGAGTTGTTGGAAAAGACTGCAAAGGTCATTGAGTCCAACCATTCCTCAGCACTGCCAAAAGCCACCACTGAGCCATGTCCTGAAGTGCCACATGGATCTTAAATCCCTCTGGGGATGGGGATTCCTCACTGCCCTGGGCTGGACAATTCTTTTGGGGAAGGAATTTTCCCTAAAATCCAATCTCAACCTCCTCTGGCCCAGCCTGAGGCTGTTCCCTCTCCTCCTGTCCCTGTGCCCTGGCAGCAGAGCCCGACCCCCCCGGCTGTCCCCTCCTGGCAGGGAGTTGTGCAGAGCCACAAGGGACCCCCTGAGCCTCCTTTTCTCCAAGCTGAGCCCCTTCCCAGCTCCCTCAGCTTTTCCTGTTTCTCCACACCCTTCCCCAGCTCCATTCCTTGGACACAGTCCAACACCTTTTCATGAATGGCCAGAGCTGTCCCCAGGATTCCAGGGGTCCCTCAGCAGTGCCAGCACAGGGGACAGTCCCTCCCCTGGGGCTCAGCTCTCTCTCTCCTCCTTCCTGGCTCTGCTCAGCTCAGGCTCAGCCTCCCTGTGCCCATCAGAGCCCAGCCATGGGGAGGGGACTCAGCCAGCAGCAAGCCCCAGCTGGGGCACAGAGACGTGGAAAATAACCCTAATATTAACCAAAGTCACCACACGGGAAATAACCCTAATATTAACCAAAATCACCACAGGCCTTTGGAATTGCTCAGCACCAGGGGCAGGATTCCATCTGCTTTTTGTTTCCCTCTCCTTTTCCCACCTCTCTGACGGTGGCCGGGTGCCACGGGATGAGCTGAGGGCAGCCCGAGAGGGGATCTGTCCGTGCCAAACACATTTCATGCTGCAGCTCAGTAAAGGAAATTACAAACACCCAAATCCAAGGCCTGAACAGACCAATTTTCTCCCCTGATTGCCACTGTGCCTCAGCTTAACGGAGTAAATAATGAACACCGATGCAATGAACTTCCCAATAAACCGCTCCTGATGAATTTCACACAGGTCATCCAAAAGCAAATTTAATGATTATATGCTGGCTGCAGCCACCTCGGGGTTTTTTTTGTTCCCTGCTCGGTGGTTAGATCCAATCAGCAAAGGAAGGAATGGAAAATAAAGTAAAACACCTCATTTCTGAGCACGCTCCTTGCTCAGGGCAAAAGTGGGAACATGAACTGCAGGGCACGGGCAGCTCCAGCTCGGATTAGGATGGAATCCTAATTTTCCGGCCAGGAATTAAAGAACAGGGTCTGTGTCCTGGAGAGCCATGTTTGACTTCCTTGGATCTCAGCTCCCTTTGGAATTTATCACCTGTTTGGAGCACAGAGTCCTCTGGGGACAACATTCCCTGCTCTGCAGGATTCCCTTGGACATCCAGGCTCAGTTTGCCCCTGGGATAAAATTGATGGGGGTCACTGGGTATTTAAAGTGTGTGGGGATGAATCCTTGGGTAATAAATTCCTGGAATTACAGCACAGGCAGCTTTGTGGCCAAGGTCTGCGGTGGTGAGCGGGGCTTGTGTATCACAGTGGGAATGAATCCCAAAGGATCGGTGTGGCCACTTGTGGTGTCCCAGCTCTGTAAAACTCCTTTGCACTCCAGACAGAGCTCCCTGCTCGTCTGTGAGCCACAGAACCGACATTGCTGCAGTGCTGATTTCCTCTTGGCACCTCTTCCCTGTCTGAGTGCCCTCCCCGCCACTGCCATCCACCACAGCCAGAACGAGATTTGCAATTATGATTCATGCTAATAAAATGAAACTGCTGCAGTAAAAGCCAAAGAGAGAGCCTCAGTGGAAAGGCTCCTCAGCAAACCCCTCCAGCCAGAGCTGTCTGTGAATGGCAGGGGATGAGTTTGGGACCTTGATATCCCTGAGAGGTCCGTCCATCTATCCATCCATCCATCCATCCATCCATCCATCCATCCATCCATCCCTGTCCTATCCATGCCCGTGTGTGTACATCCAATACATGAATTTATATCTGCCAGGCAGGTTTGTCTCATCCTTAATCAAGAGGATAAAGAAAAGGGAAGAAACCCTCAGGAGATGACGTGTTGGAGGCTGACACTCAAACTGTGAAAGGAACCAGAGCAATTTGCTTTTCCTTCCACCTCTCCTATTGTGTCTGGCACAGGCTTTGAGGTTGTGGGATAATTAAAACCCAGTAAAGATTATGAGGCTGTAAAAAGGAAATTGTGAAACCCTCATGAACATTTACGGCCCCCATGGAAACATTTCGGGTTTGCGGCCTGGAGAAGTATTTCCTTGTCTCTTTAAGCACCAAAGGAGCACTTCCCTGGAATGATTCTTGGCAGAGCTGCCAGAATTTCATGGGGCTTCACAAAACAAAACCTCCAGGCTTTGTCTGTGTGCTGCCGTGTCCTGCAGGGTCATGTCAGGACAGCAAAACGATTTGTGGGGAAGGGTTGGTGCAAGGGAACAGAATCATGGAATGGTTTGGGCTGGAAGGGACCTCAAAGCCCATCCAGTGCCACCCCTACCATGGCAGGGACACCTCCCACTGTCCCAGGCTGCTCCAAGCCCCAGTGTCCAACCTGGCCTTGGACATTCCAGGGATTCTCTGGGAATTCCAGCCCAGCCAGGAATTCCTGCCCAAGATCCCACCCAAATCTCCCCTTTTCCAAGCTGAAGCCATTCCCTGTGTCCTGTCCCTCCAGGCCTTGTCCCCAGTCCCTCTGCAGCTCTCCTGGAGCCCCTTGAGGCTCTGGAATGTTCTGGAAGCTCTCCCTGGAGCCTTCCCTTCTCCATGTGAGCACCCCCAGCTCTCCCAGCCTGGCTTCAGAGGGGCTCCAGCCCTGGAGCAGCTCCGTGGATTCCTCTGGACTCTATCCAGCAGCTCCAGGCCCTGCTGATGTTGGATCCTCCAAGGAGTTTCCTGGGATTTATGCACAATTTTCAAAAAACCCTCTTGAGGTTTTTCCCCTTTGGGAAACCGTCTCCCACTGCAAACGAGTTATAAATGACTGATTTCCATAGGCTGGGATGGAGAAACAGGAACCAGACAACAGCAAAGGAAAAATCAGTGCTGGCAAAGCAGAAAAGTTTCCCAAGGGCTGGTGCTTTCAGGAGCCTTGAGCTTCTTCTGTTCTGTCTCTAAGAACTGACAAATCCAGGACAGGCAGAGCCTGATAAAGCCAGACAGGACCATGAGGACACCTGAGCACCACTGAGGGACTGTGGGACTCAGCCCAACCCCAAAAAATTGGTGACTCCTCTGTGGAGAGAGCAGGACTTCAAACACCTGGTGACCAAATGTGCCCTCAGGGGATTCCCAAACACCTCAGGAGCCTTTGGTGTGTCAGAGCCACCATTCTTCATGAGGAAACCCCCAAATGTGGCTCCAGGATGCTGAGGAGGGTGTGTGGACACGGTGAGGGCACTGTCTGAGGAGTTATTTACTCCCAACCACAACAGCTTGTCTGTACCCACAACCCAGCTCTGTAAACAGAAATTGTTCCCAAAACCTCTCCCCCACACCCACGGTGTCTCCTGTTAGTGAGAGACGGTTTGAAACAAACACCAACACTCGGGCCAGAGCCTTTGCAAGGGGATCTTTTCACTCAAATCCAGTCTAAACCTTGCCTGGTAAAACTTGAGGTCATTTCCTGTTGTTTGAGGGAAGAAGACACCAAATCCCACCTGGCTACAACCTCTTGGGATGGAGTTATGGAGAGTGAGGTCCCACCTGAGCCTCCTTTTCTCCAGACTGAGCAACACCAACCCAATTTCTGTGCTTCAAAATCACAACCTCCGTGGTGTGTGACACTCATGGTGGGAACACAACGTGGCTCGTTCCAAAACCACCTTCCCAGGGAAAAAAAAAATCAGTAAGGATCCTTTGATGAGGATTCTGAGATGCTGCTGCAAGGAAGAAAATTGGAATTTAGGTGGGAAAAGACCTCTAAGATCATCGAGTCCAATGCTTGTGTGATGTAGAGAGGAAGCTGGAGCAGGAGATGTCCATGGAGGGCTGGAATGAGGTGCTTGGGGTCTGGATTCCCACATTCCACCTGCTCCTGCCTTTCTCCTTGGTGTGATCCTGGAATATTTACTTCCCTCGTGAAGATTTGCAGAGGACTGAGAGTCTGAGCTCTTGAGGAGACACCAGTTAATTGTAAACTCCTAATTACCTCAACTGCAAAATCTTCTCTTTCCACCTGCTGTAGGTGAGTCCCTGAGTGTCACTGCTGCTCTGTTCACACTTTGTGGGGTTGTGATGGACAACGTGAGGAGCAGCTCAAGGAAAAACAGTTTAAATCATTTGTTTTAGACTCAAAAATACTCCCAGAGATGAGATTTTCCTGATTTTATCCAATCTGTCCTGGCCCCCACCAGCACAGCTGCTGGGTGGGTGGGAAATGTGGACGGCAAAGCCTGAGATCAGCAAAGCAGAGCCTCAGATTATTAAGGAATTAATAATTAACCAGTTGCACATTTGGCCACAGCAGCCCAGACTGAATTCAGAGCTCCTCACGCATCATTCCCACACCTCAAAGGGTCTGGAATAGGATTTCCTTGTACCCAGCAGCTTTTCCCTTTTCCATAGTCTAGGTAGGGAATATCCAGCATTCCAGAGCCTACAGCGCAGTGTCTGCACAGGTGAACACAGATCTGTGATCCCAGGGACATCCCATCACCATCCCTCATGGAATTCTCCACCCTCCTGCAGTTAATGGCCAACACTGACATGAGAAAAATTTGGATTATGAATAAAATGAGAAGAAAAAAACCCTCAGAAAATTCTTAACAAAAAGAACTGATGGGTTCTGCTTCTCTCATGGATGGTGAGAAACCTCCAGAGTTGGTCTGAGGTAGCTGAGGGTTGGGCTGAATGACTCAGAAAATCATTTCCACACTGATGGAGCCTTGGAGGACACTGAATTCAGGCCTGGAAAGGAATCTTTTAAATACCTCAGGAATGACAATTCTTAAAAACAGCCAGACAAGCCACCAGAGCCTTCAAACATCCTTTAATTCTGCAATTCCAAGGTCGACACACAAAGCACCTACAGCTCAGGCAGCACAGGAAACACAGTTGGCTCCCCAGTTTTCTTGGCAGATACAAGTGCAGTGGATTCTGATTTTGGAGGAAAATCAGGTGGATTTAGAGGGTCAAGGCAGGACAGAATTGGTGCCCTGGGTGTGCCTCGGACCCTGCATTTGGTGCCCTCTTGCCCTTGCTGATCGTTGGTGCTGAGCCACACAACCCCGGCCTTGTCCTTCCAGTGCATCGAGTGACAGCCACAAAACATCTCTGAAGCTGGTGGGGGGGACTCAAAGATAATACTCAGAACAAGAGAAGGAAGTTTGTTTTGTTAATTTATAAAGGAAGTTTGTTTTGTTATTTTATATTGGCAATTTTCTCCTGCGTCCACGCAACGCCGCAGGAGCCGGCGCCAGATGGCTCCGGGATAATGAAAGAGGAGAAGTGGAAACAAATGGTCCCGTGTTACCTCCCACGTGGAGAACTGGCTGATCACCACCTGAAGGAACAAACCATCACATCTTTCAGCAGTGGAAACAGCAGAAAATTCACATGGGTACAACCTGGAGACAGCGCTAGCAGAGCTCAGTGGGCTCCAAAAAAGATCTCCAAACCATCAAAATCCAACGTGTGGTCGACAGGTTTGGGACTGACTGGCAGGGTGCTGATTATTTAGTGTGGTCTGAACTTCCAATACCCAATTTTCCCTTTTCCCACCCCCACAGCTCCTTTTACATCTCAAGGCAAAGCAGCAGCAACAGAGCAAAACCAAATATCCCACCCCAAACCCCACCGGGGATTCCTGCTGTGGGATCACTTTTGGGAGAACATTAAAGAAGCGTTACGTGGATACACATCAAAACCACCCCAACCCCAAACTTCAAGTGTCATTTCCCTCCTCACCACAATGCCCAGAAGATTTCCACTTTTTCTTTGATTAAAACAGAAAAAATCCCACCAAAAATCCCCAAAAACCCAACAAAATAAAAAGAAATTGGGAGGTGCCACCCGCCGGCCGCGGGTGACGCGGGTGGCACGGGGGGTCACACGGTGGTGATTTTCTTGTCCTTGGTGGCCTGTTTGATGGCAGCCTGCTCGCAGATGATCTCCTTGAGGCGCTGCAGCCTCATGTTCTGCGTGGTTTGGTCGCCCACGCCCGTCTGGCTGCGGTGCAGCAGGTTCAGGGCGTAGATGTACTCCAGCTCCGTGTACTTCACGCCCTGGTCCACCACCAGGTTCAGCAGCTCGTCCGCTGTGTTGTAGAGCATCTCGTAATACTGCCTGCAAAGAGAACAACAAAAACACCACCCTGGTCAGCTGTGGTGCTTGGTGGGCCAGACTTTTACTTTTGCACAATTCCATGAATTGTTGCTTTTATATTCAGCAGTGCCACGAGCACAGAACGCTGAACAAAGCTCTGAACATCATCCTAAAATCCCAGCATGGTTTGGGTTGGAAGAGATTAAAAAAAGCTCTTAAAACTCTTCTTGTTCCACTCCCTGCCATGGGTAGGGACACCTTCCACCACCCCAGGGTGCTCCAAGCTCCAGTGTCCAGCCTGGCCTTGGACACTGCCAGGGGTCCAGGGGCAGCCACAGCTTTTCTGGGCAATCTTTGCAGGTCCTAATGTCAAAGTGACAGAAATCCCCTTTATTGAGACTCACAGAATGGTTTGGGTTGAAAGAGACCTTAAAGCCCATCCAGTTCCACCCCTGCTTTGCTCTCCTCTCTCCTCCCTTCTCAGATATCCCATGGCTGAGCCCTGGAAGTTTTTCCTGCCCAGGCTGATGATCAGGGAAGGGTAAATCAGCTTCCCCGTGCTCGGCCGTGCCCACACTGAAGCCAAAAGAAAGCCTGGGGAGTTAATTTGTTCTTTGGTTAGGTTTGCTAAATCCATATAATTATTTATTAACCGATCTGTCAGATGATAGACTGAGCTTTTGATAACTTTTAATTATTTTTCCTTGGTTTTAAACCTCAACTTCAAAAACACAAAGCGGTTGGCCAGCATTTCAGGGAGCAGGCTCCCCTCACCTGTCCTCCACTTATTTATTCCCTTCCTCCTTTACAACTTGCTTTCCTCAGCCACCTCTCGATAATCAAAGGAGGGTTTATAATGGCAGGGACAAACACACTTGTGAAAGGAAAATGAAGAGCCTAAATAAAAAATCACAGAACAAGAGTCTCATCTCGGCTCCCTCTTTCATATTTCATTATTTGATAACATCAGAGGCTGAGTCCATCAGAGCTGCCTGGGCGAAGGCAAACAGGAGAGTGTCTGATCAATATTTATTAATACTTTCAAAGACAAGGGAGGCAAAGTTGAGCAGACTCCGTAATGGAGTGAATAATTACTCATGCAAATCGGGCTTGGCCCGCGGGCGCTGCCGGGGCCGGAGCGCGCGGGTTTTTAATTGCACCCAATTAAAAATGCACACCTTGTGCTCCTTCCCTGCTGCCTCGCTTGCTCCCCTTTTATTTTAGAGGAAATTTTTAATTAAAAAATAATCTGATCCTGAGGAGAGTGACAGATGAATCCCGTGCTTGTGAGGTGCAGGAATTCTTCAGTCAGCCCAGATTTAGGACAGGTGAGGAAGGAAGGAGCAGTGAGGAGGAGATGGGGCTGTGCTGCTGGGCTTGTCCAGTGATCAATTTGTGCAGATTTTATCCTTTTTTGCCTTTTTTTCCTTTAAGGAGCTCTGTCACCTTGGAAAGGTGACAGATTTTTTGCTTTGGAGCAAAACTTCCCTGCCCCTGGATCCCTGGAAGTGTCCAAGGCCAGGCTGGATGGGGCTTGGAGCACCCTGGGATGATGGAAGGTGTCCCTGCCCATGGCACCACTGGGTGATTCTGGGGGTCCCTTCCAACCCAACCCATTCTAGGACTGTGGGAATGCAGCTGATGGGAACAAAGTGTCCCAGGGACTCATCCCAACAGAGAAATCCTTTTATTTCCATGTTCACTCTCACTCATTTGTGTTCTGCTGAATGGCACCAACGGGATTTGTTGGGCTGATCTGACAGGAGAGATTCTCACACAAAAACACGGAGCAGGTTCTTAGGGAGCATCTCTCCTGAATTCCTATGGAATAACAGCTGCTCTTTACAAGGGAATTCATCTGCTCCAAGCCTTCAGCTCTGCAGGATGGTAAAAAAATCTTCTCCACTCGCATCCAGCCCCAGTGTGAATGGGATATTTTGGGGAATGAGGAGTGAAGGACTGCCTGAGGGATCCCAAATCATTCATATTCTTCTCATACAGGATAATTAACTGATTTTGATGGTTTGGATGACAAAGATTTGTTTATATTTTAAAAAATAAAATCCATTTTTCATGTGATGAACTCACATCCCTACCAAGACACCCATGGCCTGTTCCTCTGACCACTGGCAATGGGATTGGGTCCAAAGCCACCTTGAATTTTTTTGTGGATTTAGGACAAACCTAAGAGCAAATAATACAAAACTGATCCCTTTATCCATCTGGAATTGCCCCTGGAAGATCCTCCACGACCTGAGGAGCAGCTCTGTGCTAAGAGCAGACAGGGAAGGTTCAGTGTCCCTTTAATGGGATGGAAATGGGTTCCAGCTGCAGGAAAAAACATCCCACAGTGCAATCCAAAAGTGCAGAATCCACCTGACCCCCAAACCAGTTTATTTTGTTGGGTTTTTAGCAGCACTTTTGAAAGAAAACAACAAATTTCCAACCACAAACCCATTTGGCAAGGAGGCAATTTGAGCTTATGTATCTACAGATATCCATATTAAAAAATGGTTTTTTGAACTCCGTTCTTGGAGAAGGAATAAAAATTAAGAATCTTTCTCATTTAGGGGGAAAAAAAAAATCTCAGGAAAGGCAATCAGGATGAGCCCAGCTCCTCTGAGGGCTATTAACACCATTCTCCATTTAAATGCTAATGTTCACCTCTAACCCAAAAAGTAAAGAAGTTCTCAAAAGGTGGCCAGGTGAATTCCAAATGAAATCCTGATTTCCCCAAGAACGACTTGATCTCTTCTTCAGAGGAGGACCTTGGTGTGATGTTTCAGAATGAAGGATCCCACTTTAATTATTCCTTCCTGCTCTGCCTTAGACAGGGATGGATTTGCTGGGCAGGAATTCCAGTCTGGGCACTGAATTAGCCAAAGGGAACAAAAAAAAGGAGGAGAAATATAAATCCTGTCCCTTATCTCCCTCTCTTTTGGGGGATTAGGGAGGTGCTTTGGCAGCACCTGGAATTGCTGCTCTAATGGGAAAGTCAAAAAGGTTAAGTAGGAAGCACTTAAGGAAAATCTGGATAAAAAATTAAATGAGGGGAGAGGGAGACAGCACAGAAGGAGGATTTTAGGATGAGGGTGGGGAGGCCTTGAGAATTCCCAGAGATGCTGTGGCTGCCCCTGGATTCCTGGAAGTGTCCAAGGCCAGGCTGGAGCACCCTGGGATAGTGGAAAGTGTCCCTGCCCCTGGCAGGGGATTGGAATTCGGTTCTTTCCAACCCCAAATCTGTAATTTTATGAAAAACCACCAGACAGGACAAGCAAGAAACTGAAGATGATGAAAAAAAGACCAAAGCTGTGGTTATAAAATCACTCAAGTTTGATATTTGAAGATCATGCTGGAACCATGACATTTAAATACAGAGGGGGAACATAAGTGAGTGCTAAAAAAAAAAGGAAAAAAGAGCAAGAGATGAGGTGACTTCAGTCAAGTATTGCAGAAGAAATGGATTTTCAAGCCTGGCTTGACCAAGAAGAAAATCCCTTGGGACATTTTTCCCTTTGGAGTTATGAGAGGTGGGAATGGGGAAGAGCTGAGAATGGTTATGGGGCAGGAGAGATGAGTTCAGACCAGGAGTTTGCAAAGGTAATTCTGAAATCTCAGCACACCAAAGGGAAATTCAGGTAAAGCAGCAATTACTGTAATTTCTGCACCCCGGGAAGGCTGCGGGGATGTTTGCACACACACGAGGCAGCGAGCAGCATTTTAAATCAAAAATCTGCAAATATGGGAGCTGCTGCCTCCATCTCCAGAGCTTCTGATGGAAAACAGGCGTTATAAATGCATTGTATAGAGTTGGCCTTTTGCAAATATTAAAATGAATATTGTATGTATAATGTAAGAAGATTGTACTGTATTTTCTTTTAATTAATACAAGTTAGAAATGTGATTAATTTTTTTTATGATTGTAACATAGTGTTAGAAGACTTGAGCTGTTTCCTTTAACTAGCCAGACCAGAAGAAAGAGATGTTATCCTTCATTCCTGCATGAAGATTGCTGACCAAAAAAACCTATTAAACTTCTGTAATCAAGGATCTTGTCCAAATGAAGATGACCAGAACTCCAGGAGAAGAATTTATGGGACCTGTGCTATCAGATGGAATGGAGCCACCCGCAGATAAAATGGTTGGGAGGAGTTGAAACTGAACAAAGAAAATTCACACTCAAAAGGAATGTTTGAATCATGCACGTGAACTTTTAAATATGCAACAGGCTGATACTTTAAGGAACAAACTCTTTGTTAACAAGTGTGTGCTGGTTGGTTCCGTGCCAGGCACCCTCGGCAGAGAAAATGTATTTTGCTTTTGTCTCTCCTAATTGTCTATTTTCTTTTTATTTTTTTATTAAACTTCTAAATTTTTCCAAGAAAGTGAACCTCGTTTTTCACACAGGGATGGGAGGTGACGGCTGCATCGCAGCTTTTCATGGAATCACAGATGGGTTGGGTTGGAAGGGACCTTAAACATGAAATTCCAACCAGGACACCTTCCCTATCCCAGGTTGTTCCAAACCCCATCCAGCCTGGCATTGGGCACTCCCAGGGATGGATTCAGTTCCACTTTCCAAGCACTGCTCATCCTGAACTGCAGAAACAAGGGACATCACCCTCAGGACACCATTCCACCACGGAATATCAATCCTGATTGAAGAAATCTGTTTTTCTTCAGATTTCTTCCTTGATTTTTGATTAACCCAGAGCAGTTCTGGGGACAACAACAGGAATGTTCCTTCCTCCAGAAGAACCCAAACTGCTTTAGGGGAGGCTCACATCACAGATGGTTTTGCTGTTTTGGTCACCCTCAGCTCCTCTCAGGCACCACACCAAGACCTGGACACTTCTCCTGCGTGTCTGGGGTGAGGAAAAAGCTCCTACATGGACTGAAAAACCCCCAAAATGAGGTCAAAAAAGTTCCTGTCACTGTGATCTCCATCTTCTCTGTGCCCACCTCATCCACAGCCCCTTGGAAAGGGCTGCCCCATCACCACACGTGGCACCATTTGGGGCAGGAGGCTCTGGGGCTGTGCTACCACAGAACATTAAAAAAATCACCACTTAAAACCTAAAATGTGCAAATTTCCAAGATGGGAAATGATTTGGGAAAGAAAAAGCAGAAGAGGAGGAAATAAAAGTGAATTTGGAGTACAGGGGTGCCTCACACTCCTGTGGTAGCTCTGCAAATCACAGCCCTTAATAAATAATAAAGGGATGGAAGGATAATATTGGGGTTTTTTAAAAAATAAGCTGGAAGAATAATTAAAATTAAATCATTTTATCCAATGCAGGAAAAAGTATCAGAGATAGGAAGCCCTCACCCCTTGCTCAGTACCCACACAGGGCTCTGATCAGGTACAGAGCCAGGCAAGAAAAACAAGTGTATTTATTCAAAAGGCCACGAGCTTGGCCTTCTAATTAGAGACAACCTCGTTAGAAAATCCAATTATTTCCCCTTTTAAAGTTTAAACCGCAGAGACGGCGCGTGAAGCCCTACATGCAAATCAGCTCACCTGGGGGTTGCTTTTTATACAGATGAGGCCATTTTGGATAAAAAAACCACCCCAGCCAACACTTCTGGGTGCCACGTGCAGCTCTGTCACTGCTGCAGAGGTTTTTACCAAACACAGATGAGAAATCACCTCTTAAATGCAGAATTCATTAGCAAAGGGAAGGGTGAGGGATGTGCAGAACATCACGTTAATTTTTGTTAATTTTTGTTAATTTTTAAGGAAATAAAATCCATTTTTCATCTGACGAACTCACATCCCAACCAAGACACCCACGGCTTGTTTCTCTGACCACTGGCAATGGGATTGGGTCCAAAGCCACCTTGAATTTTTGAATTTTACCCAGAGCTCTGTCCTGTTCTCCCTCCTCCTTTTTAGCCTATTTCTCTATTATTTTCTCATTAATATTTCCTTCTTATTTCCTTTTCCCTTCCTCCTGGGGTTCATCCCTTGGACAACGCTGCCCTGCTATGGAGGCTCAGGTGGGAGAGCAGAAGGAATTTCCTCATGGAAAAAAGTTGGAGAACATTGGAAAAGGCTGCCCAGAGAGGTTTGGTATCCCCAACCCTGGAGGTGTCCAAGGATGTGGAACTCAAGGCTCTGAGCTGGTGACAAGATTGGATTCCGTGACTTTGGAGGGCTTTTCCAACCTCAACAACCTCGGGATTTTGGGAATGGGGATGTCTGAGCATCCCCACGTGCACGGAGTCCTCCAAACCCATCCCTGAACACCTCAGAGCCCCCTCCCAGCGTGCAGAGAGACATGGTAATTACACAGCTTTTCAAAGGAAGGATAAATCCATTAAAGCCCATTAAATAATTCTTCAAAAAACAATGTCTGAGCCACTCCTTGTCGCTCCAAACCCGCTGATCCTAATGAAAGATGGAAATTCTCGCTCTCCAAATGGAACTTTATTGGGTATTAAACAAGCACCCTCAGCACTTATCTAAATCTTTAATTAGTTCTATAATATACTGATGATATCAAGGCTAATTAAATTTATACAGATAAAGAGCAATGAAATTCTAGCCAAGTGAGCTGGAAAGTACATATTAAATAGTAAATTTAATGGCTCAGGAAGATAAATGCAATTTTGTATAAAAAAATTAAATTCAATTTACATGTTGTATTAAAATTGATTTGGGGTGTGCAAATGATTGGAAAAGAATCTTTTTAATAGATCAGTAAAAGTGTTAATCTGACCTGTTTAAATATTGGTTATTAATGCCAGCATTTGCAAATAAGCCACACACATTTGCATTTTACTGCATATAGTAAAAAAAAAAAATTATCTATACCATCTGTCAGTTTATAGGGAATATTAAGGGATTTTTCCCCTTGCCTCATGCATAAATTGGAGGGAATGCAGAAATGAATGCAGCCTGAAAGAAGAGGGAGTCAGCACTTCCACGGAAAGTGCTGCAGAGATTGCTCCAGTCAGCAAAAAAATCCCACAATTTTCGCTTCCCTTTGGGAACAACAATCACTGTGGTGAGCCCCCAGCTTTATTTGGGATCAAGTGATGTGGAACTGGATGGGATCAGGGAGGTGCTCAGGGGTGCCAGCTGAGCTTTGATAAACCAGGAATGATTGGGAGCTGCTGATGGGTGAAGGACAGATGGGATCTGCCTGATGGGGATGG